>JADLZK010007668.1:0-399215 GCA_015847255.1 Hyparrhenia diplandra | reverse complement strand
CCAGCCAACCTACTCAGCCCTCACGTGAAAAGCCACCTAGGGCGGTGGCCGGAGCCAAAGTATTTGCTTAGATTTTTGCAATGATTTAACCATACACACTATTTTTCCATGGCAAACGACCGTGGCAGTGAAAACCAAGAATTAATCGTAAAGGACCAGCCAAAAATAAAATATGAATTTGTGTGATTTTGTTTTTAGAGAAGTCATGAAAAATATATGACAAAAATCTTTTCATTATATTTTTCTAATATAGATTATTAAATTATATGTTCCATAAACGAATTTATTATGATGGGGGAGGGGCAATGGCCCCTGCTACCAGCCCCCCAAGCTCCCGCCATTGCCCAGGGCGACATGGTAAAAAGTCATTCCAAACTTCTTATTTTTGTTTAATTAAATTGATTCAGCTTATTCAAGGTTATTTTTGCATATACTTAATTGTAGGTATAAAAGTATAATGGACAAAAATTTCCAAAATTACTACTCCAGGTGTGGATATTTGCATTAATTATGTCTCAAAGCCATGATAATATATATGCATATGTATAGTTATTTTTGTATATACTATATTTTTATATTTTTAATCGTTTTATAAACTTTGTTGACACTTGATGCCTCGGAGGATCCCTCACCCCCACCTCCCCACAATTTATGGATCCTGACTCCATCCCTGTGTGTGTGGTGCGGTGGTAGGAGGTGGTACGTGTCAGACAAAATGTTGATTTTTAATCTCAAAAGATGCACTTGTGTATAATAAACTGAGAATTAAAGGAGTGTTTGGCACAACTCCTTACTGAGAGGCTCTTTCAGAAGAGCCAGGGTCATTTTAGAGGAGCCACAATTTGAGGCTCCTCCAAAAAGCAGCTTTCGACTTCTTTGTCTTAAAAACAATTGCTTAAAAACATTTAGCAGTGCTCTTTCGGAGGAGCCAAAGCCGAGCCGAGTGCCGGAGGAGCCCCTGCCAAATAGGCACTAAATCTTTGTAATTATAGTGGTTATATATATTAGTTTTTATCATTTTCTAAAATGATTTCTAAAAAGTATAAAAAGTCATTTTAGGTACAATTGAATTGTTTATAAAAATCATTTTTAAGGATAGTGGACTTAACAAAATCGACTATAAAAGTTAATTTACGAGAGGGCGATTCTCTTAGACAACCGCCCCTAATTTTTCAGAGATGAGGTTAAAGCCGTCTCTAAAAATGACTAATTAAACAATTGATGGCACCATAATGATTTTGATAACGAGCCCTAGAGGTTGTTTGACCGTTTGTAAAAATTTGTTTGCATGATATATAGTGGCTTTTTGATATTATGTATATAGATATAAATAATATAAAAGATAGAGATTGAGATAGTTTAATATAGAACAAGCATATAGCAGATAGACTTGTATTTCTCATCAAAAGAAAGTAGCTTAAATACACATAGATTATACATAATGTAGAAGACACATTTAGCGTAGAAATAAATAACAATGACCAAAAACATTATTATATATTCAAAAACTTTCCACGTGATTACCATTCGAACAAAAATTTTACATCTGTCGTCATCTCTGTTCTAATAGTTTCAGAGTCGGACCCGATATGTGTCTTTGTAGAATGTGTGCTATATTCTAACTCATATTATGAGTGAAAAAGACATGTTTGTAGTAGTGTGTAGAGAAGAGAAGATAAGGGAGATAGAGATACAAATTAAGTTTGATATAGGACAAACATGTACTCCAAGAAATACACACGATAGACATAATACTTAGGATCAAAAGAAAGTTGCTTCAATACACACAGATTAGACATATAAAGTAGAAAAATACATTTTGTAGCAGAAAGAAATAAGAATGATCGGAACATTATTATTATATAAAAGCGCGCAGTAATTCCATCATCATGCACGTACCCACACTAGCAGTTCCTCGATCTGTCTGACTGATCAGGAGTAGCCCAGTCTAAGCTGAAGATCCAGACGTTCTTCAGTGCCATCGCCATGACTACACGCTCCCATCCTCAACTCCAGGTTCTTCCCCTCGGAGTAGTCATCAGTCGTCGCGGCGGACGATGTGGAGGAGAAACGGTTGTTGGCTAATGGAACAGCAGGCAAGCCTCCATCGCTGCTGCTGGCACTGGCAGTGCCGCCGCGCGTCTAGCAGCGACGACAAGCTGAGCCCAAGATCAAGAACTGCGCAACTAGGGGTCGTTATTAGGGTTGGATGGGGGTGCAATACAGTGTGAGATGTACTGTTGGTGGATCAGCCTGGCCCTGTCCAACCTGTGGACGTTCATGTGGCCTCCCAGCCCTTGTGCTGACCTGAACTCCTTCTTGCAATACCCGCAGGTGTAGGGACGACGACGACGACGACGACGAGGGCGACGGCCTTACCTGTGGCGCCGGCGGCGGCCATGAGGCGGCGGCGGCAAGGTGAAGTTGTCACTGCATGGCGGTTGTTGCTGCTGCAGCTTGATTTGGCCGTCATCTACTCTTTCCATAGCTAGCTAGTCGAGTGGCGCGTGTAACTAACTACCTTTGGGCAATGGACAGATGGAGGGGTGCTATAAAACCAAAGCTGAGCTAGTTGAGCTAAGAAGTGAAGGGTATGTGTGTATATATATACACACATGATCGAAAGCACGAGTGAAGGCAAAGATAGAGGTAGCACACTTGCCAGGACTCCAGAATACGTGATGAGCTAATTGCCACAAAGAGATAGGTAGCGGGTTGTGAAGCTTAGAAAGATAAAATGGTCTGCGAAAGCAAGCGTCCATCGGTCCATGCGTCCCTGTCCGGGCCCCGCGCTCTCCTCTCTCTCCCTGCTGCTGCGAAAGCGACTACACAGACGTGATCCATCATTCCATGAACTCGACCTGCTGTCTCCGATTCTCAAACTTTGCTAGAGACGACATGCATGCTTGTGAACTTGTAGTAGTCTGCAAGCTAGCTCCGCGGCGCTACAGGACCTGCACCCCATACATACCGGAAGCAGCACCAAAGGCTGCATGCATCGTTGTCACACGCGTAAGCGCAGATGGTAGCCCTGGTACTTTTCTTTTATTTCTCTCGATCGGCACCACCCGCACCGCACGTCCTCAGTCAATAATCCGCTTCCTACGCCGGCCGCCCGGTATACCAGCTTCTCAGGTACTAGTAGCAGCTAGCTGGATGCCGCTGCATGATGATAGCTTCTCACCCGGCCATCCACGACCAGAGGCCAACATGGGGGCAAGGTGCACGAGCGCGGCGAGCTGCTTTCGCCGGGGCATGCATGGAGATGTAGCAGTGAACAGGACTGCTGCAGGAGCATGCACGCACGCCGGCAAACCGGCCCCCGCCTTTATCTCTCCAAGCTAGGGCAAGGGGCTGCAAGTTGGTACACCGGAGACGTGAGGCCGGAATCTCCGATCTTAGCCACACAGCAACTCATCATGTGCACCGTCGTCACATGAGGCCGGCGTAGACGACAACGTACTAATGTTTTCCTGAATCATAGTAGATCGAGAGAGGGGGGAGCAGCCTCATCGTCCCTGGCAAATAAACCTTTTCAACCTTTGCGTTGATTCCTTTTAGTGCAGCCTCTGTGGTAGGAGTAGGTCTTAGGTGTAGAGTGCAATCGCTCTTTCGTCTTCCTTTTAGCTTGGTAAGTTTGTAATATGTGCTGTCTCATAGTGGTGTCAGCATAGTTCATTCCTCTTGATGAAAAACATACCTAGATTCACTACTAAGCAAAAACAACTTCCAGAAGTTTTTTAATTTATTTTCATGGCAGTTTTTGTAAATGCTATGGAGCAAAAGGTCGTGGGTAATCATTAATTTACCGCGGGCGTTTTGATGCTCGCTACGCTAATAGAAAAATAAAATAAGTAAAATCCCATATCCAGCTCGAAGTTCATCAGCTACCTCGCCAGATCCTCGCTGGAGATCTCGCCGCCGCCGCTTGTGATCCGCTCGCGGGCTACCGGATCGCCTTTGTGGCTACCGGATCTCGCATCCTTTGGGCCGCTAAGCCGCAAGGTGCCGCGGGAGGAGGAGGCGCCGCTTCTCGCCGTGTCCTCGCGGCAGGCCGGTATCGGCGTCCACGCTGTGGGTGGGGAGAAGGGGCTCACGCAGACTGCAGACTAGCCACGCCATGAGATAGGGAGGGGAGGATGTGGTGAAGGAGAGAGAAGAGAGAGGAGGCTAGATGGGACGTGAAAAGGGAGAGGGAGAGTGTCACTGCCCTGGGTTGAGGGAGAAGTGAGGGAGGGAGTGGGGAAGGTGGGATTAAACCCTAGGTTGGGTGTGTGTGCTCGTTTTATATGCTGGAGGTATTACTAGTCTTGGAAATGTTAGCAGGTTGGGCCATATAAAACGTGGCGGTTAAAAACTGCCACGGTTAATTAAAAACTACCACGAAGTTACTTGAAGCATTAACTGTAGTATTTAAAAACGTCACGGTTAATAAAAATGAAAACGCCAAGATTTTTGTAGTAGTGATTCCTTGTTTGCAATAATAAATAAATAATCCCACATATTTGCTTAGAGAAAATACGGGTTTTGTCACAATATACATAGCCATTCATAAATTTAGTACTGAAGCAAACAACAACTGTTGTTTCATTTACAGATTCTCTCTTGAAATTCAGTTGGCTAAGACATGGTTTTGATTCTCTTGAAATTCAGTTGGCTAAGAGATGGTGTTGACTCTCAAATGGGCCCATGCCAATTTTGAGAGATGTCATACTAGTTTTAGCCCGGTCTAAGGAGAACTCTATAAAGCAACATAATAATAGCACCGTGTTGTTTTTTTAACAAGATAAGACCACCCCTACTCCTTATAAATGGGGTACATGACCAATTGAGGATACCAACTCACAATCATCAAAATACAACTCAAACCCTCTTTTTGTCGTGATCTTTCCAACCCCATGTCGTTTTAGAGCAAGTATTATAACGCACCTGTAAACCTTGACTAAATGCCGACATGGAAGAGGGGAGAGAGAGAGGAGAAGCAAAGGCCTACTTGGTCACAAGAACCAAGAAAATATCGAGATAGACCCAACTTTGCAATTTGCCCTTGAACAAATTTTCCTTTACACCCCGAGCGACATATGTGCACGTTTGGACCCTAAGGGTTGGAACCAAGCCTCCTAGCGCCGAGGTTAAACGCCTCGACGCCAGCCGCACGACGCCGTGGGATTTGGCCGGGACACGCGCGACCGAGGTGGCGGGCGACAACGTGGACAAGAGCTTCGGCGCCGCAGCCTTTGGCACCGAGCTCGAGTCAGAGATCCCGCCAACGTCCACATATTTGTTCCACTTTCGCACATGCCGACATTTGTTCCTCCTCCCTCTCAATTTCTTCATCCCCCATGTTCCCAATCTCTCAAATCGCTTATTTGAACCTTGAAATTTTGGATTTGGATTTGGTCATCAGCAAGGTATTCTATTCCCACCTCAATTTTTTCCATTGATTTCATATATATTGTTAGTTTTTCAATACCCCGCATGTGCAATGATTTTTTTTTCCGTGTATGTTAGAATGCCAAGGCATGGGTAAAGCTAAGAAACAAAGGTAGGATATTGTCATTGTCGATTGTTGCATTTTGATCAGTTATACTTGAAATGGTAATCAATTGGTTTAGGGTTTAGTGTCATATGGTTTGAGTTAATAGAATGAAATTGTTTTGCGTAGCTATGCTCGTTTGTTAGAAGATCCCTATGTCCCTGCTTCTCTCCAACAGTGTGGTGATCCTTGCAAAGTAGACATTTCTCGAAGATGAGAAACCTATCTCGTAGAGGTATTGGATGTGTGCCACTTTTTCAATGGGCGCTATAGAGCAACAACACCACACTCAAATGTTTGTGAGTATATTTTTTTTGATTTTTGTTGTCTCAACATTATGTATTTGCTTTGTAACACTGTTTGTGTTGTGCACTCTCCAATCACGTGATTTTGAGTAGTGGATCGACATTGATACTCACGCCTTAACAAGGATATCCCCAAAGGTCTAAAGAGTTCATCAGAAAGCAAAATGCAGGCATGAGGTGTTGAAGCAAAAAGCGGTCAAGAGAAGGAGTATAGGGAAGAGGAGCAAAAGAGGATAGCCATTGCTCAAAGGGAGGAGAGATGGAGAAGTCGAGCTGCAGGTACGAGCAAAAGGCAACCTATGGGGGAGAACCCTCGATGCCCTAAGGAAGGTAAGGCCACGCGAAACCTAGTAGTCCTCACCACTAGTTAGTTATGTCTTTTTATTCATGAACAATGTTGTACGGTTCGACCGCAGGTAGTTAGCAGTGGTTTATTCATGAACAATGTTGTATGGTGTTGGTCTTTATTTTGCTCTTTTTAAGACATGTCGTCGGCCGCTTTGTTTGGCGACATTGAACTTTTAAATGTTATTTCGTTATGTAATGTTCTCGGATATTGGGTCTTTTGAATTTTATTTTTGATTCGCTTTAAGAAATGATGATGAGGGCGTCGGATATATTGAGGCGTCGAAATGATTGGTGCTTGGACAAACATGGCATCGAAATGAAGGACGATGTGTTGAGACCAGTCACGACATGGCAAAGGAGGATTTGATTGGTTTGGAATCTTCTGGATTGAGGGGATTCCATTCAATCTGTGGTATGTGGGATTTTTTCTCACTTAGTCCTCGCACCGGATCTAGGTGCCGAGCTCCGCACCATCTAGAGTTCCTGAGCTCCTGGGCTGTCGGACCTCCGCTTCGACATCCTCGGGGCGCGTCGCCGGCACACGGTTCACCACCGTGTGTCCGGCCTCGACCACCGCTGGCCGTCGGGCTGCTAGCGCCGTGGTTCACCACCATGTTAATGCGGCCTCGACCCTACTGCCGCGGCGGGCTAGCGAAGACGTTCAACCTCGGGATGCGGGAATTACGGCTCTCGACCCGGTCCAAACATGCACATATGTCGCTCATGGGTGTAAAAGTAAAATTTGTTCAAAAAAGGACCAAATTGCAAAAAGTTAGGTAAGATAGACAAGGGGCCATGTTTTAGTTAGGAAGAGCTTTTCAACGATGGGCTCCGGAAAGATGAAAAGAACCTTACATCCAAGAAATGGTGTATTATTAAACTTGCTCTTGTGCTTGATCCGACAATTAAGGATGGGATCCTAAAACTTATTAGACCTTGGCCAACCCAACAATGTCCACGCCCCGACGGTTGTGCCCCCAGCAAGATCCCGGGCCCCCCGCAGCGACCCCCCGACACCCGATCCCCGACCGCTTGATGGATTCTTGACCATGGCAACCGACCCCAAATCGCGCCTCCCAGCGCGCCCGAGTAGCTGCCGGCGAGCTACGCCGCCCACTCGTGTCGCCGGTTCTCCGCCCCACTCTGCACATGCACACGCGGCGGGGTCCCGAGCCCGGCTCCTCTAGCAACCGGCTTGCCTCGAGGCGGGCTTGGTGGCGGCGCCGCTAGCACCTCACCGCGCATCGGGTGGTCCCTACCTTGCCTCGGCCGGCTACGCCCCGACGGGTTGCGCCGCTGCTGCCGTGAGCCCGTGACATGACGGTGTGTCGCCTCCCGACGGTCTTGACTTCAGCATGTGCGCCCTCAGCCGTCGTTCCCCGATGAGATGTGCCCCCGACAACGGCGACGCAACACCTCGAGCATGCGAGCGCCTCTCTCCCTGTTTTTGCTCTATCCCTCCTAGACAACGACTCTTTTTGCATACAACCCGCATGCGCCAATATTTTAAATGTTGTAGGTGTGGTTGATGTCATATGTTGCTAGTGTTTAAAAAAGTATTTTTCAGTTCTTTTCAGATTCTCTTCTCCTGCCTTTACAAATGTATTTTTCGGTTGTTACAAACTCTTTAAAGGTATGTTGCAATCGGCATATGTTGAAAAGCAGATCGGGATGGGTGGTTCGGCCCGCTCGCGATGAAGGTGCGGTAATTGAGGGCTGCGCGTTCGCTACTCACGCGTATGTGGCAGTGGGTGGCGGGCGAAGTTGGGGGGCACTTTGGCCCGAGCATGTTGGGGACGCGGTATGTGGGTGGGGCGAAAGTGACGCGAGGGGTTAGGCACTCTTTTCAACGCGGACATTACGTGGTGCGCCAACATCCGGGCGCTAGTGGTTCCCTAGTAGACTTGATAGTCTTCAGATGAGAGCCAAATTTGGTAATCTTACTATGAGAAAATTGAACCATATTTTTTGTGGAAGCCTTTTGAACCACAAATAACAATAGATGTGAAAAACCTTTTCGAGAGATGCCCATGGCCGTAAAAGTAGCACAATGGTATCCGTGCTAGCTAGACTTGTAGAAGTATTATCAAATATTTACTAAGGGGGTTTCTCGTATGCTGCCACCTGTATGAGGTAGGGAATATAAACGTAGATTCCATGGTGTTCTACCGTAAATATCATATTTCCTATGCTAGTGAACTTTAATAGTAAATGATAGTGAAGTGTTAAGGTGGGACATTGCATGTCAAGAGAAATTGCTAGTGGATTGTCGAGAGAGAACACTTTGCATGTCAAGAGAAATTGCTAGTGGGGAGTGGATTGTCGGTGTAGACGCTTTGCATGTCAAGAGAATTAGCATAGTGAGTTTTATTATTATAGGAGTATTAGATATTGTTAGATTAGATTAGGAAGAAAAAACATAATGCCATCGCCGTGCCGGAACTCAGACATGTATCTTAGGTGAGAATCCAACAGCAACCATCCTAAACAACTAAAAGATGCTCTCTGTAATTTGCAAAGCATTGTGCAACCCATTGTATCAGAGTTACCCAGTTTATCCCCCATCATCTTATGCAGCATTGCACTTCACTGAAACCAGTGGCAGAGCGTGATGCAAAGTCAAGCGGGGGCCAAATCCCAATTGCTCGAGCTCATGAAGCTCACTTGCGAGGCAGAGCGAGGACAGAAGCTCACTTTGGTGAGGCAGCAAGGACAGGACGGGCGACTTCCTACAATGCCTAACTACTGCGCCCAGCAAGTGCCAGCAGACAGCGAGAGATCGAGCAGCGCGTCAGCAGTAGCAAACTGATATTTAGTACTACAGAAAAAAAAAATAATAGGAGAGAAAAAAAAAAAAAAAAACCAGAGAAACATAAGACATTGATTTTGCAACAAGGGCCTTTGTTTAGATGGCTAAAATTGTAAACTAAAATGTCACATCGCATTAATCAGAAAGACAAGTGCTTGTTAGCCAGAATATCATCCTACCACGAAAGAATTCAGCCAAAAAATCATCTCGCAGAATGCACATCTAAACTGTGTAATTAGTTATTTTTTTTTTTACCTACATTTAATACTCCAAACATATGTCTTTTAGTGTATTTAATGATGTGATGGAGAGAAAAGGGAAAAATGTTAGAAATTTTAGCCATCTAAACAAGGCCAAGGTCACTATGTTCTTGCATAATAAGTTCCCTTGAAAAGCATGACAAAGTGTAAACGAAGCTGTTTCTGCACTTTACCTTTTATTTTATTATTTTTGAATCCTATAAATTTCGCTCTAAATTGTAGTGCGCTTGACTTTTTCAATCCCAAGTTCGACCACTCGCCTTATTCAAAAATTTGTAGAAAAATATCAACCTTTGTTATGGCATGCTTTATTAAGGTCCTTAAGAATTACTTAAATTGATTATGTTTGCACAAATTTTTGAATAAGAAAGTGGTCAAACTTGGGGTTGAAAAAAAAGTCAAACGAATTATAATTTGGAATGTAGGAGTACAAAATATGAGGTTTCATGAGGTTCCGCCAGTGCTCAAGATTAAAGATTGACATGCAATTTTGTATAGAGGTTTGAATTGTGAAAATTTAAAAGAGTAAATTTGTTGTGAGAAAACCTGCTCCCAGCGTGGCCACGGTAGCAAATTTATTTTAAATGTTTGATCGTGGCTTGACGTCCGCATCTGGTTCTAGCTACTGTGCTTTCTCGCCAAATATATACCCGTTCACCCATCTCCTCTCAGTAAAAAAAAAAAAAAAAAACAAAAAAAAACCTCACGCCTCCACCTCTTCCCCGGTGTGCTCCTTCCAGCAGTCTACAGGCGCTGCCATCGCCGCTCGCGCTCCACCCGTGCCTCCGCTTCCTCTTCCTCTACCCTCTCCTTCCTCTCTCCATTCCAGCGCTCTCTCTCGCCTCTCTCCCGACGGCGCAGAGTGAGGGCGCCCATGGCGCCGTACCGGCGGGCCCCCGCCGCTGCCCGCGGGTGTGGCGGCGGCCCCGGCGTGGAGGCCACCGGCAAGGGGCCGGTCCACGGCCATGGCCACCTGCCCTCCCCTCGCGGGCGTGGGCGTGCTGGCCGGACCTCGGCCGCTGTCGGGCGACGTGCTGGCGGGAAAAAACCCTAACCCTAGGTGTCCGTACGGCGGCGGCTGCCACGCCCCGGCGGCGGATGCAGGCGCCAGCGAGCGCACCCGGCTCTCCAGCGTGGTGGTGGTGTGGTGGCACGTCGCCCAGGCGAACCCAGCGCGGCGGTGCCCTGATGCGGCGGCGGGCCAGCGGGGTGGCGACGACCGCACCCGGCCTTCAGCTCCCTCCCTTTCTCTCGCTACTCCTAGCTCAGGCGCGGGGCGAGGATCTCGCTCATCTTCCGCTCAGTCGTGCTGGTGAGGTTCCCATGCTGTTCTTCTCCTCGTCCTTCCTGCTTGCACCACATGGCGCCCTCACGTTGACGACATTGGAAGCTAAAAGTTTGACAACAACAACGAGCAGATAGTTCTTGGCATGGCCATGCTTAGGTTACTTCCCATCTATTCAATAAGTTATATGCTTCTTTTTCCCGTCAGTTCTAGCTGTTTGCTGTTGTAGTCTCTATCCATTAGAGAGTTGTGAGTATTACTAATGGTTTTTATTTACCTCTCAAGGAAGACCAAACAAAAGTTTTAGTCCTAGCATTACTTCTATGATTCCATCACGAGGTATTGAAAGCTTATAAACTGTCATAGTATCACTCAGTTTGTTGAGAAAGATTTCAAGCTTGCTGATACTGTCATGAGGATTTACTGGACCAGCCTGAGCAGTAAATGCAGGTGATGGTTTTATTTGTGAGAATAACAATGATGATCGATCAGAACTAAGGTGATTATCATGGCAGTAAAAGAGCACCTACAGTTGTTACCCGAATGGAGCATTGCAAAATGTTAAGAGGAGAACAACAAAGTAGCCTGGGTGAATTAGTTCACTTAGCTAGGCGAAACGCGCATTCCTGCAACTTGATGGAGCCAGCGCCTGTGTGCATACATGCCCTCCTTAATGATGTTTGTAAATTACAGCTTAGTTAATGGAATTTCCAACTTTTACCCTCGCAAAGAAAAGAGGTGTCTCGAGCTACTGCTACACAACAGCAAATTTCTGATGATGGTGCCAGTTTTGAAGCAGCTGAATTCTGACGTACTTTTGTGCCAGGTTGTTACCAGATTGTGCGGTGTTTAAGCAGTTCTGACTTTTAGGCAACCAATGCTTATCTGCTCACCAGGTAAAATAATTTTGTTGACGATAATGGTCAGGAATCTATATATATCCCTGCCAAATTACAGGGCTGCAAACTTGGTTTTAGTTTGATATTTATTTAAGTTAGATTATCTGTACAAACTTTCAACAATCTACAGTTTCGTTTTGCAATTGCCTGTGGTTTATTGCATCATGCAAGGCTGGATCTGAAAATACCGCTATTTTGTGTTACAGCTGATGACAATACAGCAACAGATTACATAAAAACAAAACAGCAAATAGAGAAGGGCGCTTTCCACTGTAGGATAATGACAATAGCAAAATCAATATGCATCTCTACCGAAGAGGCTCAACATCTGAGTCAAGAACTGATGTCAGTCATATTGTGTTTTGTATTGCGTTTTAACCATTACCAATTTATGTTACTGTCTTTTTCTTTTCATCAGTCAACCTCTGCTTCGCTCTGGCAGGGCAGATGATGCTCTTTACCAGCTATTGCTTGTCACTTAGTAGGTATCGCTTTGTCTCCTGAGCTCCACCTCCATGTTAAACAATCCCAGCTTAGCTGATTGCTCTGCCTACCGTCTGAACAATCAGTTCTGTGAGGAAAGATATAAGTTGATGAGTTTCTTGTACTTTTGTCCATTCCGTAGTTTTCATGTATATGCTCAGATGCTCCTAGAACATGATCAAGTGACGATCCATAGTGTATGATGAGCTATTTTGTACTATATGATGTACTCCTTTGTTCATCCACTGGGGCTCAATTTGTTTATTGTAGGTACTTGATTTGGTGCACTTGGCGGGCATGCCAGTTACCAATGACCTTGCTCAAATGGTTAGTTTTTGTCGCATGTGCTTGCTTATTTACACATTCTTTCCTCTGTCATCATGTTGGAGACCGTTGATTCTCTAGCATTCTTTTGCTTCGATGTAATTTCTCCTTTTTTTTTTCATTTTCCCTGTCTTGCTGGCCCATACAGATTATACATAGCATCTCATTTGGTTAAACATAACACTGGCCATGAGCTTTACTATGAAGTTTTTTATGTATTCTTGAAACATGTAGGCATAAATTTGTAGTTTTACATATAACTGAATCAGATTGTACAGCTTGTTCCAAATTTTCTACTACTGTCCAATGTAAAACTACAAATTGGCTGGATATCTCCAATGTATCTTGACAAGTGATAAAGTTACAATGAACACATACCTGTCTTCAATCAGATTGTATAGTTGCGATTGTCCAATGTATGTCTTCTTGATCAAGTCTTGAAACAAAACAAATCTTAAAGCACATTTAGATGGTTGGCTACAGTTACTGTATGTGTTAAGATATTATATTTTTGTTTATAGTTTCCCCGAAGATTCTGCTACTTTAGATTTTCACCTTTGCAAAATAATAAAATCTGAGCTTTTTATTTATGCTAACCTCTTTTGAGCATGGTTTGTTTAATTATCTCGTGGCCTTGAGTGTAGGATCTATGAATGACATTGTGCTGACATTAGATAGCCTGGAAGTTTCTTTTTCAACCCCTTTCAAAGCTGTAAGATTATAGTCATGTACAATATGTAAAATTTTCTAAGTCGAAGAAGAATGTAGCCATGCTCTGAGCTGATTATGTGTGCTGTTTTTCTGATGTTGGCATATCCAGTAGTACAAGTTGTTGTAATGACCTCTTAGATACAGAGTGTTGTTATAAAAAGTACTTAGTCGCTTATAAATACATAGTTGTTTTACCTATATATATAGTTCCTACTGATCCTCCAGAGTGTTGTTATACATTTTTCCTGCTCCATTCCTTCCAACAGCAACTGTTTTTTTTTAGATAATGTCCAACAACAACTGTTATCCTGCTTTGTTATAATTAGTGAAATTTTTTCTCTGCAGCTAGAAACTTGCCACTAATTTCAATGAATTTTACAGTTTGTTATAATTAGTCAGATCGGTCGCAGCGGCTATTATGCTAAGCACTGGGCCTGAAAACCAGTGACTCTGCCACGCTTGTATCCTTTTGTGAAGCCATCAGGTTTGCGCCTCTGCAATTTTTTGCCCATCCACTTGATTTCCTGTTTTAGCTGGCTCTCTTTCCCTGAGGTCTGTTGACAAAAAATATCAAAAGGCCTGTGATGCAAACAAAACATATATTCGCGCACAAACAGACATACCATACGCTCTAGCCTCGCCTTGCCTTTTTGGTTTATGAAACTCATCCATCTAGCAGCCTGTAACCATCATGTACCTTGTTGCGACTCCTAATGGCTTCCATAAAAGCATAAAAGATGGCTATTTAGACGTTCTGGTGACTGCATAAGCCTGGAGGCCAATTGTTTTATCCAAATTTCACTCTTTAGGCCTTTTATAGAATGCAAGGATTTCTGCCGAAGTAACTAATGAATCTGCTTTATTTCGTGTTTCCCATCATTTGTGTAGATTACTTTTCCTCCATCAACAATAGCAGATTATTGTTCTATTCAACTACATCAACCACTTTACAACGCCACTAACAATACACTGCAACCTGTTCACAAACAGGTGTCCTTGCTGAAAACTGCTGCTCCTGTCGCCAACCACAGATGCCACCCGGCCATGACCACTTCCTTCCATGATTTTTATGATGATCCAGTACTGTCGCTTGTAAATTAGTATGCCTGTACGTCGATCATGTACGCCGATCATGACCGACTTATTTCTATCTTAGTGTGCATGTACCCCTAAGGTTACAAAACTTATTACCTATGTATTGTATTCCAGACATGTTATTGAGCCGCCATATTATTCGAGGTAACTAAACAACATTGAATTGTGAAAATATATTTTAGTACAAAATGAATATGGATATCAGTAGTAGTTCAGAAGAAAGTAAACTGAACAAATCAAACCTATTCAAATGCTCAAGCACAGGTGTTATTACACTTACATGTTACATCGAGGTTGAAGATATTTGAGGTGTGACTGACACTTGTCAATTGTATTGACTGCCTCTCCCTCGTCAAATGAAGTTGAACATGACAAATAATGATCTTTAAATTCATATATAGTGTTCAAACTTAACTTGATATGCTAGGATCATCCCAATCCAGACCCTCAATCAGTATATCGTACTTGTGATCCATATGTGACTGCAAGCAATCAAGAACAACCAGGACATTGTTTACCTGGCTCTTTGATCTGTTTTCTGCTGTGAAAGTATAAACTTTATTGCCAACTTCTATCCAACTACACCCGATGTTTGTTTTCAGCCCTTTCTCCTTCATCACCTTCCTCACTCTTGCCACATCATCCCAGCAGCCAATGCTCCCATACAAATTTGCTAGCTGGACATGAGTTGCAGCACAACTTGGTTCCAGCTTTAAACGGTGCTCTGCAGCTTGTATGCCGATCGAAATGCTTCCATGCACCCTACAGGAAGCTAGCAGGGAGCCCCATATGACACCATTTGGAGGCATGGGCATCGCCTGGATCAGATCCCATGCTTCATCAAGCAGGCCTGCACGGCCAAAAGATCGACCATACATGAGTAGTGATCTATCTCTGGTATTACTCCATGTTCAATCATTGCCCTGAAGCAGCGTCGGCCCTCCGCAACAAGGCACGCATGCCGGCAGGATGAGAGCACGCCTAGGAAGGAGATTGCATCCGGTATTATGTGCCCTTCCATTTCTTTTAGCAAGTCTAGGCAATGCTCAGCAAGGCCATGCTGTGAATATCCAAAAATCAAGGAGTTCCAAGAGACCAGGTCTTTGTATGTAATGCTCTCAAATACAGCTCGTGCTTCACCAATGCTCCCACACTTTGCATACATTTGATATCAGTGCATTGACACATGCACATAGGAATCAAAACCCATTCTCATTTGTAGGGCTTGCATTACTTTTACCAAGTACAAGAAATGCATGATTAGTGCAGACACTGAAGATAGTTGCAAATGTGATGTCATTTGGCTTGCATACAGATTGCCTCATCAGTGCAAATAAATGGAGACATGGTTCGACCTGGATATCCTGGGCATAGCCAGAAATTAATGCTGTCCATGTCACAGTATTTTTTGCTGTCATATTTTGGAAAACCTGATGAGCAATTTCCAATTGGCTGCATCTTGAATAAAAACTGATCAGTGAGCTGCCGATGAGGATAGATGAGACACATCCTACTTTCACTAGTAGGGCATGGAACTGTACACCTGTGGTAAGAATTTTCCCATCAGCACAGTAACTCAGTGCAGATGCCAAAATAGATGCATCTGAACTGATTTGTCCACTCCTATGCAACTCCACAATTTGCATAAACATGTTCTCCTTTGTGAGTCTAGTTATGGAGGGGCAAACTGAGGTATTATTTGAGACAATGTTACAGTGTTTAGGCTGTGCTTGATCTGAGCTTGAGTTAGCAAAGCTCTCTACCCTTAAGCATAGCATGCAGTCTTGATTGGACTCCCAAGATGTCATCATCCATACAGCCATTGATAAGGCGGTGATGCGAGGGAACCTTCTCTTGGTCATGATGATGCTTGGATGGTACAAGGTCCAAAACTCTCAATGCATTTTGAACGTTGGCACACCTCTGCTTTCTTGATCTCTCGAGTGTTGGGAATGTACCAAAATTTGCCACAACTAGATGAATCGTTGCAGCCACCGCTGGCATAACAGCATGGTCTTTTGAGATGGCAGTGGTAGAAGAGATATCTGTGCATGTCAGCAGTGGACCATCAAGAAAAATTTCCATGGGGGTGACAATCCACAGGTGTGAAACAAGTTGGATTTTATAGGATAACTGCATCATAAAATCCACCATAATTAAGTCAAACTTTCAAAGATTAGGCTACTTGTGCTAGGCTAGTAATTGTTGAAAGCAAAAGTATGAAATAGTCTTCCATGGCTAGAAAATTATAAGCATTCTAGGAAAAAAAAAATAGAGCATCACACAATATTGTTTCATGTAATTTCAAAATGCTTTGGATCAGATCTGAATACAAATAGCTTAGGGCCTATTTGGCAGAGCTCCCAGAGCAGCTTCCAGGCTGAATCCAGGAGAAGCTCTGCCAAACAGTTTTTTCCTAGGAAGTGATTCTATGATGATTCTGTAAAGTAATTATCTGGAATCAACTAGGGCTGGGAACTGAAAAAGTATCTTCTCCTGATTCACTCCTTGATATGCATAGAGTTTATCATAGAGAAACACTCAGTCAAAGAATCACTTCTCTCAGAGCTTCCATAGAGAATCTAGAGCAGGATGAGCTCAACCAAACAGACCCTTACAATACTATGTCTCTACTAAAATCACAGAATAGTCAATTGCAAAAGACAGGGTGGAAGAATTATTTTTTTTCTGAGCACACTAGCGCAAGTTCCTTCAGGATACCAGACTCTTCTACATGGCATTCATATGCTGAATCACAAATTCTTATTTCACAATCACCAATTACGCACTAGAGATGCAGCGTAGCAGTTGCACCTAGCAGAGGCAAAGCAGCAGCAGAGGCAGAGCACTAGAACAGCAGCGGCACTGACAGCCCGACCACGATGCAACTGCGAAGCAGCACTGGAGGATAGGTTAGGGGTCGGGTGGTCCAGCCGCCGGGTGGAGTCCAGCTCCGGGCGGCACCACACAGCAGGTCGCTGGAGTCAGGAAAGATGACATTGTCTTGTCCGGCAGCATTGGCCTATCTGGGACAGGCAGTGGCGGATCCCTAAAATCTGGGCAAAGGGGGCTGTAAATAATAGAGGACTAGAAATCCTACTAGCCACTAGTATATACAATAGATATAACAAAGAAAACAATCTTATATGTTTGATATAAGAAATGATTTTTTTAATAGCAATTTATAAGTTCAGAGCTCATAACTTAGACTGAGATCCTATGCTCATCAAAGAATTTCTCCTAAATTCTCACGTGTATATGATTCAGTCTATCCTATCATAAACAAACATGTTCTGGACATAGGATCTACCAATCTTGTGTAAGGACATGAATCAAAATCTACACCGTTTAGAAGTTCTAGAGGCTCAAAATTCGGCTCACTAGGTACCAAATTCAGAGTTGTGTTCCACCAAATAACCAGATTATTGACATGACTTACACTGTCATCATATAGTTATATTTACACCACCTTATTATAACTATATTTACAATGATTTTTTCAGTGATGTAATTTGGGAAAAACCCAAATATATACAGATTTTTCAAAACAAATGTGCAAATTATTTCTGTGTATTCCAGAATCATAGAAATATATGTCAAAATTTTCACAAATGCCATCAAATTATTCACAAATTTACAAAATTACAAATGAAAGACCACGACAGAGAAGAACAGACAGCAGGGGACTGGGGGACGTGGTGCTGAGGGCTTGCCTGGGGGGCCAGCGGTGCAGGGCCGCCTGGGGCGCGGCGAGGCGGCGGCGCAGTAGCAGAGAGGAGCGGCGGGGACGGCTTCTAGTCGAGGCGCGAACGAACGGCCGAATGGCGGAGGCCGGAGGCGGGGTAGGCGAGTAGCAGAGAGGAGGGGCGGCGCGGTAGTGTTGAAGTTCGGCCGTTCGGAGTTCCTCCGAGTCAGGGAGTTCGAGAGGAAGGATGCGACTCGGCGAAGGAACGCGGGGACGAGATCGGCGACGGCACAGGACGAGACCGGTGGCGCGTGGTGGAGGGGCGGTGGGACGGCGGCGGAGCCCGGAGAGGAAGAGGAGAGGAGGAGCGTCAGGGCTTATGCGTCAAACTTCGAAGCCCATAACTATTCTTTGCTGGGCCAAAAGCCCATCTCTCCAAACTTGCACTGTATGGACAAAGCAAAAGATTGATATGTAGCCGCCTACGGCAACCTCGATAGACCCAGTCCCATGGACCGGAAAGACACAGCCCTGCCAGGTATCCACGCGGGCCGAGGCTCCTGCCCCCCACCGCGACTCGTGCACCGGGTCCACGCTGACCCTTCACCGGGGCGGCGAAAGATCTCAGCCGCGACGGGCTCGAGCGCCGGCGAGCGCTCGCTCACCCGGGCCTATAAACTGGACCCCGGCTCCTCCTCTCGCGTCGCAGAAGGCCAGCCCTCCGGCTGACGTGGCGTCCCGCGACACCACCACACCTCACTCAGCCCCGCGGGTCTCCGACCAACCCCTGCTAGAAGCTGCTTCCAAACCCTAGCGTAGGTGGAAGAGGAGCGTGGAGGAGCTCAGGGATGGCGAAGGCGAGAAAGCAGAAGGGGTGACGGTGGCGCTGCGGGCGGAGGCGCCACCGTGCAGCACCAGAAGCTCTGCCTCTCCATCGACATGGAGAACCAGCTGATCTACGGGTGAGCCGCGCCGCAGCTTTAACTGTGCCGAAATAGCTGCGATCCTCCCCTGGTGAGAGCGCCATGGCCTTTTCTGCGGGTCTAGCAGTTCTTCTGCGCTGTTTAGCGGGTGATGGGTCGAGGCGCGAGGATTAGGTTTGGAGCTCGAGGTGGAGCAGGGCGTTTATGCTGTGAGCGTTTGCTCTTTGTGTGTTGGAGTTAAAAATGCGTTGGCTGAATTGTAAGACATATGCCTCAATTTGTTTGCTGTTAATCAGTTTCCGTTGCTGGGTACTGACTGAAGTTGATGCTACTGCCTGAGTAGACCTGCACAATGTGATTACTTAATAATGTCTGGTAAAGCTTTTGCTCGTCTACTTGTGCTTGGCTACTCATTTTGGGCTCTATCGTAATGTCAAATTCTATCAATTGCATTAGTAACTGTTCATACCTGTGCAGCAATGAGTTCGTTTTTGAGCTGATTTAACCATGCACATTATGATGCTTTGTGTTAATGATGGTTCTGCCTTAGTAATTGTTCTGCCTTATGTTTACTGGATTCCTGTAATAGAGGGCGCAAATTACTGGGATGCTGTGCTCAAAGAGCCAATTTACCATTGTTGTAAACCATGAGTTGTCACTGTGTCATCCTGCTAAACAATGAGCTGTCACTGTTGTCATCCTGCTGAACTATGAGCTGCGTTTTTTAAAACAAAACCTTAAGTTATTTTTTTTTTGAAACCTGCATTTGACTATTTGCTGTTGTGCTAGTGTGCTACATTTGAAAGACACTGTAGCAT
The DNA here is from genome assembly GCA_015847255.1 of Hyparrhenia diplandra. Lineage (NCBI taxonomy): Eukaryota > Viridiplantae > Streptophyta > Magnoliopsida > Poales > Poaceae > Hyparrhenia > Hyparrhenia diplandra. The sequence goes on along the minus strand of JADLZK010007668.1, from coordinate 379,734 downwards.
GCTATATCCATGTGAATTCAGCCTTTTTTTTTTTTTGTAAACGCTTGATTTTTATTTGTAGTAGTAGTGCTTTGTTTTTTCACTATGTTAACAGAAGGTATTTTAACTTCCTCCATTTGAAATTAGTTCATTTGATTTGAGTAATCTAAGTACAGGGATTGCATTTTATGTAAACTAATGTAGAAATTTTTAAGTATTTGTTTTTTGTCAGAAGAAAATTGAGTATTATAATTCCTTGGTAGTTCTTGTTAAGAAAATATGAGAGAAATTAGTAAATGAACTGGGGAAATTGCAATCTTTGTTTGCATCGAAAGTGTAGTTTTGGTTACTACAACTCTTTGCCTATGAGTTGATAGCTTCATGCCATTGGCAAGTCATTGTAGGTGTTATTATTCTCCCAGGCAAGTTGCAGATTGAGATATTCTGCTAGATTCAACATTTGAATGCACTTTCCACTTTTGCATTGGATTATGCTCTTTAGTTAATGGGGGCAAAGGATGCTAACTAGTAACCACACAATTTGGATTGAAGCAACCTTTTCTTTTGGTGAATCACATATAAGCTATGTACAAAGTAACAGCATTGTGAGAACATATATACGCATCCTGCAATTCAGCCGATGATGTTGTTACTTTTGTCGTGTTACTCATTGTTTTTTTTTTTGGTATAACAATACAAAGGTATAGGACCACTCAAATAATTATTAGAGACCAGTTTGGATGAACTTTACTCTGTGTGCTGACAATATGACTGGGAGGCTGACAACTTGTTTTTGGTCCATCATTAAGGTACACTGAGATAAAAGTTCTTCTAGCTGAAAATCGACACATTTGCTCTACATGCTGATAATATGACAATCAGGAGCATTCTGGTGGATGGTGAAAAAGTGTTGAATTTGACTATTCCCCTCATTGGAAAACGAAAGTGATCAACCTAATTGGTCTTCAATATCATGTTTGAAGACTGCTGCTGATGCTGCATGTTCAACGTATACTTCATCTTTAAACCGAGAAGCTACACCAAATCTTATTGTGTCATCTGAGAGATCAGTCAAGTCAATGACTGAGCAGCAGTTGGATGAAAGCATTGAAAAGCATGAAGAAAATAGTGGCAAGTTTGAAGAACATGGTGGAAATCCCATTCAAACTTCCTATGATCAAATTGTTAATGGCTGCAATGGTTCTGCAGCGAAGAGGGAATAGAAAATTCTGCAATGGAAGAAGGAAAAGGAAAAGGAAAAAGGAAAAGGAAAAGGAAAAGAGGAAGAGGAAAATGGAAATGAGAAGAGCAAGGAAAATGGGAATGAGTCTGAAAATGAAAAGGTAGAATGAATGTTCACACTAATACACATTATTTATCAGCTATTTATGTATTATTAGACATGCTCAGACATGATACTTCCATTAACATATTATAGGTGAAGAACATAAAACTGGTTCGCATAGATTATATTTTGGAGAAGGCTGAAACTGGCATTCACTTCATTGGCAATGTCATGCATAGCAGTAGTCAGATAAGGCGGGCACACTGTTGGTTTCCTTGTGTTGATAGTTCCACAGAACGCTGTCCGTAAGTTAAATTTATTCTTTCCTGCTTTTGTAAATCCTGTGGTATAATATTTGCCTTTGCATGTTAGTAATTCCCTTTATATATTATGTTATTCCCAGATTTGACCTAGAATTTACAGTTAGCACAGATTTCATCGCTGTCAGCAATGGTGACTTGCTTTACCAGGTATGCGCTCAATCTTGATCAAGAGGTCTAAAGAGAATATTAAATTCCTTGTTTTCGAAGAACTGACTTTTTTTCGTAACAAGGAGGCTCTTTTTTCGCTTTAATGCACTTGGTATTACAGTTTTTTTTGTGTGAATGTTACTTGATGTTCTCTTTTTTGTACTGTTTCCTGATCTTGGAAGATCTTTCTTTTTACATTCTGCTCATGCTACATCATGCAGGTCTTATGTAAGGAAGATCCTTCAAAAAAAAAACTTATGTGTATAAATTGAACACTCCAGTTAGTGCACAGTGGATATCCTTGGTGGTTGGTCCACTTGAAGTTCTCCCTGACCAAAATGACATAAATGTCTCACACATCTGTTTATCCCCTGCTTTGGCAAAAGCTTCAGAACACTATTGCCTTTTTCCACGATGCATACAGGTGCTGATCAATCATTTTTGTGAAAAGTGCTTAGTTTGGTGTTGATTTTATTAGTACCTGGATAAGCTTCTTTTTTTAATTGATTTCTGAAATTTATGTTTTGTTTTCAGCTGTTATGAAGACTATCTTGCTGCACCATTTCCTTAGGTTTATACAAGCAGATTTTTCTTCCATCTGAAATGACAGTATTACCAGCAAACTTAGGAGCCTCCACGTGCATCTTCAGTTCTGATATCTTGCATGATGAGAAGGTTATAGATCAGGTGCATGTGTTACTCTTATTTTACTCCTCCATCCCCTTTGAGATTGACAAAAAATTTGACACCATCCCTTTTCTTGAGATGTGAATGTGTAGCATGTGCTTATCAATTGTGGCAATTCTCTATTTGGCTATTTTCCTTATTGACTGTTCTTTTTGAGGTCCTCTTGCTCACTGAGACCATTTAGCATCAATAAACAATCATTAATGCATAATTTCTACTCCAGTAACTAATTAGATTCTGTTGTAGATGCCACTACATGATTGTTAACTTGATCAATTAATTTCTTACCTCCAGCAGATACTGTAAATATGTTTGGAATATGTCAAATACTTCTGCATGTTTGTGTGCCTTATATTTTGTATTTTTTCTGTCATGCTTTGGAAAGGAGTGCTTGAAAATCTGCAATCCATGTGCCTGAATCATGGTCTGCTATTACTTCTACTTTTTTTACAGCCTTGCCTGTTTGTATCCCCTTAACTAGTAGCTTGGTAAAGCTTTCTACTGGGGATTAGCCTTGCTTCTTTGTATCCCCTTAATTAGTGGCTCTTGGTAATGCTTTTGTATACCTGCATTCCATTATAGTCAGGAATTATGTTTTTTGTCGTAACTTGCACTGACTAACTTGTAAAATAGTTCAGATAATTAGCACAAGAATCAAACTGGCTTATGCCCTTGCAAAGCAATGGTTTTGGAATATACACAAGTGCAGAGGAGTCCAATGATGGTAATTCATCTCTAGCTGTTAATTCATGTAGCTAGTGCTTATTTTTACATAGGTAAAACGCTGTTGCCTAACAATTTCCTGCATGAACAGAATGGCTGTTGGATGGTTTGGCTGGATTTCTAACTGAGTTATTTATCAAAAAGCGTTACCTTGGGAATAACGAGGCACGTTATAGGCATTTCAAGGTTTGTCTTTTACCAAAAGCATGTGTTATTTGTTATCGCTGAATGATCCATTACAAGGATATTTTGAATAGCACATCTATAGAATAACCTATTCTATGGCCATTTGGATTTACCAGAACGATTTGACATGTGATTCAATGGGATCCTTTAGTTTGTTTATCATTTTAATTTTTTCCCCGCAGGAGAGTTGTGTGTCTTTTGCCCTATAAAGAGGGAATAGGGGAAGAGCCCTGTATGAAGCAACCTCCCAACCTCATGTAGAGGTAAAATGAGTAGCATGAGATGACACACAGCTCTCCTGCAAGGCCGCTCAAGAAAAAAATACAGCATGGGAATAATTGCATATTAAATCATAATAAGAACAACCTAATATAGGAGGTCTCACCCTAGAACCCTCCCACATGACTAGCAAATAATTTCTGCAGTTTTCTAGCTCCAGCCATACTCCAAAGTATGATCTCTGAAAAACATGTTGGGCATTGGGTCTGAAACGAGACTATAAAAATACATCTATTCCTATGATTCCATGAAGTCTGTACACCTAGGATCACAACAGAATTAAACCCTTTTCTTTTAGCCTTCTTCATCTTTTCGGCTTCCTTTTTCCATTATTCCCTAATAAAGCTCCATTCATTGCATCTTGGCATTGAGCGTCCCCAGCGGGGCAAGCAGATTGAACCAAAACTGGTCTATATGTATTCTTCTCTCAATGCTTGCTGCAGCTATTTTCTGGTTCTGCTGATCACATGCTGTCTGCCACCGCTCCCATAGTTGACCTTGCTGCGGCTCATGCATCACAGCCTGCTGGATCCTGCGCTTATGCCAGCATTAGGCCACGCTCAAGGCTGCATAGGCCCAGCGCTGCTTCTGTGGGTGGATAGTGAGTTTTAATTTGTGGATAGCGAATTTGGATGGGGGTAGTTGAGATCTTGATGGGGTTTACTGATTGCTGCTTACCAAAAGGAGTATTTTGTCTTTTAGATACTCATCCCAATCCCTTACTGATCATCCACACAAAAGAAATGGACTACAAATACATATCCTTATCACAATTTGAGTAGTCCATATGCTGAAACTTTACCATATCCCATTCCAATGGTGAACCAAACACGACCTTATCATAGGTTTATTGGGATTGCATACCAATTTGTGGTTTTCATGTAGCAACACTTCCTTCTGCCCTGCATATATACATCCACTAACTAGACCTATTATTTTTATAAGAATTGAATCACTATAAACATCTTTTGTATTTGTAATAGGCTAACTCCACAGTATGTGAGTCTGATGTTAGTGGTGCAACTGCTTTGAGCTCTACTGCTGCTTCAAGTGATTTATATGGAACTCAAACAATCGGTTCATATGGGAAAGTTCGCTCGTTGAAAGCTGTAAGTTTTGAGTATTTCAAGTACAAAACTGGTCCATATGTATTCTTCTCTCAATTTTTTTTTCTCTTGAATTTTGAACAGCTAGCTGTTCTTCAAATGTTGGAGAAGCAGATGGGGCCAGACTCCTTCCGGAAGGTATTTTCATCTTTGATACAGCTATTTGTTCTATATCTAACCTTTATCTACATAATTGCAACACTTTTTACTAAGGAAATGAATCGATGCGAGAAGTATAGGAATATTCATGATTGGAGTTACTCTGTGTGTGTGTGTGTGTGTCTTGGGCGTGGGCTGGGTGTATTTCTTGCTTGTCCTTTTCGGTCTAGGCTCGTATTTTTTTTCCTTCTAGTTAGTTTCCCTAATTTGTTTTTCTCACCCCTCACGGCTTGGCCGGAGTGAGGTGGAGATCTTTGTACGGGGCTGTTTTTTCCTCTATTAATACAAAGGTAAACAGCTGACAGCTCTCCTGCGTATTTGAGAAAAAAAAGGAGTTACTGTGTTTCAGATACTAATCATCCCTTTTTCATCTATATCCATAGTTGAAAATTCTAGATAATATCTTAGGTAGGAGCAAACTACCTATTGGCTGTTTTGGTACCTGGTTATTTATTAATTGAAGATTATCTATATGTAGATTGCTTCTGATAGACTTCAATTGTTCCCAATGTCAGATTTTGCAGGTTATAGTGGCTCCGAATCGTGCATCTAGAACACTTAGCACTAAAGAGGTATAACAAATTGCCAGCTTTTACATCCCTCCACCTTTTGTTAGCCTTGAGTCTATGGGCCTGCTTGGTTCGTTACTTCTTCCAAAATTTGCCCTGCCTATTGGCAAGCCAAGATTTTGGTTTGCAATCGGTTTGTAACCAAAACTTGTCAAACTCTCACATAAAGCTTGCCAAATCTATGGCAAGTTTTTTGCCCAACTTTTGGCTTGCCAAATCTTTGGCAAGGTAAAGTTTGGTAGTGGACCAATCAGGTATAAGAGTAGAATAGGATGAAACTATTGCTCCATAATTATATATTCTCGAAAATGTTTGTAGGGATAAAGTAACCTTCAATTGTAAATTGTAATCGAGTTAGATTTTGTATTGTGGGCTGGAGCTGCTTATACTGAACACTAACATAGTATTAGCCAATGCTGATGAATGTGGTATGTCATGTGTGGTGTTACTTATGACAGTGCTAACCTGCTTCATTGGGGGGGGGTCCTTTATTTCCCTCAGTTACATTGTTGTGTACTAATGTAGTGTTTATCTATCTATATCTCTTGTAATTCTAAACCCCACTAGGGATATATCTCGACATGCAAAGTGTCCACCACCTCAACAATGCACTATAACATGCAACTAAAATTCACTAGCACACACAATTGTGATGTCCACGTCGGCAAGACACACAAGCATTTTGTTGTACAAGTCAACATGTCACACAATCCAAATTTATAATAATTTATTCTTAAGTAATTATATATAGTATAGTTTTATTCTAAATCACCTGTAATTCCTGCAGTAACGCACAGGGTGCGTTTTCTAGTTTATGCTGTTGAACAAAACAAATGTACTATGAATTGAGTTTATTGTTTTACTTCCTCTTATTCAGTTCAGGCACCTTGCAAATAAGGTCGGTAACCTTGAACGCCCATTCCTGAAAGAATTCTTTCCACGGTGGGTTGAATCTTGTGGATGTCCAGTTATGAGGTAAAAGAAATTATTTGTTATTTTCATGTATCCAGTTTTGGCATTCTATTATTTATTATCTCCTTGTATTTAACATCATAATCATTCTGCTTGGAAGATTGGGAATATCATATAGCAAAAAACGGAATATGATTGAATTAGCCGTTTCAAGGGGTTGCACAGCAAAAGCTACACCTGATCCTGATGGTCACACAAATGGTGACACTAGAGAAGGCGATGCTGGATGGCCAGGAATGATGAGTGTACGTGTTCATGAGACCGATGGAGTGTATGATCATCCAGTTCTGCCAATGGCTGGTGAAGCTTTGCAGGTTGTGGAAATACAGTGTCATTCCAAACTAGCAGCAAAGCGCATTTGGAAGAAAAAGAGCACAAAACTTGATGGTTCTGATGACAACGTAGATGCCTCTACTCAAGAGAACCGCACAAGGTATATTTCCACTTGTCTTTATTCATTTTTTATTCATTTATTTATATCTCACTTACATTGCTGACATGTGCAGCATTGATTCACCTTTGCTGTGGATTAGAGTAGACCCGGAGATGGAATATCTTGCTGAGATCCATTTTCACCAGCCAGTTCAGATGTGGGTGGGTGTTACCAACTTACCATATAAACCTATTTTTTTTTATTTACTGGCCAGTCCTGTGTTATCATCTGCATGAAATTGATACTCCCTCCGTCCCAAATTATAAGTCACTTTGACTTTTTTTTTCATGTATTTTGCTATGTATCTAGACATATTACAATATCTAGTTGCGTAGCAAAATGGATGTACCAAAAAAGTCAAAGTAACTTTTAGTTTGCAATGGAGGGAGTACTTATTACCGAAGATGGTGTTGGGCACATGGAGTAAGTTGATGGTAAATAATTTCTGCTAAGTATCAGTTTTTGGTGGTTTAAGGCGTTTAACCAGGAGAAAAGGTCTCCCCTACTCTACTTCTCTTTGATAACGTACCAAATTTCAGTAATGAAGATTCAGCTATAAGAAGTTATTGTAGTGGGGTTTGGGGGTGACAGGGTTCAACGCAGCTTCACTATGCCCCCCTGTCTGATTCATTCATTTTTTATATGTTTTCTGCCAGATCAATCAGTTGGAGAAAGACAAAGATGTTATATCTCAATCGCAGGCAATATCTGTCCTGGAGAAATTACCTCAGCTGTCTTTTGCTGTGATTAATGCCCTCAATAATTTCCTAAATGACACAAAAGGTAGTTTAAGTTTCCAAAAATAATCCTGATTGAATTCTTATAATTCAAGGTTATTCAGTAACTGATTAGTTAAATCAGGCCTTCTGGAGAGTTAGAATTGAAGCAGCATATGCATTAGCTGTTACATCATCTGAGGTATGTTTGTTTAATGTTTGCTACTCTTTGTCAGCCATATTTTATTGCTTTACGTATTAAGAGAGATTTCGGTTTTGAGATATCTGAATAACCAAAACTTTGCACATTGTTAGTTCGAGAAAAAAAAAACTTTATGCATTGTTAGTAGTTAACTATCTTCTGTATCGAATTATTCTTTTGGGAAAGGACCTACCCAACTTGCTTGGGACAAATGTTTTTGCTGCTGCTTTATTTGTGAATTAAAGGGTATATGCTCTTTCTGAGTTTTACTTAAGGAGATCCATGGTATGGGTTCTCCAACAAAGTAGCTGCTTCTTTATTCGAAGAATTTTTGCATTTCCTAGTGGATTCTTAGTATTATGATGGAAATCAAAGGGAAGCAAAAGCGTATGTGGAAGTATTTCACATGAAAGCTGAGTGATACAGAATGAAATAAAAAAATAACAATATAAATAAATTGAAAAGAATGTGTGAGGAAACTCTCCTTGCTCTTTTATTTTGTTACCTTTTTTTGCTGTTCCAGCAAGTCATTGATTGACATTACTGAAGCATATTAACATGCATTGCCTTGTAAATTTTATGTTGTGCCGTTTACATTTTTTTTTTTTCACACCGTTCAACAACAAAAGTGGGATATTTGGAAGATCTTACCTCTTACCTTTTTTAGCTTGCTTGGATGCATTCTATTTTACACAAGTATCTTACACATGAGTTTATTTTGCTTCATTCAGGCAACTGATTTAGCTGGGTTGCTTCATCTGGTTAAGTTCTATAAAAGCCGGCGCTACGATGCAGATATTGGAATGCCCAGGTCAAGATCTGCATTGTACATAGCTTGTTTTCCTTGTTGCAAGCTGTTGTGTATCATTGTTCCATTTTTTTTTTTTTTTGTTCTTAATAAGGTTAATACAAGTGTCCTTTTTTACTTATAGGCCAAATGACTTTCATGATGTCCCAGAGTACTTTGTTCTTGAGGTAATGCTTTGAGGTAGGAATTGTTATGTGAGTATGCATGGCCAAATAATCTATAGAGCACTATTGCAATATTTCATGTATTAGGAACTGTTACAATATTTCATGTATTACGAACTGTTTATCTCAGCTTGTGATACGCATAAAACAATGTACAACACTTTTGGGTAATACAAGAATGGTGGGAAATGTTACAATCAATTTCTATAATCCATTATAGAATGCTGTGGCATTCAAATATAAAATGGCTGTTGTTGTGTATTCTAGCAACCACTAGCCCTTTTTACATATCCAGATTGTTACGAGTATCTGCGTACTTTTATTAATGCAGTAGTTATTGAAATACTCAAAAAATATTAATGCAGTAGTTATTGAAATCAGTGCTCATATCATCACTCAGTCAAACTATACTATATATCATCTAATGTACATGACATTTATTTGCCTTCAGTGTACGTACCAGCTCACCTAGGGGCTTGTTTAGTTCTCATGCACCAACCCAAAAAAGTGCTACGGTTCTCCATCACATCAAATCTATTAACGCATGCATGGAGCATTAAATATAGGTAAATAAAAAAACTAATTGTACAGTTTAGCTGAAAAGTTTGAGATAAATCTTTTGAGCCTAGCTAGTTCATAGTAGGACAATAATTACCAAATACAAACGAAAAAGTGCTACAGTACCCGAGCCCAAAATATTTCACCAACTAAACACACCCCCTGGTGTCCTTATAATCTTTTCTGTGTCAGTTCGTTAAAATCTTCATTATTTTTCTTTAAAGTAATTAGGAACTGAGCTGGCAAATGGAAGAGCATCCAAATATGATATACAAGGAAATTTGTACTTTTTTTTTTTCCTCAACCGTATGTTTTGAGCATTTCATCATTGTTTGCAAAAGTAAACCTTTGAGCAATTTGGATTTGCTTGCAGCTGATTGAGCTAGTAATTCAGTTACTAAAAACATTATGGTTTGTAGCATACAAGCACTAATGAGATATATTTTTTTTTGTATATTCCTTTTGTTAGGCAATCCCCATGCGGTAGCTCTTGTTAGATCATCGGACAAGAATAGCCCAAAAGGAGCCATTGAGTTTATTCTTCAGCTACTAAAGGTTGCTGCTGCTCTCTGGTTTATATTTTATTTACTTGTCATCTGTGGTTCTGTAACTATACTACTTATTTTTATAGACTATGGAGTAATTATTGTTCTTTATTCATGATAATTTAGTGTATATGGTAATTGCTTTACTAATTCCCTAGGCAGCAATTAAAATGTTTATGCTAATATGTTCTGCATACTTTTTTGCATACTTTGTGTCCCATTTTTCAGTACAATGATAACAACGGGAATATTTACTCTGATGTGTACTGGCTATCTGCAATGGTCCAGGCAATAGGCGAACTGGAATTTGGCCAGCAGGTTTGTATGAATGCATATTATCTAGTAACATATGATGACCTATATTTATTGTTATAGATGCATTCCAACAAATCAGTTTGTGCTTGATGGGGACAAGATGATTTGATATGATTAGTTATGAACATACATGGTCGCCTTCATGGATTTAAGCTAGTCTGTTCAAGATAGTTTTTTGAGGGTTAACTAGACTGAATTGTCTTGTATACCTATTTGCTGGTCTGTAGCGTTTTGAGACTTTTTTTTTTCACGTACAGAAAGTGAAATAAAACATTTTTTTTTCTTATTGGCCATGCCTTTTAGATATTATGCTGCATGATGCTCTTTTTTTTAAGGCAAAACTGTGGGGGAGGTCCCCATAGCACTTCATTTTCTATTGCTGCATGATGCTCTTGTTGTGCTGTTCATGAATTTCAAGGCATAGTACACAAAATGAGATCGAGCTTTTCTGCAGGGCATGAGCTTCCTATCCTCCCTTCTCAAAGCTTTAATTGATCGGCTCTTGCAATTTGACAAGTCTGTGGAGCTTCCCAGCAAGTGTTATTTATTTTACATGTCATCCTGTTCTGAAAAGCTAGTAATAATTGGCCTGAAAACCTTTGTGCAGCTTTATGCCTGGTTATAATGGGGTCTTGACTGTCAGCTGCATTCGTACCCTTTGCACGAATAGCAAAGAGGGTGTCATCTTCTGTATGCCTTGTAAGAAAGTTCATGTTCCCATCACTCTTCTCCACATCTTGCCCATGAGCTGTTGTGCTCTGAATTATGCACATCACATTCATGCATTACTTCTCATTACTGCAGGATCGCATTTGTGAATTGATAGCCCCTTTCCGTGATATGGACAAACCATGGAAAGTTCGAATTGAAGCTAGCAGGGTTCTTATTGATCTTGAGTTACACCATAAAGGACTTGATGCAGCTCTTTTGTTGTTCTTGAAATATGTAGATGAAGAAAAGTCTTTGCGAGGTTGGATTGCTAGAATACTTTTACCTTGTTTTGTATGCTTTACTATCTTTTGATATGGAAGCTGTTGCAGGAGCAACAAAGTTGGCTGTTCATGTCTTTATGGATATGTCAAGCAAGTATTGTTCCTTTACGCCAATGATCAAATAAATTTGACAACTCTAATCGGTCTTCTTCATCTGCTTGCTGGCACAAAAGGCATACAATAATGTATTTCTTCGTCATCATGTGTTCTGTATATTGCAAGTTGCTGCTGGAAGGTTAGTGAATTTATTATTGCACATCTATTCATTATTTTGTTTCATCAATCATTTGTTATATTGCATTGAATTTGCATGCTTTTCTACTCAAGAATTTTAAGGACATGTATTCCACCATTTGAGCTAACCATTCCCCTGATTGGAATCATTCTGCTAACTGAATCCTTGACATTCGTACTGATATTATCAGTTCCAGCATACACCCTGTAAGGACAATGTCCACCGCCTCAATACACATGTATTCAAAGTACTTGGGAGATAGTAAATCACATATTTCAGTAGTATTATCTCCGTCTAGAAAAGAATGCAAAGCACACTACCAAGTACCAAGTCAATATTTTATGATATCAAATAAATATTATTAGATTTGTCATGAGTTTTATTTTTCATAGCATACCTATTTGGTGTCATAAACATTAATGTTTTTCTTATATATTTGGTTGAACTTTAATAAAGAATGCACGTGGTATTGCATTCTTTTTAGATGGAGGTAGTCACAATTTTGGGTTACATATGACCCAACTAAAATATGTTCTCCATTTTTTTTTTTTTACTTGCCATGCCAAGCATGAGCCCATGTGGGTTGTTTGTGCTAATTTTGCTCTCATGACATTTTCATTCAGGTCCCCAACATTATTTGGTGTTCCAAAGGTCGTCACACCCCCTCGTGTGGTCAAGGACATATGTAGTGATCAGCACACTAAGGCTGATTCCTCAATTCCTCAACCATCAAGGCCTCAGGAACCTTCCACTAGCACTCCTAGTGTCCAGGAGGTCTTACCTACCTCTGGACCCACTAAAGATGCTGATAATATATCTAACTGCAGCGACAGAAGGAATGTGGTCAAAATTAGGGTGAAGCTTACTGCATCTTCCAGTAAAGCATCTGATGTTGACCACAGAGGCCATTCCATGGTGGAAGAAATGAAAATGAACCGGTCCATGTAGCTCAATGTCAGTGGATGCCCCCATGGTTGGGGCAGCAAATGAACCATTGAATATAAGCAATCATAACATTGAGGAACAGAACTCATGTCATGACCGTGAATCAAGGATGTCGGCAAGCGTTAGCAATGCTAAGCTAATGGACAGGCATGAGATTTCCAAGGAGCTACAGTGTACTGCTGATTCAAGGCTGGATGCGCTTCCCAAGGGTCAGTTGTCTCCTGCCATTAATCGGCCGGAAGTTTTAGACAAGCCTGGCAGTCAGCTTGGTGCTGTCTCCACCAGCTATGATGGAAACCAAGCTCCTGAATCTGTGAACGGAGGGAAACGAAAAGAGAGAAAGAAAAAGACAAGAAAGAAAAGAAGCGGAAACGTGATGAAAAACGAGATAAGAAAGATGACCCAGAGTATCTAGAGAAAAAAAGCGACTTAAGAAGGAGAAGAAGAAAATGGAGAAAGAGTTGGGCAGAAAAAAACAGCTAGAAGGTGAAGGAAGAGCTACCCCTGAACAGAGAAAAACAGCGAAACCTTCAGGTTCACAGGAAGTTTTGCCTGCAAGGCCACCGGCTCCAGTGCTAAGTGCTGAACCAGCCCCTGTTCCGAGCTCTGAACCTCAGGTATCAAGCAAGGAAACAACTGTAGATACTGCACGTACAGCAGCCAAACCAAGGATAAAGATCAGAGTCAAGCCCTTAGTAAGAAAAACCTGAAGGGAATTAAAAGATTGTAGAATCGTGGCCAGGCTGCCACCATTTGTAAGGATTATTACTGTACAGCAGGCAAAAATGCGGTTATGTTGTAGGTTGTACCATGAGTAGCCAGTTTTTTCGTGAATGGCTGATGTATCCTGTAAAAAATCATTTTTCTTCCCTAGTAATTTCTGGGGTAATTGAAATTTGAGTTCTAGGGTGGTCCACGTTTTGTGCTGTTGTTCAGCTGTTGCTATGCCCTGTTTGGCTGATGGTTTGTGCGGCTAATAAGCCGGGGATGCTGTTTTTGTTGTGAGAGACACCATGGTTGATAAAGCGGGCTGATAAGCACTTGTTGTATCACAGGTTTGAAGTGTTTGGTTGATTTGCTGGGTCTAAGACTACAGCTTGTTCGTATCAGTGTTTATTTGTAAAGTGAAGGATTGCTGTGCTCAATTTGTAGCTGTTGATGTGTTCATTTCAGATTCGAGGAAACTTGATGGAATTAACTGCTGAATTTGCACTAACATTTTACGACGCTCTTGGTTTCTCTTTTGCTCTGCTCAATCCCATAGCAAGTGCTGATGTTTAAGCTTGTTCGACTGCTTCTTTCTCTTCTGCAGATTTTGCTGATGGGGTCACTACTGAGCGCCGTGCTGATCAGCTGTTATGTTCTGCAATAGGTGATCTACTCGGGTGCTGGTTGCAGCATGGACATTGCGAGATAACATTGATCTAATTGTTGGAAGCAACGTTGGAACTCGTCTTCATACTTTTCGCTGCAAAAAGGAACTCGTCTTCATACTTTTCAGCTGCAAAAAAAAAGTTGAACTATCTGATGACGCTGGCTGCGCCCATATTCAATTGAGCAGTGGGACTTGTGAAAATTGTTGATTGATCGAGCTGGAGGATAATGAAAGCTATTGACGACCCTGAACTTATCAGGGTATAGTGTTTGCCTCTTATAACAAATAAATAAGCATCAAGAAATCATCAACCGTACACAAGTACCATGGCTTATAAGTTTAAGTGAACAGGGTGTTTAACAAACTCTGTTCTAAGGATAAAATGTGAAGTGAGAGCAACGGAAGGAGTTCTCTAGAAACTACAATTTTTATGGAGCGGTTTGACGGAGTTTTTTTTTTTATATATATATTTATATATAAAGACACTCTAAAGAGTATCCCACATTTGATGTACCCCAAGGAAAAATGTTTGTACACAAAATGAAATGATACGGAATAGAGTTTGTGGAGTCGCCCCAAACAGAAGTGCAGTAGGATCTTGTAGCCATGGGCCTAGTTGATGGTTAAAATATATTGCCTCGGTCCCAAATGAACGTTGTTCTCTCGCTCGTGATGAATCAAATGTTTTTAAATTTAACTAAGTATATACATTTTTTTACAATATACTTCTACAATTCCTGCTTGACCGTTCATCTTATTTAAAAAGGTAATAAATGTTATTTGTTTTGTTATGACTTATGTTTTTGTTATAGATATTTTCATAATAAATTGCATAAAAAAATCTAAATAAGACGATCAAAATAAATCGTAAAAAGTGAAAAAATGCGTTTATTTGTGAGGGAGTATAAATCTTGTTTTTTTTTTGTAAAGGTTGTTCTTTGGACATTTTTTTAAACCTTTTTGGGACATTTTTGGGAGGAGGGAGTAGGGAGGCAAACCAACACCACATCAACCAAGCCGAAACGAGTGGGGAGAAACGAGGCAACGGCCCACCGTCAGATCACAAAAATCATATGCAGTCCTCGCACGCGCACATCGCACTTTCATGGCACTGGGAGTAACCGGCGACGCCGCGGCAAGTAGGGCCGCCGACGAAGGGGGGAGGGAGCCAGCCGCGCCGCCGCAGCCTGCAACGTGGCAGCGGGTGTGGAGGGCCGGGCAGGGGGCGGCGGCGCACGCGCTGCTGCTCTGCTTCACCGCGCCCTCGCGCTCAAGCTCGACGGCGTTGTTTCGCTCTCCTGGTGGTAAGCTGTAATCATGTACTCCTGCCCAGCAATCCAATCCATATCTGGGACTTTGCGTCCCGGCGACCCGCGTTTTTCTGGGCTGAGGTACCGGTCCGCTCGGAGAAATTGTGTATCGTTTATGGTATCTAGTCTCATGTAGCCATGGAGGTTCTGAAACTTAGAGAGGGCACGGTAGGTCGATGGTTCGGGCATCCTAATTTATCACGCAGCTTTTTCATTTGTGACATAGGAAATAATGCGTTGGTGATTTGACAAATTGCACGTGCAACTGAGTCACTGATTGAGGGGATTCTGAAATTCGTTCTGGGTAAATGAATTCGAAGTTGGCTCTTGCATCCTGTCCTGAGTCAGGGTATGAAGAGACCTTATCGGTTGTTTGGTTTGAGGAATGAATTACTCATTCCCGACTTCTTTTGTGTGTGTGTGTTTGGTCTGTGAAATGGAATGGGTCGATGCAGCACCTCACTCTTCATAAGCTAATAATTAGTATTAGTACGAAGAATGGAGTCATTACACCAAATTTGAAGAATGGACTCATGCTGCACTTCCTCATCTAGGATGGAGTGATTCCTCAAACCAAATAATCTATTAGTTTTTTACCAGCCAAGAAATGCTTTGTACATTTGGTTTAACGACACACTTTCATTACTTTCCTCAACCCCCTACCACCACCACCACAAAAATAAAAAAAGGTGAGGGGTGAAAAGGTTATGGAGCACCCCATCCCTCAAACCAAACACCCCATTAGTCTTGTGCGTGCGGACATGAATGTTGCAGAGTGTATGTCATAAAATTGCTAGAAATGCTGAAACATGTACAACACACATTTGATGTCAGCCTTTCATGTCTCAATATTGGAATTCTCAACATAAGTACCAATACTGCAGGGTGCTTTTCATCCCTGTATGGTTGTTCCATGCTGTTGCTGCTCGATGTCTATTCTCTTTACCGGCTCCAACATCACATGAAAGTTGTCAAGTGTGTTCTCTACTTTTGCTTTCAAAAACTCAATACCTTCTTTCTGAAGTTGGCTAGAGGCAGGTTAATTAGATCATTCAACTGTGCAGCGGGTTCCATTCCATTCCATTGTCGCAACACCGCTTGCTAGTTGCTTTTGAGCTGCTTCTCTGTGTTTATCTGAAGGCCTCAACCACAATGGTGAATCCATTATGTACTGGGATTTATCATTTGTTTGTTTGTTTGCATTCTGAGTTTATTGTTTTTCACTTGCTGGCTCAATTGTTCGTTTTTCAGGTCATGTGGAACCTTTCATAGATTTAAAGCTTGTGTTCCTTCCACTCTTGGCTTTAGAAATCATTACACTGGTTGACAACTTCAGGTAATCACATAAAACAAGAGGAAAATTGCAAATCTCTTATATCAATAATAAGAATTACATGACAACTTTTTGTCATATACTCATTTTATAAGCCCCCTTTTACCTTTTCTACATCAATAATTCTAACCTATACAGTATCATTCCAATCTTTAAGAAATTCTTCATATTCTGGAAATATAGTATTTTTGTAATATATAAGGATTATGGTAGTAGTCAGCGATCATTTTTCACTAGTAAGTTCAAATTTGTTGCAAGGATTTTTGTATACAAGAGTAATTACCAGAAATTTTTGCTATGGTGCGAACAATGAACCAGGTATTTGAGGTGAACATTTATTGTTTGTCATTTGACAGGTCCTGCAAAGAATAATGTAAAAGAGATGCCTATTAGTTCATGCTCATTTGCACAATTTGTTTACTATTCCTTCCTCTCTTTTGTTCTCATTAGGATGTGTGGTACTTTAATGCCTGGACATGGAGAAACTATAACCGACGAAGCAATTTGGGAGAGGCTTCCTGTAAGACTTTGAAGACTTGCACCTGTAGCCCCTGAACTTTCAGTGTGTGGTAATCTGTTCTTCCAACAAGAACAAGAACAAAGCCTTTTAATCCCAAGCAAGTTGGGGCACCAACAAAAAGGAAAAGAAAGATAAAAAGTAATATATGATATTAGTAATCAGTAATAGTAATATTATTATAGGGGTTCCAAAGGCACGTGAATAGCTCCTTTATCTCTTCTTACATTATTGCCACACTTTGGGGTTCCATGATGCACCAGTGCCTTTGGAGGTCTAAATTGGACATGTTCAAACCATTCAGTTCTAAGTCTTATCCAGGAGTCTTCATGACAGAAGTTGCTATCTCCAGTATTTTTCCGTTTTGGTTCTATCAGCCAAATTTATGAAATACTAATATCTAATAATTGAGATTGTTTCTCTTAGTAGCATTGGAATATGGATCTCTAATCAACCATTCATTTTATATTAGCCTTATTTTGATTGACATTTTATATTAAAGACTAGTTTGTGTCCTATTTTGTTTTGACTTTCTTGAATCTAGTTAGTTATGTGAATCTTTACCAATGCTAGTGCCACCATGCTGTCTGGCTACAAAAACGTATATTTATGAAATGGCTGTTGTATTCAAACGTAGCATTTGAATCTTGAAAGAACTAAAGTGTCAATGGATATCATACAACTACAGAATTTAGGAGAATGTAAGCTGCGCAGAACTTCAGTGAGGCCAGCATGTGCCATGCTGCCCCACTCCCTTCCCGTCAGTTTTTGCAAACTCCATTAGATGTATATGTTGTCAGATAGCAAAGCTTTGTGAATAATCAATCTAATCTATTGCTCTGCCATTGAATGTAAGGCTACAATTTTCTTTCTCCAAGCTTTTTTTGAACCCATGACTTCTTAAAGGTTAAAAAATGCTTTCTTTCTCCAAGCTTTTTTTTGAACCCATGACTTCTTAAAGGCTAGATTTGCAAATTGCAACAATGTGCCATTTGATCTGTTGTTAAAAATTTTTACTGCATGATTCAACATAAAATTATATAACCATGTGTATATTGGATACCAGCAATAGCCTATGAATGATGCATTCCTTGAGACCTTTAATGTAGATGACTAGATGCCTTATCTGCAGATTAAAGCTATAACTATTACTAACAACTTCATCTTTTCATAGTACTTCTGGGTTGCAATTTCCATGGTATTTCTACTAGCGGCTACTTCACTCATGCTTCTGAAGTTATGTGGTAAGCTATATGAATACTATTGAGTTCAGAGCTGTTTTTCAGAAGTCCCAGAGTGAATGATGTGACTTAGCTTATCTTTTGCTGGAGTACTCCAGAAAATTCTTGAGGATCCACTTGTTTATATTTTATTATATGCCCTGGTAGAAATAACAAACCTTCCATGCAAGACTCATAGCGCTTTAACTGTAGGTGAGAGTACACTGGTATGCTTTGACTTCTTAAGTGACAGCTAAACTGTATGCACCAGGTGATGCAGTTACTCTGGGGTGGTGGGATTTGTTCATTAATTTTGGGTAAATACCTTTTCTCCATTTCAAGTCATGCTTGTAATCCCTTAGGACAGTTCTTATTGGTTACTTGACATCTTTACAGGATTTCCCAGTGCTTTGCTTTTCTTGTATGCACAAGGTGGTCAAATCCAATGGTTGGTAGACATTCAGTCGTTTAATAAATTCATCTTACATGGACAGTGCAATCAGAACAGCAGTGTTCCATTTTTTCTCCAAATAGGATGTTGACATTGGCTAACTGTGTGTGGTCTGCAGGACATTGGAGGTCCTGTATTGATAATTCCCATAGTAGTTTTTCAAGTTCTTCTTTGTATGCGCTTAGAGGTCTGTTCTCAGCTCCATTTCAGATGCTTTATTTTCTTTTTATAAATACAGACTGTCTACTTTTCTCTGCTGTTATTTGGACATTGATAACTTGCACCTGTATTGCTGTATGTGTAGTGTATATAGACATTGTACCTTTTGACTTTTGAACTGTCATATCCTTGTCTTGTGCATATTTCAGCTGCCTTTTCTGTGAAAGATAGAGCTGCCTTTCGTCACTGCTAAATTATAAAGTACATGCATCTTTTTAACCCAAATATGGTTTTGATTTTTGAATGTCATAGCACAAGCTTGTTGCACATGTTGTCTGTGAATGTTAAACCGTACATCCATGAAACTTTTACTTGGGTGCATCGCTAGTCTGAATACCATCTGTATATCTGATTGCAGGGCACTCCATCTAATGCACGTTTTATCCCAATTCGAGCTATTTTTCTACCCATAATTTTTGCTGCAAGTGGCTGCTGCATCTTTTGCTGTTTGGAGATTCTTCAACAGGCTTCTTACTAAACTTAAAGATGGAACTATCAATCAAGCACATATTTCTGTGTCCTCCAAAGTTGATGAGCTATTTATGATGATACAGTATGGTTCAAGGTTATCTGCTATGTAGCATTGCTCTATCACCTCTGTTCAAATTGCAAACCTACTGCAGGGGTTGGAGTTGGATTCTTAGTTTTATCTTCATTCCTGATCAGGCTCCTTCACTGGTGGTCTATTGATGGAGATAGCAAAGAGGAACAGGCCCACTTGTGCTATGCAAATAATATTGGGTATCCATTTCTGAATCTTTTTTAGTCGTTTAGAGCATAGACATTAGACATATTCATGGCATGTGTTGTTGCCTTAAAAAACCATTATGATTATATATGTGGATATTTTGGATGAGGGGTTATAATCACTAAGCACTTTAGTTGGATCCTAATCATGATGCTACCTTTTGTATATATCATGCATCATTGCAATCTAAATATATTAAAAACAGTAGTCTATGAATAAATTGGTAAATAACATATTTTTTTTTGTTGTGAAATGCTGCGTGGAGCTCACCATCTCAGGTTAAACATAAAGTGACATATTGGTTTGTGTTCCACCATTTTTTGTTTGCTTGGGGAGCAGGTAGAGGGGGTTGCAGGATTAGGATTGAGCATCATGGTCTCATGGGGAAGGAGATAGATCTTTTACTTGCAGAGAGAAGAAAGAAAAAGAAGACAAGATCATTGTTTGAAAGATGTACCATATAATTTAAAGCCCATACATAAATATTAATAAATTACATATGGGAGATCCCACCTACAGTTAGGTGGCCCAAGATGCAGGATGATAACTAAAAAGATTTCTTATACTAATTCCTTTAAAGCCACTGTTTGATACTTCATCACGAGGGGGTTGGGGGTGAGTTCATATGGATTCTAAATGCTTTTGCATACCTTAACACTTTCAATTACTGATCTCTTGTTTTGTTATCTGCAGCTATAGTACTTTTTGCAGTTATCCACCACAGGTGGTAAAAAAGATATGCCAAAGGAAGTTCTTGTCAAAGAGGTTATTTTTTCATACTTCTTGTAACAGCATCTTTGTTTATATGGGGCTAATAAATCATTTGTCCTCTTCTAGGTAAAGAGACTTCAACTGGCCTTGGAAGAGCAAACTGAAATGGCAAATAATAGCCAACAGCAGTGTGATAGGCTAAGAAATGTACTACCTGCTATCCCTTTTTCATCACACCAAAACATTATTCACAATTTTTATGTATTCACTTACAGATCTCCAAGCTGCTAGCTCCATCTGCATACCATTATTTGCCTTTTAGAGTTTTCATCAGTTTATTCAAAACGTTGTACTGTTTTCATACAACATACAGATATTGTTCATCTATTATCATCAAAGGGTTAAGCACACGAAATGTTTCTGACTAATCTTTGCTACAAACTTTGCCTGAACTAATGCTACCAGAATATTTGCATCAATGCAGGAAAGGATCTTGTGTCGAATTTGCTTTGAAAGAGACATATGCATTGTTATGCTTCCCTGCCGCCATCATGTTCTCTGCGAGTAAGCTTGAATGTTCATCCTGATATTTTGGTACATTCTGGATGCATTCTTGTCATCTATATATGCATGAGAATTCTAAAGTTCTCCATTTGTTTCCCTTGCAGGCCCTGCTCTAACAAGTGTCAGTCATGCCCAATTTGCCGATTGACCGTTGAGAGCAGGTTATCTGTTTACGATGCAGTGATGTCAGCCAATCCATTATGTGACGCAGTTTAAAAGTTCACATGTTGACAGTAGTTGTAGGGTACCTACTTCTGGTGTTGGCAAAGATGGCCCACACCTGATTCCTGGCATTAAAGGACAGGTTGTGAAATTCTTGGTCTGAAATTTGGAAGAAAGCTAGGAAAGTCTCCTATTGTCAGATTGCAGCACAAGAAAAACAAAAAATCCACCGTCCATATTAGTTCCCAAGCGAGTTCTGGTTTGTTCTCTAGCCAGCTGGATGGGAAACCTTGCAAACATGTGTAACTGGAGCTTCAGGTTGTTTTTAAAATGTTCTTTGAGTTCAGCAACAAAGCGGCAATGTCCCACTATTCAACTATGATGAATCCATGAATTCACACAACAGTGCATGGTACCACCTTTTCCAGTGGAGTTCTCCACCTGTAAACGGCTTATAAATGCATCTGTACAGATGCGACAATAATGTCTCTATCAATTTTATCTCCAAGGTATAAGAGCATTGAGCTTTCTCCTAGTCATGTCAAATAATGAGATAGCATCTATTGTATGTGCTTGTCGACCTCATGTGCCTTTTCTCCACCATACCAGAGCATCACTTTGCAGTACGAGAATTGGCTCTCAAGTCAACATTTGTGGCCAGCCACAACCTTGCACTTTTGTCACATTGCTATGATTTGGCATATCTTGCAGCCTGCAATCCTCTGGTACTCGATTGGAGATCTCTGCCTAGCGTGGAAGGCATCCAAGATTGTGCTGGTGCCAGTATTTGCCAAGAACTTGCTAGGTGCATGCTCCACATGCGCGAGGACTTGTCATTCCAATTTTGTCATCCTTATCCATGTTATATAGCTTCATGTGTAGGTCACCTTTGTTGATATATTCCTGCTTTTGCTACGTCAATGTGTGATGATATATGTATGTATCCAAAATGTGAGGACATGCTGGTGCAATGCTGATAAGCACATGTTTTCATGGTTTGCTGAGAATCATGTATTTGGGGACACTTAACAGTAGGTTAATATAATCCTGTCATATTGCACCGATTGATGTATCTATCCATCTAGGGCATCTCAAGTTCTCAACTATATATGTTCCAAGAAGTTTGGTACTGGTTGCTGCTGCTGACTGTGTGTTAATTATAACTGGTTATTTTGAATGCTTTCTCTGTCCCTCAATTAAGATGAACGAATATTTTTGTATAAGAAGGTTGACGGTTCCCTTGGTGACTTCGGTAAAAAAAAAAAAATGTACAAGCTGATTTAGTCAAGGTACCTATTATATGCTTCGTAGCTGAAATCTGCAATGGGTTTTCTTACTTTTTCTGATTGTAACAATAAGACCAACCATTCACGCAAACATACCACATGTGCGTGTATACACTACAATCATTAGATACTAGTGTCGACTTTAAAGTTGATCTCTAGGCATGCATCCTTTGATCAGGAGATCAAGTCACGTTCGATCAGGCACCTCTTCCCTAGTTTCTATCTACTATACGCAAAGAGACGGGTGGCGTGCTGCAGGCGCGCATGCCGTGCGTCGCTGTTGCCTCCGGCGGCCATGATCGAGCACGGGCTTGTCAGATGGGACGCACCCGTACGTGGCAGTGGCAGATGCAGAGATCGAGGAGGATCCAGACGAGATCGTGTGCGTCGTCGCGGAGGTGCATGGAATTTGGGCTTCCATTGCAACGCATGTGATGTGAGTGGCCAGGAGGTGATGATGTCTTCTCAGAAATTGCTTGTCCGGACAGTTGGGAAATGTCGTCCCACGCACAGTGTTATTGTTGTCCATGTCCTTGCTAGCTAGGGGGCTTGTTTGGGGGTAAATAGGGAATAACGACATGCAGCCGTCGTTTTCGATTGGCGGTTTCGGTTTGCTGGCCCATCCACAAGGGGTTCGGTTCTAGACTTCTAGTCCTCACCTATTGTTGGAATTAATAGACCATAATCGTCCTTATATATATAGATTATTATGTGTATAAAATCATCAATAGAAACCAACAGATCATATAAGAGGAGCACAAATCTAAACGTGTACTCCCGCCATTTTTTTTACTGTTGGTGAAAATAATTTTGCAAAGATATATTATGTTGTAGTGTCATTGAGCAACAATAGCACTGTATCTTTAGTGTCTCTAGGTGGTGGCCGTGCGGCCACGCGTGGATCCGGCGTGGCGAGGTGGCGGTGGCAGCCTGCCACCAGCAGATCCAAAGACGGGCGAGGTGGGGCGGCGGGTGGCCACAAGTAGATCCGGTCTTTGCGAGGTGGGGTCAGCGGGCAGCCACGAGTAGATCCGGCGCGGGCGAGGTGGCGGCGGCGCTGGTTCTACTCCTCTTCTCCCTCCAGCCACGAGCGGATCTAGCGGCGTGGCGCTCCAAACCCTAACCCTATGACCCCGAAAGGTCGTAGTAGGCCCGCATCCGAACCGTTTGGGCTCAGGTTAGTTTTTTTTTTATTTTTTTAATTTATTAATTGTGGCGGGCAAAAAACAACCGTCACGGTTAATCTAGATTTTTCTTGACCATAATACCGTGGTGGGCAAGGAGCTCGCCACGGTAAATGAAATCTGCCTGCCAGGCAAAAATCATTTAGGTAGTAGTGATCTCTTCATTGTAGTCAATGAGGTAAATGAGGTCGCCTCCCACTGGGATCCAACCCCTCCATTGCGTTGTCGCCAGAGCGGTTGAACTGGTCACGCTAGCTTGTTGAGACGCTGCTAGACATCATTGTCGCGCTGGACTACGGGGGCACTAGGGTGGAGAGGTAGTGTGGTCCGGGGAGCGGAGGGGCAGAGTGAGCGAGCAGGGGGTAGTTGTATACATTTATGTCTAACAGACTACTCCAAATCCCGTTCATTCCTCTACAAATGGTTATGTAGAGACGACGGCTCACCCCACCAGCCGCCTGTAAAATATCTTTCATTTTTCGTAGACAACTGAGGCAGTTATAAATTTAGTTCTAGCAGAGATTACTCCAAATCCAGTCCCTCTACAAATGGTTCTGCAAAGACGACGACTGACGCCACCAGCCGCCTATAAAAATTATTCCAATTTTCATAGATAGAAAAATAGAGCGCTGCTGACAAAGGCGGAACTGGAGAGAAAATTAAGGTGGGACCGAACAAATATTCACCGACTCAATAATTTGATGATTTAGCCAAGTTTTTCAAGCATACAATAGCTAACCATGACTATAGATTCTGCTTTGTTTTACTACAAGAATTTGGTCTAATATCATCACAAAATTATATGCTATTATGAGACAAGGAAAAATTAAAAATAATTTGGAGACATAATGTTACATTGATTTGAGTTCGAGTTCGAGGAGGAACATCGAAAGTGGTAAATTTCTGCATGCCTGACTGCTTGCCGTTATAGTTGCCCACCATTGCGGGGCTGGCAACCATGCTGCCATCGTGGTCACATTGCTGCCATTACGCACGTGTCTGCCTCGCGCAACAGATTCAAGTGAAGCATCAACTAGCGATAACTCGAGAACGTTCGGGATATATGTGATGTGTGTTCTATACGTTTATATGTGTTGGACTTTGACGTTCATGGCTTCTTTGTTAGGCAGCAAGCTACCACTATACTATGCGAGTGCATTGACATTTAGACTGAACGTCAAGATTTTGGACTAGCGACTGGCTGCTGACATCACAACCGCCTCTGTAAAAACATTAGTAGAGGCTGCTAATTCAGAAGGCGATATTTTACCAATGCCTCTATGGAGGCGCTTGGCTCACGTTGCATGCAGAGATGGAGAGAGTATATGCGTACATGTGAACTTGATTCTGGGTGGTCTTTTTCGTCTAGCTTCAACTTAGTATTCTTATTATAGCTAGGTACCACAAGGGGGGCAAAGGAAGAGATCGACGAGATGGAGTGAGTAGGCATGCTCGTCCCGGGACACATATATACGACAGTTCAGCCACCACACACTGTGTGCATCTATCGTGCACGTACGACATGCAAGTGCTCCGCGGCTGGTCGGCCATCATCATCATATTATCCCCGGGCGATGGATGGACCTGTCGTTACTCGTTAGATAGCTAGTGTGTGGTCGTTCCACGCGCAGAGGAAGAGGAGCCACTGCAAAGCGTTCGACAAGGATTGCGGTCATTATAGCTACCTCGCGCTTGACCATGCATGTATGTGTGTATTTGCGCTAGCTAGGGCACCACTGCTGGTAAAGCAAGTATAATAGCAGGTTGTAAAAACGGCTAAATAATGATGTGGATAAGAGAAGAGAGGAGAAGCGGGTTGTAAGTATAATAGTAGGTTGTGTCGGGCTAAATAATGATATGGATAAGAGAAGAGAGAAAAAAGCGGGTTGTAAGTTTACAGCCGTTCGGGCACAAGAACAACAAAAAACTCACTAAGAGAGACATGTAGGTCCTATATTAACTAAGAATTGACTATTGTATAAATGGGCTGAGAGAAGGGTAAAAAGAACCTTACAGACAACTTACTGGGCTATATTATTAGCCTTGCTCTAACGGAGCAGGTAGTACATCCCTTTCTTTTTATTCCATCGGCTGATCCAATCCAGTGTACCACTGTACCGTTGAATTGAATGCGGCTAGGCTTTATTTTTACGCATGCACATCTAGCTACTAGCCTCGGTTCTTGCCTTCATGCCTTGTTGCTTGGCAGGCCAGAGCCGGGGTGGGGTGGAGGACCCAATGCAACAATGGCGGCATGCAGAAATGGAAAAGGCAATGGTGAGAAGCAACCAAATAAAGCTAGCAAATATATGGACGACCTTATCACATCCTTTCATTGCACTGTCTTTCGATCGTGCAGAACAGGACTGCATCAAGCATGTGTGCGACATGCATACATAATATCTTCACGCGCCTTATTCCATTGCTATATGTATGTATCGTACGCACTACGCATCGTAGCTAGTTGTACTTTTATTAGCGTGAGGTGCTCCATGTATTGTATGTACATACTCTTTCGTTACAGAGTACACTAGTATATTGCCTGTGCTAACGCTACGGTAACATTTGGGACAACAAAAATTTAAGGTAATTTGGTGATTCTACCCTTCCTTTAAAGCCTAATGGTGATTTTACTCTTGTTTTCTTTCACTTTGCGTTTTTACCCTCACTTTTTTTCTAACGAAACCTCTATCTACCCCCTCTTATTCAACACCGTTGGCACATGTCATATTAAATGACGAAAAATAAACAAAAAAAGAAAGAGAATTTGGTGATGTTACCCTCGCTTTTTAAGCAAAATGGTGATTTTACCCTTGTTGTTCTGTCCTTTTAACACCGTTAGAGGGGCTTAACAGAACAGGGGTAGACTCTCCCTTTGTTTTGAAATAATAGGGGTAAAATCACAAAGTTAAAAAAACAAGGGTAAAATCACCATTTCGCTTAAAAGCGATGGTAGAATCGCCAAAGCCCCGAAATTTAAACAACCAAAATGGTGTATATGCTTTGTTTATTTTGAGAATTTACATGTTATAGCCTCGACCGACCGGCAACTTCAGTAGTCCTTTGGATTTATGGTTTCATAAAAGAAACACAAGTACATGACCGCTATAAGGTTATGCATAATTTACAGATAAGATTTAAGTGTCAATACTAAAAAAAAAAAGTAATACCTATATTTCAACTAACAGAATTGTAAGCAAGTCAGCAAGCAAGAGTATCTCAAAATTTAGCATAAATATTTGCTCCGGATGGGAACGTCCATAATGGAATCTACGAGTGGTAAAAAATTGTAAGCAAGTCACAAGCAATAATATCTCGAATTTAGCGGGAAGCAAGAATATCTCAAAATTTACTACCTAAATGGTACAAAGGAATAAGGATCCCTATCTCATTAGGTTCATTAGAGGTGGCAAGAGGTTACACAACAATATAACACTACGCTATATATGGTGCAATCAAGAATAGGATATTGAATTTACTAAATAATCTGAATAAAACAACACAAAATGATGGGCCATATGCCACATATAGATGGTACAAATTCGCATACCACTCCAAACGACCAATTCACATCAATAAGGATGTCCCTTCTCGATCTTTTGCTTTGATCGAGGCTACGGCTAATGGCCAAACTTGTTTAGTATCGTGCACACAAACAACAGAGGCTATATATAGAGTTAGTATATATAGAATTAGCATCAGTCGACGCAATTGTCAGTTCCATGTGTGCAGATGATTGAAGAATTGTCACACTTTTGTGAGACGTGTTTACCTGCATGAAGATGAGGAACGAATCCATCAAGAACACCTCAGGAAGATCAATCACTTGATGGCCTGGCCATGCCTTTGGCAGCAGGTAGAGAAGCACGCAGAGGACACTCCCTAGCGCCTGCAGCAACATCGCCCTCCACTCTCATCGCACCGTTCATAAACTTCTCCACGCGTGCATTGGCCTGGAAGGAAACAGGGGACAACCGTCAATGCAGCCTCGAGGCGCGATCAGGGGCCTGCCAGCGGCGCACGATGCACGGTGTGCGGTGTGCCCGCGCTACCACTTGAAGCGGGCCGCCGCCATGTGATCCATCGGATGCAAAGATGACGACGGTGGCACGTGGGGCCTGTACCGCAAAGACGAGGAAACGTCCGCAGCAGCTCGCGAGAGGACGCAGCGGCCTCCGTGGTCTAGCCCCTGAGCGCAGCGCTGCCAGGAAAATTGCGGAAGGAACAACGGATCTGACTGGCGGCGGCTGGGGGTGTGAGACCGTGAATAGTTGAATAGAATTTAGGGTTACACAGGGGTGAATTCTTTCCCTTTTTTTTTTCGGTGGAGGCTTTTTTTTCCTTTTACATTCGGTGTTTCATGCATGCTTCAACGCTGGTCGCAAAGGGATGACGAGGGGATGAGAAGTGCAGGCGTTGTCGGGTGAATCTGTGGGTGTAAGACTTGTGTGACAAACTTTCGATCCCAGCCCTCGGTTGACATCCGTTGGTCGGTGTTGCTTGAGCTAAAAATAGTAATAACTGTGCCCTTATAGTAGAGATGCTTGGAACGCATGTCGCAAAGGGATGACGAGGGGATGAGAAGTGCAGGCGTTGTCGGGTTGAATCCGTGGGTGTAAGACTTGTGTGACAAACTTTCGATCTCAGCCCTCGGTTGTGACATCCGTTGGTCGGTGTTGCTTGAGCTAAAAATAGTAATAACTGTGCCCTTATAGTTAAATAGTAGAGACAGAGATACATGCCGGTACACTAGCTACTTAGCTTACATGGTGAGAAACAGAGAGGGGGGCTGGGCTTTTCTGGGCTTGGAGCCTGGACATTTAAAGTGCAAAGCATACATGCATGCATGCACGAGGGATGTGACATGCATGCATAGCACTGGCTATGAGTATGAGTATGAGTATGAGATCGAGACAGCATGCAGGGGCAAAAACAAAACACTTTACATTTTTTAATTCAAAGAAGACTGTGAACTGGTGGGTTGTAAGCCAAGCCGCATGCATGTGCAGAGACCAACTACTTGGCGGCCCCGGCCGTCAAATGGCTCAGGTCTCAGGGTACGGGCCATGTCGAGATCTGACCAAGATCGCCAGGGTACGGCTGCCATGCTCTCTCTCACAGTCTCTCGCTCGCGTTCGTCCGCTGCACAGCATGCATGCAACTCTACTAGGGCTCAAGGGCTCCATCGATCGATCGATCGATCTATGTGTGTGCGCGGGCGCCTGCTCCGATCCAACAAGAGCAGCAAGAGCGTGCGCCCCCTACATCGTAGTAGCAGCGTGCAGGACCGGCGGCGGCGGCGGTCTCGCCGGCCAGGCTACCCTGCAACCTGACGCGCCTTTTTTTCCTTTCAAGTACGTACTTCACTTAATCTATTTTTTATTTATTTATAATCCGATCTGATGATGAGGTTGAGAAGATCGATCTGGCTCTAATTAATATTATAATATTATAAAATATGTCTATATATATATATATAACAAATCTATGTATAAAAAAAGTCAAGGTACTTATAATTTGAACCAATGGGAGTATTAGCACACACTAATATAATCTTGTTAAATAGAGTGCTCCAAGATTGACAGAGGAGACGTGCATGACCATACTGATCTCGATGCTCTTTCCATCCTTCACGTACAGCATTCAGTCGCGGACCCAACAGGTAACTATATATGAACCACAAGCAGCTGGCCGGGTGCATATGTAGCGCGACGCTGAAAGAAATGAAGAGATTCACATGCCAGCGCTCACATGTATAGTACGTAGCTAGCAAGTACAAAACTTGAACATGAGTACCTACTGCTAGGTATCATGAATAGCTCAATGATCATCTTTTCTTTTTGAAATAGGAGTAGATAAGGTGTCTGTTTGTCCATCTGCCGTGTTTGGTTGTACGATGGAAAAAAAAAAGCTCATTAAGATAGCTTGGTGATGCTAAACTTAGTTGTGTGTATGTGATCTTTTGTTGTTAAAACCGGATATGCACCACAGACCTTTGAAAGTTATTTATTTTGGGACAAAGGGACTATATCTCTTATAACAAACATCCTTAGCTGACCTGATCAAGAGGTGGAACGACCATATATGTGCAAATGCCCCTACCACACAAATAATATTACAACACTGCAGACCCAAGTTGTGAGGACCCGTTGTGTTAATTTACAAAAATCTCACTCATCCACGTGACCAACCCAACTTAAGCAAATCAAGCTCAGTGATCCTTTGGAGATGCCATCGCATCTCCACTACATAGGATCCTGGTTGAGTATCAGACCACTAGCCGCCACAACTCGATCAAGAAACGCATCTCAACAAGAGAGTACATAAATCGTTGGAAAACATATATTACAAGTCTTATTGGATTAAATGAATTAATTTGTCATGAGTAATTGTTTGATCGTGTTGATGAGATTGATATACATCTTGATGTTTGAGCTTCAACTAGCTTCACTTCTCCAATTTCTAGCTTCGTGAATGCTTCACATGGAGGTTCTTTGTTACTTGCAACGCTTGCATTGCCTTGCTCCTTTTTTGAGAGTCGTCGGATCCATCGAAGGTCATGCCTATTGCAACTTCAACACAGTTTGTGTGCTTGTTTTAAAGACACCACACGGGCAAAGAGTTTTTGTGGCGAAAAATTTTCATCACAAAAGCATGTGTTTTTCGTCACAAACCAACCTTTGTGGTGACTTTTTTAAATAGCCACTAGTCGCCACAAATATACTCGCCTCACATATACTCTAGTGATGATTTTTTGTTCCCCAGAAATGGTTGTATTCATTAGTGACGAATTGTGATGCCACTAGTAAATTGGCCATTTGTGCCCCATTAGTTTCAAAAAAAAATTCCACTTATAGTTTTTTTTTCCACAGAGGCCTTATTAAACAGTGGCAAAACAATGTTTTATTAAATAGTGGCAAACCAATGTTTCGCCACTCAATTTGTCACTAAAGATGCTTTTGTGGTGAACTAGTATTTTGCCACTAATAATATAATAGTGATAAAACTAGTTTTGTCACAAAGTATGGGCATTAATGACAAAGATAAATTTTTCCACATCATTTTATCACTAATATTATACTTCCTCTTCCTGTAGTGACATGATAGTCATGTTCATTAGTAGCATAACCATGAAGAAAACAACATCAACCTTAATGCAAACTTTAAGCATTTGGATTTCTTGATAAGTAAGAATTAAACACTTGCATTCAAAAAGTCTAAGTAGTGCACTTTAGGCTTCTTACCCATTGTAAGCTCATAGGCGGTCTTGCCAAAAACCTTGTGAAGATAAAATTGGTTGATTGCATTACATGCCATGTTGACCGCTTTTGCCCATAAAGTGTCTGAAGTCTTGTATTCATCCAACATTGTGTTCTTGCGGCTTCAATGAGTGTTCGGTTCTTCCTCTCCATAACACAATTTTGTTGTGAAGTGTATGGAACCAAAAACTTATGCTCAAAATTAGCTCATCATAATGGCCTTTGGGGGGTACTATCGGTATATATATTGGGCCTCGGTACCCTCTCCACCAGGAGATAAGCTCGACTAGGACAAAATGGGCCAAGCCTACTAAGTAGAAGACCCAAACTAAACAAGGTACATAAACTAAGTTGAAGATAAGGCATTGACAGGATATGCTTAGAAGCCTAGTGAATCATGTTTATCCATTTAAGTTCGACTAGATCTCCTTGCAACAAACTAGGAAAATGTGGAAGATAAGGCATTGACAGGATATGCTTAGAAGCCTAGTGAATCATGTTTATCCATTTAGGTTCGACTAGATCTCCTTGCAACAAACTAGGAAAATGTGGATTTAGATCATTTGGTATTCCATCTGTAATCCTACCGGCCCCAGGGCCATTTATGGTAGGTAGGGGAAACCTATTCAACAACAAATCGTAGCTTAGAACCCTCAACAAACTCATCAGTGCCCCTATAAGCCTGAGCATACAACACAAAAGAAGCATTCTTCACTATACTTAAGGTACCATATACCTATACATTTATGTCTCGTGTGCAACCTTTCTGATTCTCTGCATACAAAATGTTGATTTACTAGTCGGACAGTAAACCTACAATAACCCCCTTCATCATGGCCATGCCAATTCTAGGCTCTTCCTCTTCTTCTCTAGTCAATGCCTCCAACGCCGCCACCGCCGTTAGTCCAGTTAGTGACCTCTTTGTTCCAAGCCGAGGGGTCGGGGAGCATGCAACTATGCCCAAAAACTCCAAACCCCTAATGTCGATCGACAAGCTCCTTCATTTACAAAGATGGTGGCAGGTGAGATATCCGTCCTTTTGTCCTCTTTTTATGTCCATGGCCGCACAGCTTAGTTCTACGCATGAGATAAAGGATTCACCCTAGATTATTTGTACCTAACCAAACTACAGAGTGTTTGCCTTCTGCCAGACACCTTTTAACACTAGACCAAACAAGGACATGGGACAAGAGAGGACCACATATAAGTATACAATAGAGATGTTGATGAGAGTGCATTTATGTGATGAGCCATACGAAATCGTGTGTACCATCGTAGGTACTCCCTCCATACCCAAAAAGCTTGATGTTTAGGACAGCGACACAGTCTCCAAAACACAATTTTGACCTCTTATTATTATAAAAGTATTTATCGAAGAGTGATATATGTATACTTTTATGAAAATATTTTTCAAGACAAATCTATTCATATAGGTTTCAAATTTACAAACTCAACAACGTAAAAGTTATTGATGATTTATATTCCCAATGCTTGACCCAAACCTTGTCCTAGACATCAAGCTTTTTGGTATGGAGGGAGTCTGGGATGCAGAGACCATATACTCCTCCTTAGTCATAATTCAATTCATTTTGGACATGATTTAGGTCAAACATTAGGAATCTAAATGATGAATCATTTATAAGCCATTGAGTTTGAAAATGTGAAAACCATATGAATAAATAGATATGTTTTGAAAAGTCCGTGTTATTAAACTGCTTTTCTACACTGGTTGCCTGGCTGACCACGTGTCCCTACAGTGCACACCCCTGTAGCCGCCCTAGCTATCTGCATCGATCGACTCCAATAATGCCTTCATCATTCCCTTCCTAACTCCTCTCCATACCGCGCACACCAACGCCACGCAGCTACCTCTAGGGCTCTCTCCTAGCCCAAAGCTTCTGCAGTGACGCAACAGTAGCTGGTCATCAGCGACGCCATTGCTCTGAATGCTGTGTGGCTCATGTCCTCACCCTGCTCTCTCCCTCCGAAGTCACTGCCATAAACAAACAAACCAACACACACACGATATGTCCTAGCAGCACAACACCTAAAAGCTTCACTCTCACATCTTTCTGCTTCCTGTGTCCACACACACGCACTGGCTGCCCCTTTCACCATCGATCTCTAGCTTTTTCATCGATCTGTTTTTCTCTACTTTGGTTTTCCATCCCCTTTTTAAGCTTTGATACACACACCACACCGGCCAGTCGAAATGAACACTCTCCACCTGCAGTTGATGTGAAGATCTGTTTCATTTCCAGTGTAGTCTCACATGTGAGAGGAACCGATCCAGCAAGCGAAGTGGAGAAGATGATGAAGCAGTAGCCTAGAACTAGCTAGATCTCCCCTCTCTTGCTATAGCTAGAAAGGTAGAAGCTTGTGCAAACAGTGCACCACAGATGTTTCCTTACCCTAACCCTCACCATTTCGGCGTCTGCCAGTCCCAAGAACCACCACACCCAAACCCTACCGGCAGCTTCCCCATGCTTCCGCCGGGCGCGCATCTGGATCAGCGCTACGCGGACCATCACTTCTTCCCCGGCCACGGCCACTTCAACTCCGAGACTCTGGAGGCGGTGCTGAGGCCGACGCGCGCTGCTCCAGAGTGCGACGCCGTAGTGACGGCGGCGCAGCAGGGTGGAAGACCACGAAACGGTGTGCCCACCGCCGGCGCCGGCCCCGGCCAGAGCCAGAGCCAGGGCCAGGGCCACGCCAGGGCACGGAAGCGTCCGTTCCGGACGGACAGGCACAGCAAGATCCGGACGGCGCAGGGCGTGCGCGACCGCCGGATGCGGCTGTCCTCGACGTCGCGCGCGACTTCTTCGCGCTGCAGGACCGCCTCGGGTTCGACAAGGCCAGCAAGACGGTGGACTGGCTGCTCACCCAGTCCAAGCCGGCCATCGAACGGCTCGCCGCCACCGAGCCCTCCCAGCAAAGGGACGACGCAGCTTTGTCACCGCCGGCTGATGGATCAGGTAAGAGGGAGGGGTTGCGGAGAAGTTGGGCTCCAGCAGCAGAAGCGGGGGATCGGCGTCCATGGAGATGGAGCACACCTGCGAGCTGGACCGCCTCGTGTCGGCCGCGCCAGCGCTTCAGGAGTACTACTACGGCCTCAGCGAGATGATGAGCAACGACAACGAAGGAGATGGCGACGACGATGGTGAGTACGAGGAAGACGGCGATTTCCTGGACGGTATGCAATATTAGTATGTACTATTAGCAGCAGCTTGCATGGTAGAAGTCTCTACGTAGTACTAGTAGCTGCTGGCAGAGCTTACCTAGCTTAGATAGCTCTATCTTTATCTGATCTGGCAAGCACTTCTTCACTATCGTTATTAGTTCCTACTTCCTAGTATTCAGGCCGGTGTACTCCTTTAAGTTAACGCTACTGGCAAATGTGTCTGATGTTACTGTTGTGCATGCTTTGATGTTTACTAACTATCGATCTGTTATTATGAAGGTGCCCCGTTTGATTTTGATTTTGTATTTGGGCATTCTTTTGGGCTTTTTTATGAAGGTCAAGATACAAAAAAGCTAGTGAGCTAGCTAGGAAAGAAGGTTGCTTGTTTGACTGGATAATTTCATGAGTTGGGTCAATGCATATATACATAATACAGACAAGGGTCATACGCAAATGTCTTTCTTCAAACTTGATGATTGATGCCATGAACCGTCAAACATATGGATATTATTAGGGAAGTTTTGAAAACTAAAGTTTCTTAACTTAGATTGTGTTTCCCTTTTTGTGTGTCAAAATCTCCCTAATTTTGTTTGTGTAAAAATAAAATCTAATATCCTTTTTATATTTATGTTAGCATTGACTCTGCTCATTTCATGTATCTTTCCGGTGGTGTGATAGTTTGTAGTGTGCATTTGTTGATTTGGATGATGGGTTGAAAGAACATGTCAAACACACACACACATGATAATCCAATATATATTTTTTAGTATTTCTAATTTTGTCAAGTTATTAAAATACTTTGTTTCTGGTCTTGTTGGGTTTTGATTTCATTGGTTGACATGGAAATTCGTAGGTCAAAAGGCAATGAGTACATCAAACTTCAGCATGATAATGTGGCCCCAAAGAGTGTCATGTATGCTTCCTAAATAAAATTTGAAAAACAATGGCAATAAAATGCACGTGCAAATTATTTCTCTAATTTAGAATCAATATATATTGCATACATAGATCAAACTTTCACCAATGGGTCAGGTTGTTGGTGGAATAAACCATGTACTATTTGTTCAAAATACTACTCCCTCTTTCTAGATACATGGTGTTTTAATTATATAAAAAGTCATAATATATATCTAAGTGCATAGCAAAAACTATGTATCTAGAAAAACAAAAGGCATTATAATTTGGGATAAAGGAAGTAGTTGTGTTGTTGAAAAGTGGAATAAACAGAAAAAATCAAAATTTATTTTGTTAACTATTTCATCTTTATTTTGGAGCAACATATTTGTTTGAAGTTGTTTTGAGGTTGAAAGTTCATGAAATATTGCTGGTATTTAGTTAGCATAACAAAGGATTTTATATCATTGCAAACTATAATTTTTCATAAAAGTCTCTTAATTCATTATAGATGCAACTAAATTTATATTATTACCAAAGTTGCACAACATGGTAACAAGTAACCTATCCAATATTACCCATACAAATTAATGGCATGAGTATGTAACTAGTTGAATATAGCAAAATTAGATGGGAAGTTAGTTCCACATTGATTACCAGATGACTAATTCTCATAATGCATATATTACTTATATATAAATATTATGCACTAAAAGGTGCAACAAAGCCAAAACCTTTCCATTATTTAAAAATGTGCCAATAACATTACAATAGTTGTTTATACCATTTGCCGTATATTATATTAGTTTATTAGTAAGTTCTATAAACTATAAATATACTAAATAAGAAGTGGGTTCAGTTATATTTTGGAGGTAGTCTTGATGACAAAACTAAGTCTATTGTTTATGCATCATTGTAAAATTAACAACAGTGAATATTCATATATGGGTTTAGGGGTAAAGCAATTGATGACAATGCATGAAGAGCATCTCTGGCAGATGCATGTATTATATATATAGTATGTGAAAATTAGCCAAGTAATAATGATAATCTATTGGTCCTAGGGAAACATTAACCCCTACTATGTTTGTTTCCATCAGATTCTTTTGTTAATAATACATCCAATGCACTTAAAAGATAAAATTAAAGGTTTAAAGCTATTTTTCCAAGTATCAGACAAAATTCTTGTGATTTTAATCTTTTAGGTGTAAATTGATCTCAGTTTTCCCGAAAAATGTTTTTACTTTTACATAAATATGCAAAGTAACAAAGTGACACAATTAAATGAACCTTTCATATACATGCATGACCAACCTAAAAGAATTATTGCCCTAGGTCTAAGTTGTTTTGAATTCTTGACAAAGGCCTTAATTAGATTTTGTACACTTGTTTCATTCACAATCATGCAAGTAGCTGGATAAAAGAACATACACTAATAATTAAATTAAAATGCCCACCTGAAAAGATGTGTGTGCATTTTAATTTGGAATCTATGGCATGCATACCTGATTTTCACTTGGTATTTGCTTTTGCCTTTGTTATGTTTTCGTAAACCAGTTGCAGTTAAACAAAGTATCAACTACACATAATGCATATTGTGTTCAAGTCACATGTGCATTTTCTGTAAAAGAAGTGCAGCATGTATTGTTTTTGCTCTACTTTCACCCGTTATTATTAATAATTCATGTAGTGTTTAACACAGAGATGGTGCATGCATGTAGCACTTTTTATGAACTGGCATAATTTTTTTCATTTATTTACAATATTATATTTGACTGATCTCAGTGTGTGCATCAAAATTGCTAGCTATAGCGTGAATACGTGGTGAATGGTACAATAGTGGAGAGAGAGCAATGCATCATCGATCATCTGATTCGATCACCACGCATAAGAATCTGTCACTACTATAGTAGCTAGGTAGCTATAGGTACTTGTAATATAATGGTTGTGGCATCGAGAGGATCACCTTATTATTAGTACTTTACATGAACTTGGTGGCTCACGCGGGCAGCACGCGTTGTATAGCACACCGAATTGATGCACGCACGTCACACAACGGCCAACAGTAGTGTGACACTCCAAGCACCAGCTATGTTCATATAACAAATATCCTAGGTGGTTCATTCATATATATATATATAGTAGCCTGTTACTACGGCGTACGTACGTACGTACGACAGACAACAACAAGCTAAGAGATTTTTTGTACTCCCTCCGTCCCAAAAAAATAAATGACGTTTTTCGGGCTTCCTAAAAACATCTACCGGCAATTATATATTAAAATAGGATTAATATTTATATTACATAATTAGTATCATTGGAAAGATCTTTTGATCTAGTTTTTTAACAAATTTATTTGGAGATTTAAATCTTCTACGTATTTTCTATAAATCGAGTCAAACTTAGACTAACCCAAAACGTCGTTATTTTGGGACGGAGGGAGCATGTGATATCCGTACTAGATAGACTACGTAGCTACTAGTAGGCCAGTGTGCAGCAGGTAGCTAGCCCAATGGGTAGTCTATATAGGTAGAGAGGCTATAGATCTCTCTCTATATGATCTTGATTTGATCGGTTTGCGGCCAAAGTACTGTTGCAGTGTGCTCTTCGATCCCGTATAGCACACGCACGCACGCATACTATATACATACTCCCTCCGGCTTGGTATTAGTCGTTTTGGATAAGATTTGGGTCAAACATCGGGAATATAAAACATCAATAACTTTTAAGTTGTTGAGTTTGTAAATGTAAAAATTATATGAGTAGATTTGTCTAAAAAAAATACTTTGATAAAAGTATACATATATCACATCTCCATAAATATTTTTATAATAATAAGAGTCAAAGTTGTGTTTTGGAGACCGTCTAAACGACTTCTAATACCATCTCGTAGGGAGTACAGATACATGTCAATCGTGATCTCGACCGGGGAAATTCGATCAACTGTCGTTGCATTGTTCGCACATCCATCATCGATCACGTACACCACACTGTGAGAAGAGAAAAGCAGCAGTTGGCTTGATTCAAGGCGAGCAGTGATAGGCAGCTGTGAGCTATCGATGGAGCCGCGTGAAGCGCAGCGTGAAGTTCAGTAGGGGCTTTTCTGCCCCTCCTGTTCTCTCAATAAAAAAAGCGCAGCGCAGTGGTGGATCGTCTGCTTTCGGTAAGGGGAAAAGCCTGGTATCCAGCCGACGCGCTGCTACGTAGCGAGCGGGGCCGGGCCGGCCGCCATGGCCTTGAACTGCACGGCCGATGTGCGCATGCTCGTGCTGTGCTGTGTCGTGTCGGCGCGCCCGGCCTGCTAGCTAGCTATATAACAGCTGCGGGATGCATAGCTAGGGCACCCCTGACGACGATCCAACATGGCGACGTGCGTAGGCTCGGCCCCGGCCGTGTCTTGAGCAGCAGCTACGGGCCGGTCTCTGCTCACGTATGTAGCTTTGTCCGATCTACCTGCAGCTGACGATCGCGCGCGCACGGTCAAAGTGTGTACATTGACGACCCCGACAAGCAAGGCATAAGCTGTCAGCATCTTTCCAACACGTGTCACGCTTATGTCTGAAATCAGGCAAAATTGTGTGCCATTTCATCCTATATATATATTCTTCTTATTAGTGTAGGTAACTTTAAGGCTATTTGATGTCCTGAAATCCAGATTAAAGTTATGCTTGGCATGCATACATGATTAAAGCAACGTGAATGTGTAACTCTGAATACTTTCATAAGCACCTTTTAAAATTGGAAAAACATCGGCATGTGCTTTGGGAACGTGAGACAGACGGGCGACGCTATCTATCCGGAGGCTTGACCAACTGGTCTTGCGATACTTACATATTTGAAATGAGACCGACGAATTAGAATGCTTAGGCTACTTCCCAAAATGATATTCCCTCATATACCTCCGTCCATATAGATAGGTAATAAGCTAAGTCATAGGAGGGGTTTTTGTCACTGTTTCCAAGGACCTTGTATTAAACTATTAATTGATAATAATGTAGATAAGTTTCATCCCCATAAAAATCATTTCATCCCATGAAATTTTATCATCTCTCTTCATCTATATGTTATGCCATGTCAGCTTATGTATGCCATGAAACTTTTATTGAGACTAACCTTAGAATTTCTAAAGTTTAAATTTTATCCATAAATATAAGTATCTGAGTATGTATGAAAAATTTTCCTCCTTTATTGTTCTAATAAAAAAAAAATCCTTATATCTTTGTGGACTTACAGAGTTTGTAACTTATATCGATCTATCCAAAGCCTAAATGTCATGTAAGAGTAAGAGTAATTTTTTTCTCAATCATGCAAAAGCTTTGCACGTTTTTTTCATTAAGAAGAGAAGTTTACAAGTACAATTGGGATGCCTCAACAAATTGGCCTTAAGCTCTTATCCCTCTCTTACAACATCATTAGTGGACTACTCGTTGAAGGAGACATCCTTGGTTCTTGGTCCCGCCTGCACCCAAAGCTCTGCCTGTGCTCGGACCGTGGCCATGGTGGTGTGGACGTTAGTTGCTGTGCTCTGGAAGCACCTCGCGTTGCTCTCTTTCCACACCTCCCAAGCAATTGGTGCGAATAGGGAGTGCGACCCTTTTTCTGCACACTCCCGACCAAGCCGACTTCCATGCAACCCACCACTCCAGAATGGAGCCGCCGATCGGCTGTTGCAGGATCGCCGCTCCCAGCCGACGGCTGCCCAATGCTAGATTTCCCTCGAAGGAACACTCGACGAGAGTAAGAGTAAATTTTATTGGAGTCCTTGAAGATGTCCTGAGTTCTCATTCCAGTAGTTCTTATATACTTTTGAAATTGCACACTTAACTTGTCTCGAGTTCTTATCCAAGTCTTAGTACATGTAAATTACACACTTGCATTATTGGGTTCCTACGCTTGCACACTCATCTCCATAAACCGGCTCTAATTTCTCATTCCATCTTGACGTCAAGAATCCTTGTTTGGCTTTGGCTAGGCCTCTTCAAAACCGGTATGTCGTATGAAATATAACAATGAACAAGTGATGCTGAATAACTATGTGAAATGAATTAATTAAATTCGAGTTGTAATAATACCCATGTAATTGGAGCTCAAGAAATCATATCTTGTACCATCCTGCCCGGGTCCATCAATCTATCTCCTTGAGTACGTCCTTCGTGTGCCACGGTACAGTGCCGCGCCTTCGCCGGCAGCTGAGCTGACTGACGTCCTAGTCCTAGACTCGAAAAGTCCCCGCAGTAGTACGTGCCGACGGGACGGCCCTGCAGCTGCCGCACGCAGACGCGCACGTCTTGGCGCGTTCGTGCGTGCGTGGTGACTGGCGACCTGTACGCCGCCGGACGTGTGCGGCCGCCGGCCGGCCGCGACAAACTCTGAGACCCACCACACCGGCAACTCGTGCGGCCCGTGTTGTTGTCTGCCTGGCCTGCCAGGCTCCTCCAGGCGGACCGGACCTTGGGCCGGCCACGGTTAGTTACCTCGCGCGCGCAGGCAGGCCGATGGTTGCGTGGTGTGGCGGGCCGCGGGCCGCCAGCGCAGGCCTTTCTTTCCCTCTGTCTCGCTCAACGGGCTCCGGCGACGGGTCCCACCGGATCCAGCGCCGGTGCAAAGCGGGATGCCCTGACGTGAAACCATCTTGACTTGCGAACACGCACGCACGTATGGGAGCGACGAAATCCACTCCACTCCACCGATCGGCCTCTGCTGGTTCGCGCGTCCTTTTCCCAGCATCGTCATCGATCCCCCGGCCCCGTGCGTGCGTGCGTTCTTGCTATGGTGCGGTGTGGACTACCTGTCGTCGACTCGTCGTTGAACGGCGGCGCACTAGCGGCCGGCCGGCTAGCGCTCGCTTCAAGCTCGATCGACTGCAACTACCACTCACTCGTGTAAAAATATTCCTTGACGGTGCTTCCGTGATGCGACACTGGCTTTTTGGCCTCCTTTTTGACCGTTAACATTCATTCACATGCATGTGCATGGGTACATGCATGCATGTTCATACATGCAATGGCAAAGATGTATGCAACGAAAAAACTGTTTGCAACACGTCCGCCGGTGTATTGCCCACAGTAGAGCCTTGTTGCGAGAGGCCTGTCATAGGGTACGGAGGCCCAGGGAGGAGGCTACAGTGCGCTGATGGTCTAGCTTCCGATCCACACGCATCACGCGCCGCCGTGTCGCTGAGACCGCCTGCCTACCTGGGACCTCCCTATGCCTATCCGGGGGTTTCTGATTTTGTTCGCATGCGTGTCCTCTCGCTTCTCGGAGCACATGCTGGCAGGTCGCCCAGGAACATCAGGAGCAAATCCTGATGAGATCAGAGGTTAGTGCGTCCGCAATGACCAGCTATTAGGTTGTGAACTAGGTTCCCATGAAGATATCCGATCAACAAAATGGACTGGATCCCCCTGGACCCCTATCCCAGCGTCAGATGGCAACGGAAGTTGGGTTATCCTTGGATTTCTTTGGATTTTGGATCTTACTTGGATTGTCTATTATCATGCTAACTTCTTTTTTTCACAAGGAAGAAGGCCAAACGAAGAGCTCCCGGCCCGGCGTGCCAACACTAATAAAGCTTTGGATTATTTTTTTTTTTTGCAAGAAAAATAAAGCTTTTGGATTCTGATGCTAGTCCTAACTTTTTTTATCAATTCTATTTGATTGTCAAGAACTGGACTTCATGCTCCCTCTTGTTCTTGACTTCTTGAGTGTTCAACCATCCTTGTTATGGAAATACAATATTTATAACATATCCAGATGAAACTCATTCCATATTGTAATTATTGTAGCATATCCAAATGAAACTCATTCCATGTTGTAATTATTATTACTATTATTATCTACAAATTTCATTAAAAATAGAATTAGAATGGTTCACTAGCTACTACCACAACTGAAAATCTCTTGTATGTTAACGTTTGGCATGGAGTACATATAATCATCATGGATATTAGCAACGTATGGTGTCTAAGATTCTTGTCTAATTTGAGGTCAATCAATTTCGATGCAAATGCCATGTCTTGACGTGGGGACTGTGCATGTTGATCTGGTCATAGTAGTTTCTAGTAAATAGCTTATGGCCATTTTCATGCACATTTTTATGTCTATAGAATACTTCCCCCTATATAAATCGTTTTTGTTTTGTTCTAAGTCATATTTGTCTAACATCAACAAAGTTCAATGTATCTTCTTTATGCATGTCTATAGTATGCTTCCTCCATTCCAAGCTATAAGTTGTTTTAGTTTTGTGCTAAGTTAAATTTGCCTAATATCTACTAAGTTTTATGGTGTACCTAATGGATCTAGTTTGATGTTACAAATGTATATATGTGCATTTTCTACAAACTTAGTCAAAGTTAACAATTTGACTTGTAGATCAAAACGAAAAATTATTTACATTTTGGAATACTTCACTCTAGAAGTGAAGAGCTTTGCATTGGGGAACATTCTTCTTTATTTTGTTCAAACTCATGAGTAGCATATGAAAATAGCTAGGGCGCAATTTACCTTCTCAAATATGCGTAGCAGCTTATAAATAATCCAAATATATATACGAAGGGAACTAATAACACTTCATTTCGCAAATAGAAAGAAGGCTTCAAATTAAATTGAGGTGCATAATAACAAGGAACGGAATGCATGCCACCACCAATACACCTTCCGTTGAACCCCAGATATTGTACACCACATCACCCATTTCCCCCAATTCCTAGACTTCAGTAATCAGTACCGTGAGCATGACAACATGAACATACAAAGGGATACATAAAACGCTCCCCCCTGAATGGCTGCCACGCACATCGTGCATGCAGTCATGCACTGATGCACTACACCCCCAAAGAAAACCATAGGCGCCAAAGGCTTGAAACGATGGCTAAACTTATACTGCTAGAGTAGCTATGCTAAATAACTTGCATATATAATTCGCTCATGCATCCATGCACTGCAAAGCATAAACGAAGCTAGCTCTTGCTGGTTGCTGCTGGCCGGAACGCCGTGTGTGTGTGCTACACAGAACACTGATCCTGCGCGCCGTAGTTCATGCGCTGCCTCTTGATGCTCCCACCGCCGCCGCCACCAGACGACGACGTGTCGCTGCTCGCCGTCCTGCGGTCCATGACGCCACGCAGGGCCTCCTGGACCGACGCGATGCACTCGTGCCTCCGGTGCGAGGCAGTGCGCCCGCCGTCGCCGTGCACGGGGCGCCAGGCCGATGCCCATCCTCCTCGTCGTCGTCGGCCTGGTCCGCTCCTCCCCTGCTGTCCGCAGTGATGAGAAGCAAGCTCCGGACGCGGCCGCCGAGCGTGGTGATCTCCGCCCGGCGCGCGCGCATCCCGAGAGCGGCGAGCGCCCGCACGATGTCCGGGATGAGGTCCGGGCG
This sequence comes from Hyparrhenia diplandra, assembly GCA_015847255.1. Classification (NCBI taxonomy): domain Eukaryota; kingdom Viridiplantae; phylum Streptophyta; class Magnoliopsida; order Poales; family Poaceae; genus Hyparrhenia; species Hyparrhenia diplandra. The sequence goes on along the minus strand of JADLZK010007668.1, from coordinate 336,615 downwards.
ATCCTCGCAGCAGAGCGAGGCGCGCACCACGAGCCGCCCGGCGCCGTCGGCCCCGGCGTCCACGGACAGTTCGTCGGCCTCCGTCGGCAGCAGCTGCTGCGCCCGCCCAGGCCCAGCACCTCCGTCGTCGACCCCGACGGTAGTGGTGGCCATCATCATCGCCGAGGTCTGGCGCTTGAGCTCCTTCACGTGGTCGAGCACCTCGGCCAGCAGCGACGCTTTGTCCGTCTGCATACACGCGTACGTGCGAATACAATACAAGCACATACAATCACACACGAGTGGATCTATAGATGATCGATTTTAACAGTCAAAGCATGAATGAAACATTATCTGAGGGGGAGCATGATGATTAGTCTCGCTCGTTTAGACCATCGAATAGGGTGGCGCACTCACACTAGTGAAATGATCGAGTGTGAGCGTGGAGAAAAAGGGCTTGCTGAACTCTCGCTCACGGTGCAGCTTTTCTCTCTGCATTCACAAATGGCCTTTCGAGCTTTTTACACACACTAGCTAGTATGACGCGTGTAGGTGTCGTACTGCCACATGATGCAAACGCATTCATGTCATGTCGCACAGCGGTGCGGCACAGGGGTTTGAAGCCGGTTTCCCCTGTAGCCCAAACAGCTGGAACAGCGGCTTCCTTGTATCAAAGATTTGTGCTGCTTGGAGGATCGGTTCTGTCGTGTCAGGAGTTTAATTTGGGAGCAACATATCACATGCGCCGTGCGTGCTGTGCCCACCACACTTGTTAACACACCAACATATCTTTTGTAGCTATATATATATATATATATATATATATATATATATATATATATGTGTGTGCAACATCTATACATTGTACCATGCTATACTTCTAATTTTATCCTTTCCCTTGAATGCAAAACTACTTTTTATACTAGCACCATAATGCATGATGTTAGGTAAGGGGAAACCTCAAGCCTGTAGCAAAGTAGATCCTTAGAAGCAGCATCATCATGTAATGATGCGAACGGACACTTTTCTCAAAGCTATATTTAAGCTCTACGTCCAAGTCAAATCGATTCAAACTAAGCTTAAGCTTTAGTATTTGCCTTTCTCACACAAGACCTAATCAGTCAAAATATGCTCTTATATAGCTATTCATCTATCCTTGTAGTTTTCATGCGGGCCTTAAAGGTTTAAACTAGCCAACCAGCGATGATTCTTTTCTCGATGTGTTGTTGTACTGTGATCAGCTAAGCTTATATGCTAGGCTCATCTACCCGTGACTGTTCCATTATATATGGATCTTGCAATTTCTTAGCCAAGTTGATCCGTTGATTCACCATTGAGAACGACGGCGATCGACGAAAGATGCCGGTACCCAAATCACCAAAATGGTGATGCGTTGATCCGATGTGACTATGATTAGCAAGTTTAATTAGTTCGTGGTGGAGATATATATGCATGTGTATGTAGATATATAGTGATCGATTGTAAGTGCGACACGAAAATCAATCCAATGATGATCACCTTGGTGGTGTTGGGGAGAAGGCTTCTGAGCCTGGCGAGGTGTCCGTTGATCCGCTGCCGGCGGCGGCGCTCGGCCTCGCTGTGGCTCCGCGACGCCGCGAGAGCCTTGGCGTCCATCATCTCCCGTGCCGTCATCCGCCCCAGCTCCGCCTGAAGGCTCCCCAGCAGCCCCGACACGACGGCCTTCCCTCCCCTCCGCCGCCGCGCTGCTGCTGCTGCTGCTGCACCGCCGCGTCGAAACCGAAGCCGAACACCCCGCCATGCCCGAGCCCGAGCCCGCCGACGCCGTCGCCGCAGGCGTAAGCACCCATGGCGGCGCCGAGGCCGGCCGCCACCGCCGCCGGCTCGGAGAACGGCGCCGCGCCGAGCCATGGGAGAAGCTGGTGCGTGGCCTCCTGGCTCCCGTGCTCGACGCCTCCATCCCACATGGCTATCTAGCTTATGGCCGGTCTTGGAGTTTCTTGGCTCGGAGGTTGGTGGTGGTGGACTACTGGCGAAGCACGCGAAGGTGGGCTTCCGGCTGCTCTCGCTCTCTCGGTCAAATGGGTGTCGCCTTTTTTTAAGCCCGGTGCTCGTGGCCACCCTGCACGGCGACGGCTTTGTGGGGGGTGCCTTTTTATCGAGCCCTTTTGGCGGCCGCGCCAGGGTAGTGGTCGAGACGGCGAACCAGCCAGCCATCCAAGGGCTCGTGTACGGCACTACGTACACTAGTCATCAGGGGGGGCCCGGCCTGCTGTCTTTCTAAAGATTTTTTGTTTTTCCAAGTAGATGTTTCATGGTAGTACTATAGTGGTGGATTTTTTTTTTTTTTTTTTTTTTTGAAAATTTTTAGTGGTAGGAGAGTACGGAGTAGTATATGCTTTGCATAGAACACGGACGTGACTAGGCATGTAGGACAAGAGTCAGTTGTTATTGATTCTTGTGTATATAACATACTATAGGACTAGCTCAATTGTACATATTCAAGTTTTTTTTTTGTGTGTGTGACACGTACATATTCAAGACTTTTGAAAGACAGGAATCTATAGGAATGTCATATAAATCTGTTTACTTTTATTTACGAAAATGTAGGAAATACAAAAAAAAGTCTTGTTTCAAATGCGACTTGTGTTTTTGGAAATTTTTTCTTCATAACAAATATTCCGAAGTTAAATTTTATGATCTGCTTGTAATATTATTTTTTTATTCTATTAGTTCAATATGAATCTTGGCATCAAAGGGGATGTGATGGAGTGTTTTATTTTGTGCAAACTTACTTTCATCAGTAGATGTGTGTTACATTTCGATAATGTTACAAAAAGAGAGAAAACATTGCTTGCAAAAGCACCGATCACTAATTGAAATTGAGTAAAATAATACTTCCTTTATATGATATATACTGACTTTTTTTTATATAACTTTTCTTAGTACTAGAAACAATATATTTAAAAATTCAAAATGTCTATTATATACCCCCTCCGTACTCTCAAAAAAACTTGACGTTTAGGAAAATGTTTAGGTCAAACATTGGGAATATAAATCACAATATCTTTTAGGTTGTTAAGTTTGCAAATGTGAAACCTATATGAATAGATTTGTCTTGAAAAATACTTTCAAAAAAATATAAATATATTATTTTTTAATAAATATTTTTATAATAACAAAAGGTTAAAGTTGTGTTTTGAAGATCATTTCGCTTTCAATCCAGTATACACACTCTTCACTTGTTATATCACTTGCTAAAAAAGAAAGGATGGGAGAGCAGGGACAGATGTTGTTAGCACGTAGCCGTATCGTAGCAAAACGCGGGGGGATGTTTTTTGTCCTTTTGACGGTACAGTATCCTAGTTCCTACGAAAGCTATCATACAGTTCTGTTTTCCTTTCGGCGTATGCACAAGTTCAACGAAAAGATGGAAAGATGTGTCTTATATCAGGTACGTACACTATAGACTACTGTAACCTTAACTGTAGATTTTGTTTATAGGTGAAATTGCTAGATTTGGTGAAATATTTTGGATTCGGGCTACTGTAGCACTTTTTAGTTTGTATTTGGTAATTATTGTCCTATCATAGACTAACTAGGCTCAAAAGGTTCATCTAGTACTTTTCAGCCAAACTATACAATTTTTTTTGTTTATCTATATTTAGTACCCGTGCAATGCGATAAGAGATTCGATGTGACACACACACGTAACATTTTTAGGATCACTTACACTCAGGCGTATCAGCAGGTTGAGAAACTGGAAGGCAAGCCTGCGACTTACAAATCAAGGGTGCAGGCAGTTGGAAACCTCCGTGAATCCGTGATGCCTCGCCTCGGCGCGGCCGTGGACCCAACAACACCCAACCCCAAGCAAGCAAACGCAACCGCGGCGAGCGAGCATAAAGCCGACCAACGCTGCGGAGCAGTCAATGGGAAAAAGGCACTCGGCTCCGGCGTGCTGCGGCCGCAGGGAACAGCGCGGCGCTGCGTGCCCGTGCCCGACCCCGTCCTAGCCATCATCCATCGGCGGCTATAGGGAAGGCAAGCGGCAGCAGGCCTACTAGGCGAGCCAGCCGAGCCGGCGGGTGCCCGGGCGAGGGAGCAAAAGCGGCACGCTGCACGGGCCTCCCTGCCGAACCAAGCAGCGAGCCGAACCCGAGCCGTGTTGTCGTCGTCCGTGTCTAGTTGCGTTGCCCGCGGCGCTGGCGCTGGCGCTGCGTGGGCGCGTGATTGTGTCCGTCGGCGCGCGTGGCCTTTTGGCGCAGGTCCGAGCAGGCCACGCCGGCCGGCCGCCTCGTGTGTCGCAGTTATTTCAGGCCGTCTCGCTCGCCTCCCTCTTCTTTTTCTCGTGCCTGACGTGCTGCGCTTGCGCGCGGGGACCGAGACGCGACCGGATGATTGTGTCCCGCAGGCTGCCGCCTGGCCTGGCCTGGCCTGCTGCCGCCCCGGGCCCCGTCACGTCCGTCGCACGCTCTCTGAGGAATATCTATCCTAGAGTAACGTATCGCCTGCATGCCGTGCCGGGACCGGGACCGACGCCTCGGCCGCTGCATGCGGCCATCTCCGGTGACGCCCGCCGCGGGTGGCTGGACGGATGCCCGTCGATCGTCTGCTGCCCTCGGTTCCGTTGGGTTGGGCTGGTTCGTTATTAGGCTCGTTGCCCGAGACCAATAGGATGGAGAACCAACCTGTGGAAAAAGATCGCGCTCTTCTCGCGAAAGCCCGGGTCGGCCGCAGAAAGTTGGCTTTGGCTTCCCCCGTGGCTTTGCTTGTGTGCGTGCCTGCCTGCCTGCCTGCCTCTTTTTGTCCCAACTAAACTCGTTTGCGTTGCGCCCGGCCATCGTCGTGGCCTAGTATAGCGTCTTGTCAGGCGAGATCCAGCCGCTGGCTCGTGACGCTGTCGAGCTTTTTGCTCAGCACCTCGAGTCTGTCTCCGTAATGATCCACCACATTTGTCAGCCACCAAATCTCTCTCGACGTACACTACCACGCTTCTAATCTAAGTAAGGTTTAATGAACACCATTGCTTTGTAGGAGTAATATACTGGTTGGAATAGCAAGTTTACTATCGTTTGTGGGCAGTGAGACTGACTGATGGATGGATGGATCACATTCACATCGTGGAGTGTGAATCGGAGGAGGTGGTGATGATCGATGCCACCACCAGCAGCAGCCACCACACAGGCACACACACCACAACCGAGCCGATCGAGAGCGCGACGTGCTCATGGGGTTGGGGCCCGCGTGCGCTTGAGATCATCGCCACGCCATTATGACGCGAGTACCATGCGGCTTTTCCGCCCCGCAGGAACCGTCAAGATTTCCTAGAAAGCATGCTCGCCTTTTCCTCGGCCGAAAAAGAAAGAGATTGTTGTAGCAGCACACGAAAAACAATTGCCGTCCGTCCCTCACGTACGATTAATTACTTGAGCTGTGCACCAGCTAGCTACACGCATGTGACGTGATTATATTGCCGATAGGTAGACCCCGTTGGCGCAGGGATAACGGTAAAGCGCCTGTTAATCCGATATTGCTTTTGCTTAATTAATAGGTTTCCCATTCAAGGATATAGCGAGAGCATATGATGATTAGGCGTAGCTACTTACTTACATTTGAGTGGTGTTTTTTTTTTTTGGAATTAACTTACTAGGGTCTCGAGTCTTGACAATGAAAACTCCTCATCTTTCTGCTTAATGAAAAAAACTTGTTTTATGCCTCCCTCCATTGTTTAACTCTTTTTAACTTTGACAATCAATATATAAAGGATTATGAAGATGCAAAATGTAAGATAAGTTACACAAATCATCATTAAAAACAGCTAATAGGACATGTTTGGAGACTAGGGACTAGAGACTAATAGGAACTAAAAATTAGCCCCTAGCCCCTCACAAGAGCCTATTAGACTAGAGACTAAATGAGATTAAAAATTAGTCTCTAGTCTTCTTATTTGGTAATTTAGAGACTAATTCGGACTAAAATTTAGTCCATAGTACTCCCTCCTAAACCAAATAGGGCCTTAGCTTAGCACTTTGCCATGGTCGTAAATTTTCATCGGATCAGTCAGCTAGGGCCCGGGTATTTGGCTCGTGCAACCACCTCATTCACGTGTTCGTTCCATGGCTCATGGAGTACTAATTAATAGTTTATATATGATAAGGTTACGATAAATCGACCCATCTTGACTTCTAAAGAGACAGAGATAACAAAAGTTCAGGATTAAATACAACTGACAAAAATTAATATTTGTGCTATCTGTCTTTGCCGGCCACAATTTGCGGTTGTGTGATGAGCTTTTCATATATATATGTTTCTTCGTCCATATCTCTAGTCTTTTTTTTCTCTGCATGGCAACTTTTTTTTTCGCGTGCTATTGTACTATTGCATTAAGAGAAATCAGAGTTTTTTTTCTACACGGTGCGTTCCTGCCAAAAGCCTTGGCCGGGACACCCTCGAAGCACACATACAAATGTCGTCGGCTCTAACGGCGCTGCGGGAAAGGTGTAACTTGGTAGGAAACTAGTTGTGCGACGTGGAGTAGAGAGTCTAACGTGTTTCTCGGCGGTCAGCAGCCCCTGTTGCAGCACGGCGACCATGAGTGTCGTCAAGCTCGTGAAGCCCGCTGCCGTCCACTCCTCCGCCTCCGCCAAGATCGACCACGAGCAGCCGTGCGGCGTCCGCTCGACGTTGTCGAAAGTCCTCCTGTTCCGCTCCTTCCGCACCTCCCAAGAGACCAAGAGCACCAAGGAGTCGAAACCTTTTTACGAGAGAGCCATTGACCTGGCTCCGTGAGTGAAGCCACCAGTTCACCGGTGTGTCCGTCACCGGCTGGACACAAAAAGCCAGGCCTGCCAAAAGAAGCGGCCGGTGCGGATCTCCCGTGTGTACACGCACGCCCGCGAGCAAATGATCCGCGGTCTCCTGCTCCTGGGAGCACAGAGCGTAGTCGGCTATGGCTTGCAGGCCTTGACGCATCCGCCTCTCCGCCATCCAAAGTCGGCCGCTCTGCATGGCACCTCGGTGTGTGTTTGATATATGTTTTTTTTAAGAAAAAGGTGATATGTGTGGAAAGTACCTAGCTTAAAGTGTATTAGCTCATGTTGCAGTGCATGTCTCGTGATGTTACGGATCCTAGATTTTTTTTTTTTTTACTTTCAAGTTTTAAACTTATTAATTGGTATAGATTTTAAATCCCCACACTCTTATACTCTCACTACACAGGAATGGTTGTCTATACACCCTTATCATCATCGTGTATTAAATAATCGACGGTGAAACTTTTGTGAGAAACAATTTCACCGTTATAAATTGCCCTCCTAAGTAAAAGCAGTGAAACTCTTATCAGTGAAAGTGGGCAATTTATAACGTGGCCAAATATTTGACGGTTAAATAATCGACGGAGAAATGGTAACGACAAATATGGGTATGCCTTACTTTCCTTTATTTTTCATAAAAAGTGAACGTGGGCAATTTATATGAAAATATAGCGGGTTCATTTGCATTATCCTCCTAAAGATAGATGTGGATAATTTGGGCCTAAACTTAGGAGGGAAATTTTAGGTGCAAATTTAGGGGCTTGTTTCGTTGAATTTTTATAATGACAAAGGTGGGTAGTTTTCAAGAAATCGTATTAAATTCGATTATTATTTTTTATGATGATGATTAAAATTCTATTAATATACCAAATTTTTTTTTGAATTTTGTGAGAAGCTGAGAATTAATGTGGATCCTCTATTGGATGTCTCGAAACTGTAATACATACTCCCTCCATACCAAAAAACTTGACGTTTAAGACAATCATACGGTCTTCAAAACACAACTTTGACATATTGTTATTATAAAAATATTTATCGAAGAGTGATATATGTATACTTCTATGAAAGTATTTTGCAAGCCAAATCTATTTATAAAGTTTTCACATTTACAAACTCAACAACTTGATGATTTATATTCTCAATGTTTGACCAAAACCTTGTTTTAAAGGTCACGTTTTTTTTTTTTGTATGGAGGGAGTATTAATATAAGATCTTAGTGATAGTAACCTTTTCTTCCAATACTTTATTTAAGCACATATATGTAACCTATTTGATTAGCTAGATCCTCGAGAGACGCCCCTACCGTATATTTCATTAAGAAGAATGCGATTCTTCTCGATCGTGGAAAAATCCCGAACCCGCTACGCCCGGCGAGAGGATTTTTATTACCCTCGACACGAAATTAAGCTCCCACCGGGATTCGAACTCGGGACACGAGGGGTGCCTCCCCGAGTGTTAGGCTGGTTGGGTAACCAACCGAATCCAACATTCTTTGGCCTCAAGTTACAATCAGATCGTACATCTAAAGTCTATAACTATAAATATGCCCAATCATGAAAAACGTGCAACGGCGTGATCTTAAAATAATAAATACGCTTGTCAAGCACAAAATATGCTTTGACGCCTGTCACGTACTTGTATATAAAAAGAACATGCATGGTTCATTGGTTCTTCCCCTTTCTATGCGTGAGATATCGCTGCAACTACAATGACTCGAGAATTGAGTCTCAAGAGTACTTTTTAATTTCCAATGTACTAGCGTGAGCATTATTACATTGTGATATTGTTTTTGAGTCTCAAGAGTACTTTTAATTTCCCATGTACTAGCGTGAGCGTTATTACATTGTGATATTGTTTTTAAACAGATTCAGGTAAAGAAATCTTTCGCTGCGTGTGCCCGTGTGACGACGAGCCAGCCGAGTACAAAGATCACGGCTTCACCGGCGGGTATCTGCCAGTTCGCTTATAGTCGTCTATAGGCGGGTACCTGTCTTTGAACAGCGGCGTGCCTTCCTTTGGCGTGGACCAAGGGTACTTCATGGTCGGATCCCTCGGGAACTTCCTGAAGTTGACGAATGGCGCCCACAACATCAGCCTGCAAACAAACACACAGGTATATGATACTCACAAAATGAAACCGAAACCAATCTGTTGTTTTTCCTATTGGGAATAAACCAACCGAAGAATTCAGATAGTAGTGTGTAGGTCATGAATTATACAAATAATAATAGCTAGGTTGCAGGATGATGCCATGAATTTTGAGCTATAATGAGCTGGCCAGTTGAACAAAATAACTTCACTCTGCTAGACCAATGAAAACTGAGGCAGCTTGGGAGGAAAGCTTGGCCTTGTCCTGTGCGGCTATAAGCCAACAGATCACTTGGATTCAGAGCATCTACAATCTACAGAACTAGTAGCACTAGAATAGCTAATGTGCCATTCTGTAGTAATCCAAAATCAACACGTTTTTAGATGCCTGTGGCTGAATCCGGGATGTTTGTTTTCTACTGTCCTGACATTGGACACATCCTGTAACATTGGAACATGTTTCTGTGTATTTGATACTGTAAAAGTGTCACGCAAGATGGACTGTTGGAAGAGAATCAGGGAGCAGGTACACTGACCCTGGGAAGAAGAGGTAGGTGAACATGAACTGCAGGTACGTCTCCAAGAATTTGCGCTTGAACCACCTCAGCCTCATCCAGTTCATGATCAGCGGCTGCACACAAACACACATGCACACTTGTTACTCAATCAGCGGCATGCAGTGGCCAGATGAAGTCGCTTCGAGAGCAAATAACCAAGAGCTGAGTAGCTGACGCACAGGAGCGACGAATAGGTAGAAGACGGCGAACACCGCGATCGGCGGCAGGATCCCTAGGATATCGAGGTCCTCCTCCCCGGTCACCGTCGCCAGCGCCGCCGGCGCCTCAACCTACACAACAGTATTACAGCATTTACAACGTCACGTTCGATCTGATCGTGGAATAGTATAGGAGCGTCCAGTCAAGCTGCAGGATCATGTGGAATTTAGCGAGAGATTCGTGTACATACAGCTGCCCAGACGGCGCCGCACTGCAACACCGTGGCCAGCTTCTGCAGCTGCAAGCTCTGTTGCTCCGACGTCGCCGGCGCCGCTGGCTGCATGCGCGTTCGTCGTCGGAGAAGCAAACAGGGAAACAAAACCAAGAGCGTGGACGATCAGACGCCGCGGGAATTGTTGGTCGGTGGGGGTGAGAGGCGGTAGCAACCAAACCAAGATTGGTAGCCATGGATGGACCTTGTCATGGGGGGAGGCAGAGGAGCCTGAACTTGGCGGTGCTGGAGCTGGCCGACGACTGCTGCTGCGCCTGTGGCGCGGCCGCGAAGGTCGCTCGCCGCTTGGGTAGCTTCTGCCGACAGGGAGGCGGCGGGGAGAGGAGGCGCCATGAGGCGGCGGCGGTGTCCATTCTGTGGCCACGCGGAGGCGAAGGTTTTCTTTCCTTGGGAACGGTTTCCACGGCAGCCGTGGCGCGCGCGTCTTATCTGAAATCTGGAATTCTGGATAGATGACGCTTTGGTGGTATGTGGCACTCAAGAATTTGGCCTGCCTGGACCGTTGGATAGGGATCCAATGGAAGGAAACAGTTGACTTTACCGCGTCTCATGCGTCTTTAGTAGGCGGGCTGTCCATTCCATTCAGCATAGCATGTTTTTCCCACACCTGATGATTTACATTTACCTCCAGTAAGAAGGAGAAGAAGCTTAGAAATAAACGAGACGCCGTAGAACTACAACTTTCATGGCGATGGCGGTGGCGTTTTGGGCGTCGCTTTCACGGTTGGGGGCACCATTGAGAGTCATCATGTTTTTGCAGCACTGGGTCTTAGGGTGAAAACATTGTCCTTTTTAGACGTCGCGACGATGGCGCCATTAGCGTCGTGCCCTCCTTGGAGGCGCCGCATTTGGAGACTTCGTCTTGGCTTGTGCCGATGGTGGGGCTTGGTTGGTGTTGTTGCCTGTGCGCAACAGCTCAGGAGGTGCGCGAGGTCCGTGTTGGCGGGGGGTTGCGGAGGGTTCTTGGGGGTCGGTGGTGGTTGTGGAGGTTACGCTGCGGTGAGGGGGGCAGCGTGGTGGCGGTGGTGGGGGACATGTGGCGTTGGGGGCGGTCCTCGTCTTTGCCGTCCCTCCCTTTGGACTTTGGCGGCGGCCGGCGCGGCGCCGAGGGAGGCCGATTTTGGCGTGGTGCCCGGTTGGCGCTGGTGACGCGGCCGCTACTTGCATGGGTCGGGCGTGTCAATCCTCTCTAGTGAGGCTTCGCTGAAAAGTGGCAGCGCGAGTTGGGTCGTCGTTTCCTCTATTGTGTGGCGCTAGTGGAGTTGGCGGTGACGGCCGCTGGCGTGTCAACGTCCCAATCCGACCGAGCGGTATTGATGGGTGCTCGGTTGATGTCTCAATCCAACCGAGCGGAGTTTTCAGGTTTTACTTATTATTCCATCCGCCTAGTTTCTTAGTTGAGTTGGATGAGTGGTTGTTGGCGGCTCGTGTTGATGTCCAAATCCAACCGAGCGGTTTTTCATGTTCATTTTTTTTGCCATCCGGGTGGTTGTTAGTGGTGTCGGTCGCTGGTACACTCGGTGGCGGAGGACGAAACAAAATTAAGGTGTGGCGAAATCGATAACATAGATACCATGTACCAAAGATTTCTCATTGGTTTGGAAATTTGTTGTCTACACATGCACCTCTTGTTTTGGCATTACCCTCAATTTTTTTTTCCTTTCGGGTTCATCGTTAAGACTAAGCACTAGGCAGCGGAGGCCGGAGGCGGAGTTCCTTGCGCTCGTGCAGATGCAGTCACGAATTCACCATGATCGCCTAAGCCTCATGAGCGGCGGTGTAGGCGGCGGCGGCGCAGCGCGAGGGATAGAATATGAACTCGCGGCGTCGAGGCTCCAGCAGAGCCGCGTACGTGAAAAACGTTGCCGTCCACTGGTCCATATACGTGTACGTATATATGTCAGTGAGTCACGTAACTTGACTACGAGCCCAATTCCCTTTCTGCGGACGACCGCGAGTTAAAACAACTCGCGGTCGATCCGACCACGTGCATGCACTCTCTTTCCGCATTCTCTTTTTGCATGCACTCTCCCTCCCGCATTCTCTTTTCTCTGCCCTCTATTTCTTTTCTCTTTTTTTAGTCTGCATGTGTTTTTTCATCTTTTTTAGTCTGCGTATGCTGATGTCGGTGATGATGTATTTAAAAAGCAAAACATTTTTTAAAATTGCTATAATTCTAAATGGTGCATCCGTTTTTAATTCCGTCTGCACCATTGTGTTCTCGCGTGATGAAACGAATAAAACTAGATCCCACTCGAATATGTTTTGAAGATTTTTTTTTCTACTAGCAAATTATGTATATTAACTTTTCTTTCTCTTTTCTTTTCATTCTCTTTCTTCTGTCTTAAGTTATGGTATTTTTTTGCGATTTTTTTTCCTTTTTCGAGACATAAATCATTCGAGGGACAATGGTAGAGGGATAGTAATGGGTGGGGAGATCAAATTAAAGCAACTTTTATAATATTAGTCATATACCATAAGTTATAAGTAGCTTTTTGTAACCAAAGATAAGTTAGGTGCTACATGTAAAAGTTATAAGTTATAAGTTAGAGGTAACTTTTTTGTAACCATTATAAGTTAGGTACTACATGTAAAAAGTTATAAGTTATAAGTTATAAGTTAGACATAATTTTTTGTAACAAGTTTAAGTTAGGTCCTACATGTAAAAGTTATAAGTTATAAGTTAGACATAACTTTTTGTAACCGATATAAGTTAGATGTTACACGTAAAAGTTATAAGTTATAAGTTAGACGTAACTTTTGTAACCAGTATAAGTTAGGTGCTACATGTAAAAGTTATAAGTTATAAATTAGAGGTAACTTTTGTAACCAGTATAAGTTAGGTCATATATGTAAAAGTTATAATTTATAAGTTAGGCGTAATTTTTTGTAACAAGTATAAGTTAGGTCCTACATGTAAAAGTTATAAGTTATAAGTTAGACATAACTTTTTGTAACCGCATAAGTTAGATGCTACATGTAAAAGTTATAAGTTATAAGTTAGACATAACTTTTGTAACCGATATAAGTTAGATGCTACATGTAAAAGTTATAAGTTATAAGTTAGGCGAACTTTTTTGTAACAAGTATAAGTTAGGTCCTACATGTAAAAGTTATAAGTTAGACATAACTTTTGTAACCAAATAAAGTTAGGTCCTACATGTAAAAGTTATAAGTTATAAGTTATACTGAACTTTTTGTAACCAGTATAAGTTAGGTGCTACATGTATGTAAAAGTTATAAGTTATAAGTTAGACGTAACTTTTTGTAACCGATATAAGTTAGGTCCTACATGTAAAAGTTATAATTTATAAGTTAGACGTAATTTTTGTAACAATTATAAGTTAGGTCCTAAATATAAAAGTTATAAGTTATAAGTTAGACGAACTTTTTGTAAAAATATAAGTTAGGTCCTACATGTAAAAGTTATAAGTTATAAGTTAGACGTAACTTTTGTAACCATTATAAGTTAGGTGCTACATTTAAAAGTCATAAGTTATAAGTTAGACGTAACTTTTGTATCCAAAGTATAAGTTAGGTCCTACATGTAAAAGTTATAAGTTATAAGTTAGACGTAATTTTTGTAACAAGTATAAGTTAGGTCCTACATGTAAAAGTTATAAGTTATAAGTTATACGTAACTTTTTGTAACCAATATAAGTTAGGTCCTACATGTAAAAGTTAAAAGTTATAAGTTAGACGTAATTTTTGTAACAAGTACAAGTTAGGTCCTATATGTAAAAGTTATAAGTTATAAGTTAGACGTAACTTTTGTAACCAAATATAAGTTAGGTCCTACATGTAAAAGTTATAAGTTAGATGTAACTTTTGTAACCAATATAAGTTTTGTCAATCTGCTTATATGTCATTTTGTTAATCTGTTTATATGCCACTTTGTCAATCTGTATAGTTTTTCATTTTTGAGAGATTTAACTCTGTATTGTGTCTCCCATAGAAAATATTTGATAATTTTTAAAAATTTTCATTTGTCAATCTGCTTATATGCTTTTTGTCTTTTATCTCGCACTTTTATATTTGCCAATCTTAACTTATAAATATAACGTTTTACATGTAACTTAGGTTATATAACTTGTACATATAACTTTTTATGTGTAACTTCAGGGTTATAACTTATATTTCATATAAGTTAATATAAATAATTTTTTATTAGAAAAAAATCAACAAAAAAAATCTTCAAACATATTCGAGTGGGATCTAGTTTTGTTCGTTTCATCGCGTAGAACGACCGGTGCGACGGAATTAAAAAACGGATGCACCATTTAGGAATTATAGCAATTTTTAATAAAATGTTTTGCTTTTTTCACCTACATCGCGTGACGACATTGCTTGCATGCAAAAAGAGATAGAAAAAGAAAAGAAGTTAAGAGGAAAGAGAGCTAGTATGTGTCTGAAGCACATGCAAAAAGACAGCGCTGCGCGCGGCGGTCGGATCGACCGCGAGTTAGCTTAACTCGCGGTCGTCCGCGATTTAGTCACTCTCGACTACGAGTCACGCCCAAGTTGTCAAACAGCCCAAGCCATAAGGTCCTAAGGCCCATATACATACACTGATATATGTATATACATTGAGTCATGGGCGTGGGGTTCAAAGTTTTTCACGCTTTGAGTTGATTTGGTACCCTTTTTTTTTTTTTTTTTTTTTTTTTTTTGAGGAGTTGATTTGGTACCTAAGTGTGCAGTTAGAGTAGAAGTACACTCCACAGTTATATGGTTTTTATGGCTCGGTTTCCGGTCAAAAAACTGGGCTACCACTGCCTTTTTTTTTCCTTTATTCGTCTAATAGAAATCACGCGCAAATCTTTTTGCCGTGCCTTCGAAAAAAATTCAGCTGCTTAGACTACCCTTATACTTTGTGAGTGACAAGTTCGCACTGCTACAGAACCAATCCTGAGACGATCTGACAAAGGCGTTCATGTGAATTGAAACACACACCACTGAAGGAAACACAGAGCGCGTGCTGAGAGCAGAGCCCTGGGCAAGGAAACACGGATCCTACTACTGTACTACTACCACGCCAAGCAACTTTTTTCTGTTGCCGAGTTGGCACATCAAGCGACCTACGAGCTGTGATGTGTGTGTGCTCGAGCGTGGAGGCGTCGGTCAGATGAGATGGCTCTTGCGCGAGGAGCAGAGCCTGGCACTCTGCCGGCGCAACAATTACCGATGGGAAGCGCTGCCGGGCAAGCGTGACCTGACACCTCCAGGTTTGCCGGCCTGCAGGCGCAACCAACGTTGCCAGGTGAATGAAGTGAAGGGACTGCGGCGCTGCACCCTTCGCACTACCGCAGGTGAAGCAGCGAGCCGGCTCCATTTCGCTCTTTTTGAGGAGGAACATCAGATGAACAGAAGAGGAGGATTCACTGCAAGGCGGCAAGGCCTTCTGGTTCCACCCAGTCCCCTTTCGGCCCGTCCGTCACTTAACGGGCCGGCAAAGCTATCCTGTCGCGCCATTGCTATTTGCTGCCATGAGCCCGGCACCCACCGGCCCGGCGGGCGAGAATATTCGGGCGGTACGAGAGAAAGGTCTGTCCCCGCTTGTGAAAGGCCAAGGGAAGATCCCCTCGGAATCGGCATAATCGCTCCCATTTCTTGGCGTCTCCCGGCGCGGCGCGGCGCGGCGTTCACGCCAATGCCTATTTATCAGCCTCCTTGCCGGCCGATCGCGCGCGGCCACCCAGGCAGCGACGACCGGCGCCGAGGTGGGCGGAGACCACGCACGGCAGCCAGCAAGGTGGGTTTCTACCATTCACCTTCTCTCGTATCTAACCACCTACAATCCTCCTAGCAAAGCAAATTAGTTAGTTTACTTGGAACAAATGGAGGACCTTTGTTTATCAAAAGGATAGAATACAGCTGAAGAGTGAAGATTAGTTTGAGAGATGATTGAGCGTACTTGTTGCTCAAAGTTAATCAACTGCATCTTGGCTGCATGCAGGGCTCAAGAGCATAAGTGAAGTGCAGCGTTTCATCACTCTAGACAGGAACAGGATTAGGACAGAATGGGAGCCCTGAATGATAGAAACCATTCTACCGTCTTGGATGGCCTCTACGGTGTGCAGCTTGGTGGCCATCCATCGCAGCCGGCACAAAGTGTGGATGAACAAAGTGTGGATGAAGTTCTCCGGACCACCGTTGTAGATTCATCAACTTGTGAAGACCACAAGAGTGGCAGTGATAAAACACAGCAAAGATTGCGGATCCGGTGAGCAAATTTGCAGTAGTTAACCACTAGTCAACATACACAACATTTGTGCACTAACCACTGTCCGATGGCTTCTGTAACTGCAGAAGACTATGGCAGCAGATACCCTCTTGCTTGAAGCCCATCCACTGCTCCATTACATGTACGGTAACTTCCATCAGTAGAAAATCCTGCCATCTGCTCATCCAGTAGGGCGCCATATGCCGATATCTACCTACTAATAATAGTATAAAACATTCATTTTGAGCAGGTGACAAGCATGCTGGTGAGACTGTTGCGAATGTCGTCACCTCTCTGCCCTTCATTGTTCTTGGACTGCAGGCTCCAAGGCAAGACACATCTCGTGATCCTGAAACAAGATGCGCTTATGCTTTGTTTGCTGACAGCTGAGCATAGACACCCTACTAACAGGCCATGATGGTGCAGGAAGAACTTGAACACAGCTATCTACGCGAATTCACTGGTCGGGGTGGGAATAGCTTCAAGCTTGTATCATTCTTCCAAAGGAGAAATCCGAAAGTTTCTGTGCTGGGCTGACTACACTATGATTGCTACCACCACACTGGTAAGTCATCACATCCTTGCATTGAGGATAGGTACCATTGTTAGAGTGTCGGGATTCACCCGCCATGGCAACTATGTGTTTCATGCAGTGTTTGTCGAGAGCACTTAGCACTGAGAACCCAAGATTACTAATGGCAGCATCAGCATTGCTCCTGCCGTTTAAGCCATTTATGGTTTCAGCTGTCCACACTGGATTGATGGAGGCAAGTAATCCAAATGGTCCAATGTATCTTGTCTAGATTAAAGAGAACGCTTCAAGATCCACCAAACAATTTGTTTGGAAATCTAACTATCCTAAACAACCAGGTTTCATTTGCAAGAAGAGCATCAATTGAACCAGAGCTCAGGATGGCACATAACCTGCACAAAATGTCATCTCTGCTGGGAGGTGCACTGTTCATTGCCGACGATTGCTTCCCCGGGACCCCCTACATCCATGCTGCATGGCATCTTGCTGCTGCGATTGGCATTGGCACTTGTAACAAGCTTCTTGAGTGACACTGGAAACAGTCCTCCACTCCTGCTGATATCAACGAGTAGTTGATTTCAGTATTATGACGAAGTTAGAGTCATGCAGTAGCAACTTGTCGACACTTAAAATACCAAACACCAGAGGTCTAATATTGGATAGGAGATTGATATCAGATACTGTCTTTTTTTTTTTTTTAGGTGAACTAGGTGTCTAGGTTGCCCTGTGTATGTATTTGAGTATTTCTGCTAGGAT
Organism: Hyparrhenia diplandra; assembly: GCA_015847255.1. Lineage (NCBI taxonomy): Eukaryota > Viridiplantae > Streptophyta > Magnoliopsida > Poales > Poaceae > Hyparrhenia > Hyparrhenia diplandra. Next base: position 319,235 of record JADLZK010007668.1, on the reverse strand, counting down.
TTGAATAGGTTTTTCATCATTGTTGTCACAATGAGGTGACCTGCAACAACAAGACTTGTAGTTGGAACTTGGAACTACAATATAATAAACTGTTTCTACCAATTTTCCCTGTAAGTGCTACAAAAGAATATAAAACAACGGATGTGTGTTAACCTGGAAAGGAACAAGAGTGCATTAGTATCACAGGCAATCTGAAGGTGGTGAAGATTTGTTGAAGACTAATCCATTTGCATCTACACCAGTGCTCTGAGGAAAACGTCAAGGCTCAACATCTGACAACCAAATAATTTTGGTTCTACTTCAAGTATGGCGGTATAAATGTTTTGAAGGCCTTTTGGCTTTTGCTTTTGAGTCACGGATAACCAGTTGGGTTTGTGCTACCAATATGCTGGACTCATTCTTGTGCTACCACAATGCTGGACTCATTCTCATTCACCCAGCTTCTGCCAGCAGATTTCTCAGCATTCAGTGCAGCTACTCTTTCCCTCACCATCCGAGCCTGCTCCCACTGTCCAACACCAGCATACATGTTGGACAGCAGCACTAGGTGCCCAGCCGCTCGTTCTGGCTGCAGTTTAACTAATCTATCAGTCACTTTAGCTGCAAGCTCAAGGTTGCCCTCCCTTCTGCATCCACTCAGGATTGCACCCCATGCACCCTCGTTTGGCTGGAATGGCATTTTTTCCACAAGCTCAAGTGCTTCATTCAACTGTCTCCAGCGACAGAGCATGTCAACCATGCATCCATAGTGTTGTATCTCTGGATTTATCCCATAAACTCTTTCCATACTCTCAAAGTACCACCGTGCATCATCAATCCTCCCTGCAAGACTGCACGCCCGCAGAACTGCGAGCAACGTGGAACCATCAGGACGATCCTGCATTCTGTGGAACAAATCCAGCGCCTCCTGGGGGTGACCATGCATTGCAAGACCCGAGATCATAGTTGTCCAAGAGACAGTGCTCCGCATTGGCATCATCCCAAACAAGCGGCGTGCATCATCCACAGCACCACACTTCACATACATATGGATGAGAGCATTGTCCAGCAACACTGTCCTCTGCTGCCACCGTTCCAAGTCCACACGTGCATGCACCCATCGCCCAAGCTCCAGGTCACCCAGCTCCGCACAGGCCGTCAGCAAGGCAACCATGGTTACTGCGTCATCCTTGACCCGCGCCTTTCTCATCCTCCAGAACAGCTCCACCGCCTCTGCTGCCCTCCCAGCATTAGCACACCCACCTATCACCGTGGTCCACGCCACCGCGTCCCTCCTGGGCATCTCGCTGAAGAACCGCAGCGCGGCGTCCACCTCGCCACACCTCACGTACGCGACGAGCATGCAGTTCCATGCTGCCACCGTCCTGGTAGACATTTCGTCAAACACCTTACGGGCGTCCACGAGCCACCGGGCCGCCGCGTACACGTCGACGAGGCTGGTCATCACATGCCCACTGTCGCCGGTCGGGGCCAGCATCCCGCTCGCGAGCGCGCGGGCGTGGAGGGCGCGGCCGTGAGGGAGCGCCCCGGCGCCCGCGGGGGCGAGAGCCGAGAAGAGAGTGGAGAAAGTGAATGCGTTGGGCCGCAGCCCGTGGCAGCCCACGAGGCGGGAGAAGAGCGCGAGCAGGGCGCCGGGCGTGGCGCCTGACGCGGCGGCGGCGCGGAGGAGGAGGAGGTTGGCGAGGGTGGGGACGCCGGGGAGGGGGGCACGGAGAGGAGGAAGAGCGACTCTGCGCGGGGAGGTCGGCGGCGGATGCGGCGAGGGAGAGGAGCTTGGCGAGGAGGAAGCGCTTGTGGGTGAAGCCGTTGAGGATGAGCTGCGTGTGGAGCTGGTCGAGGCCGCGGCGGATGGCAGAAGGGGACGGGCAGCAGGGAGCGGCTGAGGTGCTGCGCGATGAGGAAGAGGCGCTGCTGCAGCGCGCGGGAGTATGGGACGTGCCGGGGCAGGTTGAGCAGAAGGAGCGCCCGGCGGCGAGAGCGATCGCTCGGCATCTCTCGCCCGGCTTGCTTCTGTCCCGGCCGCCGGGAATGATGAGTTTCGTTTGCTGATAAACATTTTTTTATTGCAATTGAAAGCTTGGCGACCTATAAACATGTTTATTGCTAGAATTTGTCTTTTTCATAGTATATATGTGTCACTTCATGATTTCTCGTTTCTTAGGGCCTTTTTGGCTAGAGACTATATAAGATTAAATAGGGACTAATATTATTCCTCAAAGTTGTTTGCTTAAAGAGAATAATTTCCTACACAAAGACTATATAGGGACTAAATGGGCTTTAAAATTTGGACTGATCGACTAAGGACTAAATGAAACTAAAAAATTAAACCATTAGCTCTCTTATTTAGTAATTTAGAAACTAAATAGGACTAAAATTTAGTCTCTAGTCCCTAGAAACCAAATAGGGCCTTAGACAGAAAATTAAGTGTTTTTTATGGTCGCCAGCCCGATCTTAATGGGCTTCTCTCCTCTATTAGGGACAATATGTTTCAATGGGAGTTGGTCGGGGCTCGAGGGATTTCTCATCTTCTCGCCTGCAGACCCCGATATAGACTTGAAGGTCTCCATGGTCTTGGGTTGTTCTTCCTTGTAACAAAGATTGATCAAGTGTGTGCGTTGTGTGTGTTTTGGGGTTTCAAACCTCCTTTTTGTATTTTGATTTGGTTCTTCACCCTTTTTTTCTCCTACTTAATATATTGATACGCAGTCCTCCTGGCGTGTTCGAAAAAAAAACCACATAAAAATTAACCGTGACAGTTTTGAAACCACCACCAATGAAAGGTAATGGTTAATCGCCAAAAACCGCAGCGGTTAATTAAAAAAAGCGCATCCCACACCCCTAATGGACCGGGATCTTGGCCACCGCCACGGATCCGCCATCGCCACCGGATTCGCCCTTTCACTTTGCTAGGGTTTGTCGATCCACCACCATGGGAGCTTGATGCGCCATGAGAGGGTGGATCTGGCGAGCCCGCCAGATTTTTGCGGGATCGCGTCCATCGCGGGCCACTCCATCCGGTGGAGGAGGGAGAAGAGGATGAGGTCACCACCGCCAATGGGAGCCGCCGCCCAAACCAGCGTGTCGCTGCGATGCCGCTGCTGGCCTTTCGGCGCCTCGGCGCTCTCCCAACACGTGCAACCGCGTGCTCTTAGCGCCTCCGCGTCGCCGGGTCCCAAGCACTGCCGCCCCACGCCGCGAGCCGCGCCTCGCTCCACCACCGAGGTTGAAGGTGGGAGAGCTAGTTGCGATTGGGAGTGTCACAGCAGTCGATCGCCCGGTCTGCCCGAAATCCGTCGTTCGTTGTCGCTTTGCTTTAATCCAAGTTTCGCCACTTGCCTCAAGTTGCCAACACGTCGAAGATGATCTCAATATCACATGTGTTAGCATTTCGAACGATTTGGCAAGAACGAAGTTAGTGCACTAGATTCTAAATGCATATGTAAGTCAACATGAACCTAGAGGCACTTCATCATCGGATTAGCCGTGGCATTCCCCTCTTGATAGTCGGCTATCTATCCAAAAAGTGATCACACTCTCTATAGTGTCTCGATCACCGAAAGCGAACCCTATCAAGTTATACCTTTGCCTTGATCTCCAGGTCCTTTCCTTTCCAACATGTGAGCTCGATGATCCACCATGTCCATCATCAATGTTCATGTCCATGATCATGTTCCTCCACGTCATCCATGCAATCTTATCTCTTAAGCACACTTAGAGTAAAGGATTAGCATAATAAAGTATCATCAATTATCAAAACTAAACATGAGATTTAAGGGTTCGCCACCCATGCGAGAGCGGCGCGAGGGCTGTGGCTCCCCTGTTCTGTACGGTGGATCGAAAACAAAACCCATTTAGACTTAACATTGATAGTTCCTTTTCTCACTATATGTGTTCTCCTAGTAACTTTAGGGATAGAGCTGACAAAAAGGCCATCGCCATCATGAACAATAGGAGCATGCAACGTCACCTCATATTAATAGCCCTAGTGGCATACATTATCACCACACTGGTGGCCGTTCGCTATTTTCGGGACCTACATGGTCTCCAGGTGAACAAGCTGCTCCTTTTTGGGACATATAACTAGTGAGTTTTGTATAATGAAAAATTGATTTTTGCTTTTTGCTACATATTTATATATCAACATATTCAATTGTTATTGTTTATCATTAACTCAGGATTTCTGCAACAATGTTGTTTTTCACAATGCTTATAAGTGTCATGCAAGCAACTGCGCACGCCTTTCTTGAAGACAGAGGTTTGACTTAATAAAGATTTATGGTGATTTTTTTTTGCTTTTGCTATAGCAATAGGCTTGATTAGCTACACTTAGGGGGTGCAGAGCCCCTATCCCCCTATAGATCCGCCACTGAGTGTTGTACTGTTGTTGCTGCTTGCTAGTAGCTATTGCGGACCAAACTACCTGTCACATTATGACATGTTATTCCAACGGTGAGTTTAATATGTATAATTGCTTACCGTTTGGTCGCTTCTAGGTAGCAAGAGTAGAATCGGTTAATACTAAGCCCTATGGCCCAACCAAAAGAGCAAAATTTAGACTTTACATTGATATACTTCCTATTTCTCACTATATGTGTTCTTCCTGTAACTTTAGGGATAGAGCTGACAAGTACAGGAACAACTACACTAAGGAGGGAATTCGTGGGTGACATCTTGACTAAAATCGAGAAAAGAATGTGGTGACAAGCTCCCCTGAAGATATCGAATTTTTGATTAAGAAGTTAGCTACAATGTAATTTACATATTTATGTTTTACCGAAATACACAAGAAAGTACCAATGTTGTAATTTAGATGGTTTATTTAACAGTTTCCAAAAAAAAATCGTAGTGTTAGCACGGACATTATACTAGTGAACAACAGGAGCATGCAAGGTCACCTCTTATTAACAGCCCTAGTGGCATACATTATCAAGACACTGGTGGGCGTTCGCTATTTTTGGGAGCAGCTCCTTTTTGGGACATTTAATTGGTGAGTTGTGTATAATGAAAAGTTGATTTTTGCTTTTTTCTACATATTTAGATACCAACATATTCAATTATTATTGTTTATCATTAACTCAAGATTTTAGTGACTATGCTATTTTTCACGACCCTTGTAAGTGAGTTGCAAGCAATTGCGCACGCCATAAATAGGGGTCCTCTACTACCAAACGACAAATGCAAAAGAGTCACCTTGATCCTTTTTAGTACAATGGGCGTATTAGATAATAAAATTTGTAAAAGCAGAACAAAGAGAACCATAAAGGCCTGTTTGGATTCTCACAAATTGAAATTAAAATCTAGAAAGTGCTTTCTATTTTAATATTGAATTACTTACTTTCTATTATTTTTTCTTAATTTCATGGACAAATTCATTGCGGAAAAAAAAGTCTACTTAACCCCTCGAATTATTGGGGTGTCTAACCATTACCACGAACTTCAAAACGGTTAACCAGCACATTAAACCTTGCAAAACCGTCTAAATCACCCCCTAGGGGCGGTTTTGGATGCCGGTTTTGCCTGCGTGGCGACCACGGTGGAGTGGTTTTGCCACGGTGGCGCTTGCGTGGCGTTGGGCAGCCGGGCCGGATGGGAAAAGGGTGTCGGGCCCGCATGTGAGGAACGTGCCCCCCTCTTTTGACGCCTCTCCCATCCCTGTCTCGGGGTACACCCGTCGTGGTAACGAGATAGGGCACTGGCGGGTGGGATTCTGCGCTTTTGAGAAAATGAGATGCCTATTTTCTATTGCGTCGGATGCAATTTGTCGAAGAAATCTTGCTATCCTCGTGCTCAAGTTGGTTTACTTGTTGGGTAGCAAGTTGAAGGGGAGGCAACAACGGACGACATGATCTTCCACCATTTTAGTCGACGACGCCGGACCGCACGCTGGGACCACGGCCAGGAGTGTCGGTCAAGCGGGGTCGGTCACTTCTAGAAACATCGAAATCCGGTTTTTCGGCCGACCGGAGCGTCCGGTCACCTTGGCCGGACAGCAAGGGCTCGTCGGGGTGTGGGCTCGGGCGGCGTTATGCGATTCGACCCGGGCGTCAGATCACGTGGCCAAAAGCGTTCGGTCGGCTTCGCGAAGTTGTGATTTCCACCCTAACGGCTCTATTTTTGGAATGGGGTCTATATATACTTGAGTGGTCGGTTGCTAGCTCTCTCTTGCACATTTGAACCTTCTAACTCTCTTGTGGCTGAGAAAACTCCCCTTTACTCATCTCTCTTGCCTAACCGACCTTTGGTGAGATTGAGTGAGATTCAATTGCATTTGCTTGTTGATTGCATCTAGAGGCACTTGTTCTTCTGGAGGAGCTACATGATTCTTGTTTCTCTTGGGAATTTGCTTGGTTCCCTAGCGGCTTGGAGTTCGTGGTGGTGTTGAGCTCGACCCGGAGTTTGTTCGAGGCCACACCGGTGGACTTGTGAGGGTTTGATCATTCCTGCGGGAGCTTCGCGAAAGGAATCATTAGTGGATTGCTCATGGCTTGTGGATCTCCTCTTGTGAGTGATTCATTGAGCTCCCTCCGGGGATTTGGCACCCGACCATTAAGCTTGTGAATCATCAAGTGGGTGCATCGCCACAACGAGGACGTAGCGTGTTGGCAAGCACGTGAACCTCGGGGATAAATCACCGTGTCATTTGTGTTGAGCTCGTTGGAGATTTCTTATTGACATCGGTGATTGGCATCATCCTCTACTCTACTCCCGGTGGTATTGTATTCTAGCCTCTCTTCGCTTTACTTATCTTGTTTAGCTTGGTTAGTTTGTTTAGCTCCTAGAGGTAGAATTATTTAGTATAACTTGCTCACCTAGGGAGTAACTTAGCAACCTAGCTCTTGCTTGTGATTTGAGATATTAGAATTGCTAGGAGGCTTGCATAGCTAGAGAAGCTCAAACTTATTTCCTTCACGCTATCTTTTTGTGTCTAACCATTTGCTTTAAGTGTTGTAGTAGAAATTTTTATAGGCTATTCACCCCCTCTAGCCATTTAGGACCTTTCAACAACACTCCTAGGACCATGCCTCGGCCACGGGTGAAGTTGTTGGCCACGGTAAGTTCCCCACCAGCGTTGCGGGCGGCTCGTCGGAGCGGACACGGCGGCGTGGGAACATGCCCGACCTAGTCTTGGTAGATTTGGTGAAGTGGAGGTGTCTTGGCGTGGTGTGTGATAGTATGTGCGGGGGACGTGTAGAGGCCAGGGCTTAGCTAGGCCGGGCCTTGCCATCGGTGTGTCGCGACGACAACGGCAACCCAAAGGCGGCGGGGGCAACATGGTGGAGTGCGGGAGGGTGTGGTGTGGTGGAGAAGGTGGAAGAGAGGCCAAAAGGGCTTAGGGCTAAGTCTATTGAGCTCTATTGGTCTAGAGGGGGGGCATGGCGCTTGGCTTCAATGGCGTACATGGTGAACCGATTTGGGGGAAATCGGGATTGTGCCCGATTTAGGGGAAGCGAGGGGGAGAGAAGGGGAGACAAAGTGTTCTGGGTGGCGAAACTATATGTGTGGTTTGCTTGAGCGGAGGAGCTCGGGTTGAGCCCCTATTTATAGGCGGCGCCGGCCCGGTTGCCTCACCGGCAAAGTCCGTGTCATGGTGGTGGGGGCGGTTGGGGCAAAGAAGACGTGGGGTGAAAAAGGCGGGCGAGGGGTCATTTTACGGTCGGGATGGTGTCCGCGTCATCTCTAGGAGCCGACGAGCGGTGCTGCGGGGCATCCGACCACGCGTCGTGCCACCACCCGGTCTCGCCGCCCGCCATGCGCGGCGTGGCTCGAGCTCTCCCTCGTAAAGCTCGTGCGCACACCAATTTTCCTCGCCGTGGCGGGAACGGCGCCGCAGCGATTATTTGTCGCCACCCGTGCGCGATGAGCATCGGCCCGACCAAGTTAGAGATGATAGCAGGTTGCATTTCGCCCATGGATGGACCCGTCTCGGCGAGAGGAAGCGGCCGGTGCCCTTGGCTCCGTCGAAGACCTTGCCGTCGGCGAGATCCCGTCATGACAAATAAGCAACCGGCTTTTCTCGATCCGCGGCCCCGACCATGGCCGCTGATTTCTATTTTTCGTTTTATTCATTTTCACGATAGACGGGGCCCACATGTCGGTCTGATCCAAGCCACCGTGGCAAAACCATTCCACTGTGGCTGCCATGTAGTCAAAACCGGCTTCCAAAAACCGTCCCCCAAGGGGTGATTTAGACGGTTTTGTAAAGTTTAATGTGCCGGTTAACCGACTTTGAGATTCGTGGTAATAATTAGACACACTTGAATAGTTCAGGAGTTTTCTAATTTATTGCACCGTGGAATATATCCGGTGGCCATTGAAAAGGAAATGTAAAATGGTCGCAAAAAGAAGGCAAACTGTAGAAATCAGCGCTCGGGAGAACGAGAACTGCTGTGCTGAGCACCGGCTGCTGCCGAAGTGCAGTCATGACGTCATATGGTAGAACAGCCCCGTAGTCAAATACGGCAGATTGCCGCCGCCCCAATGCCCCCATCCCATGCCGCCCTCCCCGTCTCTCCGCCTCCTCTTCTCCCGCCGCCGCCCTATCGCTCCGCAACACCATCTCCGCCGCCGCCACAGCCTCTCCGCCTCCGGCCCCGCCGCGGCCGCTGCCAGCTCGCCTCCCTCGGGCAACCGCGCCGAGCGCCTCGCGTCCGCCGTCCACGGCGCGGTCGCGGCCAAGAACTTCGCGCACGCCATCCGTTTGACGAAATCCCTCGTCCAGGTCTCCTCTTCCTTCCCCGGCCGGAGTTCCGCTGCCACAGCCGCCGGCGCCGGCGCCGCATTCGCGGCTCTCTCCTCCACCTCCAGCTCCCCTGCCCCCGCCCTCGGCGTTCTCGTCATTGCCCTCTCCCAGATGGGGCTGCTCGACGAGGCGCTGGGCGTGTTCCGGCGCTTGTGGACGCTGCCGGCGCTGCCAGCGTGCAACGCGGTCCTGGACGGGCTAGTGAAAGCACGCAGGTCTGGGTGCGCCTGGGAGTTGTTCGACGAAATGCTTAGACGGGGATGGTTCCCAGTGTGGTCACGTACAATACTCTTATCAATGCATGCCGGTACCAGGGTGATGTGGCCAAGGGTCAGGAGATGTGGGATCAGATGGTGGCACGGCAGATTGATCCGAACGTGGTCACATACACGACAATGATATGTGTGCATTGTGAAGAGGGCTGCATTGATGATGCTGAGCGGTTGTTTGGCACTATGAAGGAAGCAGGAATGTGGCCTAATCAGTATACATACAATGTGCTGATGAGTGGTCACTGTCAGAGAGATGATGTCAACAGTGCATTTGTTTTGTACCAGGAATTGCTGAATAGTGGCCTCATTCCAAATGCTGTTGTCTTTACAACCCTGATTGACGGTTTCTGTAAAGCAAAGAGGCTCAGTGAAGCAAAGTATATATTTCGGGACATGCCCAGGTTTGGAGTTGCTCCTACTGTTCCTGTGTACAACAGTTTGATGGATGGAGCTTTCAGGTCTGGAAACGCACAAGAAGCATTGTCACTTTATCAGGAGATGACTTCGCTTAGGTTTGTTCCCAGATGAGTTCACCTGCAGCATTGTTGTGAGAGGCCTCTGTGACGGAGGGCAAATGCAGGTAGCAGCCAGATTTCTTGAAGGAATTAGGGAAGATGGTGCTAATGTGAATGCAGCTGCTTACAATGCACTGATTGATGAGTACTGCAGGAATGGGAATTTGGAGAAAGCGCTAGCAACATGCACTAGAATGACTGAGGTTGGAATTGAGCCCAATGTGGTGTCATACTCCTCCTTGATAGATGGGCATTCAAAACTTGGGAAGATGCAAATAGCAATGGCTATATACACCGAGATGATGGCTAAAGGGATTAAGCCTAATGTGGTCACATACACTGCTCTTATTCATGGCCACACTAAGAATGGTGGTGTAGATGCTGCTTTTCGTTTACACAAGGAAATGATAGAGAATGGTATTTCACCTAATGCTATCACAGTGTCTGTTCTTGTTGATGGTCTGTGCAGAGAGAATAGGGTTCAGGATGCAGTCAGGTTTATGATGGAGTACTCAGGGTTAAAGTACAGTGATATTCATTCTTTCTTCGCAAACTTTACAACTGAAGAAGATTGTTTAATTCCAAACAGCGTGATATATATGACCTTGATATATGGCCTGTATTTAGATGGCCAACACTATGAAGCTGGCAAGCTTTTCTCCTACATGAGAAAATCAGATATGATGCCTGATAGCTTCACCTATACACTACTGATACGAGGGCAGTGCATGCTTGGCTATGTCTTGAATGCCATGATGCTCTATGCTGATATGATGAAGATTGGTGTTAAACCAGTGAGGTACAAGATAGTCTGCCCTGAGATTTGGTCATGGTCACCACGGAATGACCCCCAAACTGTTGTAAGTTAAGAATGGGCTTTTGACTACATACTTCAATTTTCTGATAAAAAGCCACTTCATCACAGATTATGGAACCTTACCTTTTGTCACAGAAGACCCTGTCATCAATATGACAGACCATTCTGCTGCATCTGTGCGAAGTGCGAACATTGAAAGTTGGCTATTTGGAAAGCCCTCTGCTTATTGGCCTTGTTACCAAGACAAATGAAAATTTGAAGCCACTGGATTTGTTTAATTGTTGTCATTGTGTGGTACGTGCTCTGAATAAGAAGAGCATACTCCTTCGCTGTGACATGATCAACAACTGGAGAAGATGGCCATGATGAGGGTTGAAGCCAAACCATTGCAACTTTCATGCACACGCAGCTGGTTGCTATACTGGGACTAGCTCTCCACTAGGGATGACCATGGCTCGTCTGAGGAAGGATGTACATGTAGATGCAAGTGTGCAACAGACTGCACTTGCAGAGATTTACTATGGCCTTTCTCGTTTTGATGTGGATTGACATGGATTGAGAGGGATTGACAGGGGAATTGAACTAGGCCAACCCCTGCGCAACCTAAAAGGCCTTATGCACTAGAGTTTAGTCAAATTTGGATATTGTACAGGTTTTAGTCAAATTTGTTGGCATATGCACTAGAGGGACGTCCAATATGTAGTTCGGTGAACGTTAATGTAACTGTTCACCTGATGGGACTATCAGTGATGACCATGTATTCTTTCAAATGTTGATGCTGATTTAATTTCTCCAAAATTTCTTTTACTTATTGTCTTATTATGTGATCTTGTCACAGAAGTGGGCATGCCATTTACAATGCATTTCTCGTTAACAGTGTCAGAAGGCATTTCTTTCATTAGCATTATTGAACAAATAGCACTAATAGAAACAATATCTAGGACTCCCAAAAATAATGTCACCATTGTCACCGACTAAACCAAGATCCTTGAGTCTTCTTTCCTGGTAGTACTCTAGGCCATCTAATTCCTCCTCCCTCTGTTTAAAAATATTATCAATGTGCTGGAGTGCTTTCTTTTCACCGGCCCTTACTCCAATAGCAATTGTAAGTCTTGGCTGCAAATTCTCTCTTCCCGATAGTTCTTCATCCTGAATATTCCACACATGTTTCATAAGATTAATCAAGATAAAAAGTTTAGGGAAAAGAATAGCTACATCTAGTCAATAGGTAAACCTCTTCTATTGTGGTATGATAGGCAGCAAGGGCTGATTTGCAGGCATCTCGCATGACCTGACATATTGATTCCTCATTGTCAGGACTCAATGGCAGTTCAAGGTGGCCCCAAACCGAATTCCTGAAGAGTGCTTCCAAGATAAATGCATCTGTTCCACCGATGCAAAGTAATCGCAGGTAAGGGAGCATTTGAGGAGGAAGGGGTTCGTCGAGGATTATATCAAAATATGCAGTTTCCCCCAGTCCATTTAACTCTGCAATGTCAAGCTTGTCTCCATAAAATGGATCAGATTCAGAGATTTCCAGGGTCACAGTATATGAATCCCTTGATGGATTTGATTCCACAAACCCATAGTCAAGTGCCAGTTCAGCATTACTCTTGTCCAGATCGTACTGGATATATATCTGTCAATGCAAATCTCAAATGCTCAGTTATAAATAGCACATTTTTAGCATATCACTTGAAGCATCAGTATGACATACAAACGCTGAAAGCCACGAAAACAATGCACCTAGTGCACACAAGTACCTGTTGTCCAGATTTAACATTCACAGGTGTTCGCAAGGAGAACATGAGTTCCCTACCAAAAAGACCCTTTCCTTTGATCTCCCAACTTGATCCTTCTGAGGTGATACCAGGACTGTGATTAACCTGATTTGCCAAGCAAATCAAACAATTTTAATGAATGCATTTCAAACATTCAAATAAGGCACTCTGCCATTCTCTGATGGAAAATATCGAATATTTTTGGACATGTTAACTTAATCATAGAAATTACAAGGGGCATGTAGCAACAATAAGTAAGAATCATAGCCTGTTGGGTTAGAATTTAGAAAGCACCAATACCAATTGTATTTTGAGATCTTACCAAGTCAGCAAATGGTACGAGAGCAAGCTTATCTCCACGGAGCTCTGGAAACACCCTTGATCTTAGTATTCCAAATGCCCATAGGAAATCATCAAATGTTATGCTACCAGGAAGAGATCCTTGTTTGCGCTTATGATCTCTGCTTGAACACTATCAAATTCGCTTTGCACATACTCTTTCACACCCACTGTGGTGCTTAGCAACTGTGTTCCTGCAAGTGACAGAAGTATCATAAAAAGTTACCGACAAATCTCACACACAATTGACATGAACTTGTTTTTTGCATTACATTGCACACTGACCTTGTATCTCTAGGAGCTCTTCTTCAGACCTGCACTGGAGGCACCAAGCGCCACTCAAACATCAGAATGAGAATAGCGCAGAACTGCAGAAGCAGTTCGCCAAACACAAACAGAGCGTTGGGCGTCAGCTCACTCACCAGAAGATGGTGGAGTCGGTCTGGCGCGGGAGGATGGCCAGGTAGGGCGCCCACGGCGAGTCCACCCCGCGCGCGACCTCACTGAGAAGCAGCAGCGCGACGGCGACCCAGGGCCGGAGGCCTCCGCTACCACCACAGGCGCGGCCGATGGCGGAGGCCGCAACAGCGTCGGCGTCCATCCAGAGCTTCTTGGGCACCTCCGCGACCACCTCCCCACGGGGCAGATCCCGCGCCGCCACGAGGCCGAGGCCCTCCGGCACGGCGGCCGGAAAGGCTTTTCCTCCATCGCCCACGCTATGAGACGCGAGCCACCGCCGGAAGTCCTCCAGCGCGGTCACTGTCGCGGCTGTGCTGGCTGCCGCGCGGGGAGCAGCCGACGACTGTGGGGCCTCGATGGCTTCGTGGGGAGGCGGAGGCGTGGGGAGTTGGGCAGACGCTGCAGGGGTAGGAGGTGGTGGTGGTGGGCGTGGCCATGACGCGGTGGCGCGCGGCAAGGAGGCGGAGGCGGAGAGGTGGGGATCCCGATCGCCTGCGACGGAGGAGATAGTGGTTTGGGCGACGATGACCGTTGGTTTCCATATCCACAGTTGTTATTATGGCGGGAGTGGATATGATGAGCGGCGAGATGCCGCCGACCGAAGGCGTTTTCCGTCTAGCAAACACGAGGTTATTATCCTGCAGATGTTCACGAATTATCTCAAATTTCAAAATGATTCAAGAATGCGAGTTCGTACTGAACACAATGGAGTCAAACTCCGTCCGATTGGAACGACAACTTTTAGCTTTACCTTGAGTCAAACTTCTCCAATTTTAATATTCTTTAAAATAATATATTGATAACTACAAATTCACACAAATGCACATCCATAAAATTATACTTGTTAATTTATGTGCCGTAAACTTGGTTAATGTTTGAGAAATGTGACAAAATTATTTTAACTACAGTATTGAATAGAGAAGTCATTCATTGAATAATAATCATGATGATTTAAACCAAAATCCTTTTTTTAGAAAAAAAAGCGTAAACTCGGCTTTTTAGAAAGCAGGGTAATTTAAACCAAAATCCTTGGAAAGATAGAGACGTAGCGGTATGGTGTGTTTGGATATAGGCTCTAGTTGGGCAACCTAAATTTTGGCCATAGCCAAAATAGGATATAACCAAAAGTTCAGTCGTATTAGATTAGATGTATTTGGATAATGGCCAAGATAAAATATGGCCAATGTTCAAATACTGCCTTTTGATAGTAAAATTATTTTATTCTACCAAATTTCACTACGAATACCAGTATAGCATGCGGAATCCATATATTAGCAAATTTATTTTGTCAAAATATAGTTAACTGAAGTACAATATTGTAGAAATATGGTACATAATTTAAGATGTGTTTTGATTTGCGTGCGACCATACATGTCCAGATGTCCCGCCATTTTCAAGCAAAATGCGAAGACACGGCCAAGCCAAAATTAGGCTGGCATGTGCACTAAAACAAAAATTAGGCTGGCAATTTGCTCGCCACGCTGCGCCTAGGATCGGCATCCTAATGTGCATAGGAAAGGACAGACAAAACACTCTTTCGATTACAAACAAATGAATTCCAAATTTCACTTTTTTTTTAGACTAGCAAATATGCCCGTGCGTTACAGCGGGATATATAATTTGTGTAGTTAACTTTTACTTGCTCCCGATAACGGCGATGTTTGTTTTAGCAGCCTCACCATTGGCCACCGCTACCGGCTCTTTGCAACTTCTTCCCTCTGCTTCTGTTGCGATCGTTCCGTGCTTCTCATGTTTTTGGTCCCCCTCTCAAGTCTCTTGGTACGCCTCATTGTCATTTGGGTCATTGATGGTGTCAAAGGGCATGTAGCTTGATGGTTACATGAGCCTTAATAGCACATCGGTTCCTAGGTCTGACTCCCCAAGGCACATTTTTTTTTGAACCTCACTAATCGGACGGGGGCGCTTGATCTCTGGAACGTCCTATTGGGCGTGGACACATGGATAAGCGGAAACAATTGATACTATCAATTTTTTTTTTGACCAAGCCTTCCTAATTTAGGATGAATTTTGATTAGTTATTTTATGGTTGTAGGAATATAAAGAAATATTCCCTTTATTAGTTTTTTTTTATCGGAGAGGAGATTATTTAGGATTCGTAGGGCCAAGCTACTTCTTTTGGTTCTCCGTGGAGACCGGAGAGGAGATCAAGTTGTTTTTTTCGTTCTCAGTGAGTGAGGCTAGCGGTCAGCAAGTGAACGCTGGCCTTCGTTTGGATTAATTTTGAAAATATTCTCCATTTTTATCTTTGATTTTCTTTTGGCGGCACGCATCGGGTGGTGGATATGATGGAAGCGCAAGCAGAGTGACGGTTGTTGAATGTTGACACGGGCCAGCGGAGGCTCCGGCCTATTGAGAGAGATTGATGGGCCGGCCTCCAGCCTGTTAATTTCCAGGCCGAATTAGATTGATGGACCGGCGTCGTTCGGTTACGCCGTTCGCGGCTAGTTCCTCTCTAATATCTGTTTCTAATTCGTATTAGAGACTGACGCCGTGACGTGGTGATTTGCCCGTGGCTGGACGAAAATTTAGGCTGGACGGCGGAAATTTTCTCGCTTTATTAGTAGGTATAGATAATGAATTCCAAATTTCACTGGCGGGCCAAATTTTGGTAGGGCTCGTGAGTAGCCAAAACGAAACACACGCCCCCCTGAAAAATGAAGAGGGTGGAGGTAAAGGGTATGCACATGCTAAAACCCCACCTGTTAACCGACCCAGATAGGTATGTCATATCAGATTATCATACGTTAATTACAGCAAAGCACACATTCTTGTTTTGGTAAACTCCTTTGTAACGAGATGCGAATAACCAAGCACAAAATACACGTGTCCAACGCTTATTAGAGAAGAACTGGCATTGCATCTCATACAGCCTGATGATATGGTTTCCCCAATCCGAAGCACATTTCGGATCAATTCTTCCTTCCTTCGCAAAGGATAAAGTGATACCCATGCCTGCACAGGAAACAGACTGTCTTTTGTAAGCAGCTGATAAAAGATGGCATGCATCAATGGTCTCAACGAAGATTATTTTCAAGAGCATTAGTGTTTTCCATGTTCATAAGTCAAGCAGAAGCCTATTTCTCAAGTCCAATGGAAAAATGCAGCAATGCAATGACCAGGACATGTGCCATGGGCACTATGGATGTTCACTAGGCCAACACTGGAAGAAAAACAGTGACAAAGGCCATACGTGGACTTGAATGGTGCGCTGACAGCTCCCACAGGAGTGTTGAAAGCAACCTCCTGGAAAGGGCCAGCCATCTTGCCACGAGGGAACCAACCAAGATCTCCACCTTTCTTCCCTGATGGGCATTCAGAATACTCTTGTGCTACCTGTAGTTTGAAAAAGAAAAGTCAGGGCGTATTATCACTTTGGTATCTAATGGTATAAAAACTTCTGAGAAATCTTCGACAAAATAGTTCAGATTGTAAATGGAAGAACAGATTTTAAGTCCAGTAACATATATGATATCAACAACCGAAATTTGATGTCACATGCACTCCAGTAAATAGAAGCTACAAACATGCTCCAACCAGAGCTAAAACTGAATCATTAAAAAAGTTCATCAACCTTTCAATATGGAACATTCATAACTATTGGCTATTTTCAGTACTCTAAGCAGATTCCAATCTCCAATTGGGCTTCCCAAGGTTGACAAGCCTAGCAAATTTCAATTAGAGTTTACACCAGAACTAGCATTTCTAGTTCCAATAGAATAGTAAAATGCGTGTGAAGATATAATAGCTGAAATAGCCTCATAAACAAGTTTGTTACAAAATACCTTTGCATAAACACAGATTATCAAAGCTTAATATAGGAACAAGAATATAAAACTAATTTACAGTGATCTTAACTACAACTTGTCTTTGCTCCTTTACAAGCAAAATCTATTATGATAGCTCATCAGTTGGAGAGCAGTATCCAGACTAGTTCGCAGTCAGAAAATGGCTGAGCCAACAGCAAAAAGTACTACCCACTCCATTCTGAAATATAAGGTATCGAAATTTGTTCTAAGTGAAACCGTACTAGATTTGTTCAAACTTATAGAAAAGAAGAATAATATTACAACATTAAATAGCATCATTGGGTATAACATGAAATATATTTTCATAAATTAGTATAGTTTGACTTAGGACAAACTTAGATAACTTATATTGTAGGACAGAGGAAGAATGTTGCCAACCACAATAAAATCACCCAAACCCTTTAACCAATACAATACATATACATGTATCATTTAGATGCCAGCAAAGCACCCCACCTTTAACTAATCACTGCCCATACACAATGTCTATTCTCTGCACTTCCGTGAAAAGAAATGGACTTACGGCAGTCAGGATCTTATCAAAGTGCAGCCAAAGATCATCAAGCTCATTCAAAAATCACAGGAAACTATTAGTGCAAGAAAACAGTGTTGCAGACAGTTAGCTGTACCTTGTGAATAAGGGCTGTAATTAATTTTACTAAATAAAATCTAAAACTCCCAAAGTACTGATGCTGATCGGCTGGTCGTTTCTGATTTGTTGTGAGAGAAACAATGTACCATGGCTGATAAGTTCAGCCAGTACCCTTTTCATCTAAGAAAAGTAGCAAACCTAACTATTCTTGAGCCTAGCTGAGTGAACACTACCCATCAATCAGGCCTCACCTTAGCAAACTCAGCAGGAGGGACTTTGTCACCATTATCCAGCCATCCATCCTGCAACTTCTTATAAGCTTCATTGATCTTCCCATGCTTCTCACACAATACGTGCCTAGCTGCAGATTTATAGAACAACATAATCATCAATCAGCTTTTGTTTGTTTACTTGCAACTCTAAAACATAGACATAACTAATGGGGACGCTAATTGCAACTCAATTTCCCACCATATTCAATAAAATGAGAGAATCACAGTCCGTTACGTTACGGATGGTCCATCCTACTGAAGACCTAAGACACCTCCCAAAAACGTGAGATCTGACCGTAGCCCCCACAAGCTTTCACCTAATACGATACGCAATCCTCGCGCGCAATACATCCAGGCCAACGGAGAAGGAACGGTACCTTTGACGTAGGTGCAGGTGCCGAGTCCGTCAGCGGACTTGCCGCCCTTGCCCTTGCCTCCCTTGCCGCCGCCATCGTCGCCGCCAGAGGAGCCCGCCGCCTGCTTGCCCTTCCCTTGGCGTCCTTCCCCTTGGCCTCCTTCGGCTTCGAGTCCTTCCCCATCGGTGCAAGCGCAACTGCACAAGGTGGATCGGATTGGACAGGCCAAAACCCTACTTCCAACTTCCAAGTAGATTTTTTTTTTTTTTTTTTAGCTCAGAGACGGGGACCGACGACGGTGGGAGGACGACGAAGATATTTGGACGGGACGGACAATGGGCTTTGATGTAAAAAGACGTTATAGGGCCGTACTGATGGGCTGGTTCTTCTAGTTGGATGGATTGGGCTGAAATTGGACGACTGCTCTTTCCTTCCTTAACATAGGCTTCCTCTTCATTTTGGAAAGCCCATTGATGCCCCCAATGCATTATTCAGGC
The DNA here is from genome assembly GCA_015847255.1 of Hyparrhenia diplandra. NCBI lineage: Eukaryota > Viridiplantae > Streptophyta > Magnoliopsida > Poales > Poaceae > Hyparrhenia > Hyparrhenia diplandra. The sequence continues at coordinate 300,768 of JADLZK010007668.1, read as the reverse complement.
CAAGGCCCAAACGGGTGTTTTTAAACAGTCAAAACGGCCGTTTCAACGGTCAAAGCAATTAAACCGAAATGCATTTTTTGCACTCAAGTGTTGTATCAAAGTTTAGTCTTTTTTTTGTTATCTATGTGAATGCTCTGTTAAAGCCGTAACTGTCCGTGTGTTTTGTGCACAAGTACTCAGAGAAAATATGTCAAAATTTTGTGCTGGGTGCTGGGAAAAAGAGCATTTCCCAATTTGCTTCTTCTCATATTTTTTTTTATCTTGATATTACAAGCGCAGCACCGGAATACTATCAAATCAGCCATCAGCAGAAGAACCTCACCGCCCCCTCCCCCATCTCCTAAGAACCCTTTAAATTTATTTACAGCTACATTAGCTTTGAAGAAGAGTTCAGAGGGAGAAAATGATCCTAAATATACTTTTCTACCCTGCTTGAGATTCCTCAGGCCTACAAACAAATATCAACAGACACTAAAAAGGAATCACCAGCTTAGCTATAGGTACTACCACCAACTTCTAGGCTCCAAACTAATTTGGAATCATGAGCTTAACTATGTACTACCACTAACTTCTAGGCTCCACTGTATATGAAACTATGAATGATACTCACGCATGCAGTCATGCGTAACCTGCATCAACTTGCAAGACTCGAGCAGCAGCAACCTGATGAGTACCTGACTCTTGGTAGTTTTTTTTTTTTTTTTTTTTTTTTTTGAAAGCGCGTTTAGCACGTATTGTATTAAGAGAAGTGGGAAATTACATATGAATTGTAAGTAATCGGCCGGATTCTTTGCCAATTCCTGTGGCACAAACAAAACAAAAAGAAACGAGGGGAGAGGGTGGGCGGACCCTCCGACTAACAACCCCGCACGCCAATCCTATTACAACCAAAAGACTCAACACCCGGGTAGCTAGCGCAAATGACTGAGGCGTAGGCAACAACAGCGGCAAAGCATCCGCTAGAAATGAGACGGCAAAGCTTCCGTCCGAGAACAACCTCGGCGACAAAGCATCTGCCCGAAAAGCGACGACCACAACGGCGGCAAAGCATCCGCCAAAGACGACCCGCGACCGGGCGTGGGCAATTTAACATACCGGAAACGCAAGTCAGAACGACCATGACCTCGGTAACCATACCGGAAACACAGGCTCGCAACGACCGCGACCTCGACCGTCTGACGCCCACGGAACGCAAGCTCGTAAACGGTACACGGCGGCAAAGCATCTGCCCAAGCAAGAGCACGTCGACAAAAAAAGCATCCGTCGAAACTACAACGACCCGGGGTTACAACAAACGCTAGCTAGACACACCGGGTGAGAGAAGACATGAAGCGCGAATAGGAGTAGCAAGGTGACCAAACCGACCAAAACGGATTGACGGGCCGTAGAGGTTGCAGGAGCGCTTGAGCATTGCCTTCGGGAAGGAGATCGGCGTCGGACACCAACAACGCGAGAGAGAAAGCGCTAGGTCTTTCGACCCGACTGCAAGACGACCGCCATCCCTCGGGAGCTTGACGCCACCGCGCCGTGTTGCTTTGTGGTGGAAGAACGACGACGCCCCCCAGGAGGTATGTGGCGCCGCGGAGCGTCACCGTCGTCTGCCGGCGGGCGGCCGAGCTTTCACCCATTACACGACGAAGCAACACCGATGGGTGGCCAAGACCCGGGGACCGCAGAATAAAGACCACGGCGGCCGGGCGTCCGAGGAACCGGCGGCCAAAGACCGGCGGATCCGGCATGGCCCTTCCGCGGCGAGCCCGCCGGGGGCCGGTCGGAGGGGAGGGTTGCCCGGCGCCGATCCGGGGCACGAGGGCCGGGTCCGCCCGCCGCCTCCGTTCCGGCCGTCGGACGGCGCGGGAGCCGCCCCGTCGGGGCGGCCACCACAAAGACGGGGAGGAGGGAGTTGGGCGCCCGGCGCGGATCTGGGGCGAGACCGGATCCGGCGAACCGGCCCCGTCCCCCGGGCCGTCGAGTGCGCCGCCCGGCCCCAAAGACCCCACGCGGGTAACGCCCCGCGGAGAAAGGGAACGGGGAGGGGCTCGGCCGTCGCGGATCCGGCCCGTAGTGGCTCCGCGCGGCGCAAGCACTCCACCGCCGTCGGGGGCGCCAAGGTCGCCGTCGGGGAGCGCCGCCCTGGGTCGACGAGTCGCCGGCGGGGTTGTGGTCGGAGGGGGAGCGGTAGGGTTGGGGTGGAGGAGGTGGGAGGTTCTTGCGCAGAGCCCTTTTTGGGGACCCGCCCGGCGCCGCCGCGCCGCCCGCCGGGAGGGGCCGACGGCGGCCGGAGGAGGGCCGGTGAGCGGTGGTTCCCGGCAGCGGCAACCGATCGCCCCCCAGTCGCCCGTTAGGAGGCGCGAGGGGGGGGGAAGCGTTTTTCGATCTCTTGGTAGTTTATAGTTTGGTAGTGCTGTCTCCATCCCGGAAAATGCCGTCTCCTTCAACCAACATTCTTGTGACCTTGTGTGGGGTGTGCGCTAGCTACTCGACGCTGGATCGGAAATATTCTGACGCCAGCCGCAATCTAACGCGATCTCACCCTCCCGTAATCTAACCTGACCGTGACCGCCGCGGGAACGAAGACGGCCGGGGACGATGAACCTCGCCTGCAAACCTTGCGCTGGACGGCTCCGGCATTTATCAAAAGCCGGCAGCCGCCGCCGTGTCCCCTGAACCACTGTGCAGCGGTCAGCAGGCCAGGCTCGCAGCTCGCTTGGCCCAATTGAACGCCGCCATGTCCTTGGAGGCTTGCTTGGACTGCCAGAGCTTTCTGACCGGAGCAGATCGTTTTTTCTAATGGGGATGAGAATGATTAGCCCCGATGATTAACTACATTTATTAACTCGAGCTCAGAGATTCTGTGCAAACCAAGCAACCTGCTTGTCAAGAATCATCAAACAAATGGCCTGCACTGCAGAGATGCTAGTTTAAGGAAGGGTGATTAGGCAGCTAACTATAGCTAATGGACTGGTGGTTGTGCCGTGCAAGCCTCAGGTGCATGCCAGGATTGAAGAAGGGTTCTTCGTCTCGCATGCTTTGTTTGTTTCATTCGATGACGACGATGGCCGAACACGTGTTTATTCCGATCTGGTCGACTACTGAGAGCCCTGTAGCGACTGGCGACGAAACTCACAGGCAGAATTTTGGCGATGATATATATGCGCCCATCATTGGGAGCCAAATAATGACAAATGATAAGAGAGGTTCTGATGCATGTGGTACGATCCAAGCATCTATCCAGTATGGTCGGTCGCCACTAGTACTGCAAAAATGTGACATGCATACAAATACGGAGAGTTAACAAATATATATGCTAAATATGGTAATCAGCATGCAGAAGTTTTGCCAAAGTTTGATCATGTGTGCGCACACTGCCAAAAATAAAAACGAGAATCCATGACAACATTTGCCCGTGACTTGTAGCCAGCGGATCTCTCTTTTATTTTATTAGCCATCTTCTTTGAACGAGTCTCACTGTCTCATTAAGTCTCTAACTAGACGGTGCGTCGTGAAGTGACGCAAGTTGAGGTTTAAGAAACGTTTCAGAGGTGATGTCAGCAGAATTAGCTGCAGTGCTATCTTAATCCTCAGCTCAAAAGAAAGATGCAAGCGGTTACAAAAATTCTGACGATGATGATGACTGCATACTGAAGCGGCTTGGTTCAAGATTTCTTTTAAGGGGAAAAAAAAGTCACACCAGGACAACCACCCTTTGCGTACATATACAGTGTTTGTTACAGGTATATAAATCCCATTGAGAACTGATGCTTTGTTTGATGCCCAATTAGTCTCACCAGCTTGTTTTTTTTTTCTTTTTTTTTTAAGAAAAAAGTCACACCAGGCCAACCTCTCTCCGCCTACATATACGACGATATATGTTTAATACAGATATATATAATATATAGATGTCATTATTGAAAATTGATGCTTCTTGATGCCCCCTGAGATACACTTTCAGAGTCCAACCTTGTCAGCTTGATATTATGATATATGCTTTATAGTAATATGTATTTTATGGGAAGATCTTAGCATCGACTGGTTGAAATTTGACAAACAAAACTTGTCAATGCTACTTGATGCCGAACTTTAATTTACTTTAGAGAGAAGGCCATGGGCAGGACCTAGAAATATGTGATGTCATAGTCGCGTCCACACCAGAAGTGGTAGTACAGTAGAAAATCATCGCTATGACTGTACAAAGAAGACGCACACTTTAGTAACATTAAAACACAAAGAGTCGCGGTTGTAGAACTACAAATGTACGTGCAACCATGTGTCTCTATGTAGTTTGCCCTGGGCCACATAACAACAAGATGTGTGTCTCTAATGTTCTAGGAATCAAAGATTTATGAACTTGTGACATGTCCCTAGTTATTAGAGACACAGGTCTTAGAGCACAAATTTTGACCACATCTGTCATCTTTGGTATGCTTCAGAGAAAGGCAATGTGCTAAAAACACCTGAACTTTCTACATGCCTCATGCGATTAGCATATAGATGTGTTGTTTCACACTATGTCACTACTACACATCCTTATATATGATATGAGTCTCTAGCTACATGAATCACAGAATTTACGTTGTTCTATTACCATATCTTTATGTGTGTTTGCAGCTAACTCAGTGTCAATACATCAATCTATATGAGCATGGTCTGAACATTGTTGCCCCCACCAAACTAGTGGACATCCTCTCTCCCTTACACACTACTGCCACATCCACAATGCACTCCTTCATTCGCTTCGTTGTCCTATGTGCCCACGGTGTACCTATGTGCACTACCACTCCTCTCATGATGTGCTCCTAGCTAGTCGAGCATTGAACTAGCTGTTGCATTTCTTAAGCGCAATCACTAGAAACAGGTTTAGAACTCATCTCTAATAACGGCGCCAGAAATGCGCCGTTGACATTCCTAAGTGAAACCACCGTGTCGGTGATAACACTAGGCACATCAACGGTGATAGATCTTGCCTAAGAAGATATTCATCCGCAAGCGCGCACGGATCTATCATTGTAGCATTTCACCGGAAGTATTCGGGGTATCGTTATTTATATTTTCCCAAAGGAAGGCATGGTGGAAAAGGATCTAATAGAGACATGAATAGGATAACATGACTATGTAATGAACCAATGCTCATAACAGGGATATAAAGGAACGGTAAAGGGATAACTTGACACACCCACGTAAGCCAAACTCAAGGATAAAGATAAATAAGGAATAAAGAAAGACCTAAGTGGAGCATACAGATTCTAGTCATGGTTGTGCATAGAACCGGTTGATACCCGTGCAACACGCATGAGCGGAGGTCGGAGCTGAGAATGAAATGGACAGGGAGGACCTCCTGGAGCATCCGCCCTAATGGAAGGCATTTACGAACTCCTACAGCACACACGAACGTGGGGGGATTTCAAGGGACGGTCAAGGCTTGTCACGACCAAGCCGCCTACCCCCTCAACCGTGGCATGCACTCATATTCGAAGGATACCGGCATCCTGGACACCACGTCCGCATACTAGGACACTACTCATGTCCCCATGGCCCCCACCCTACGGATGGACGGAATAGGACACGAGCAAGCCCCGAAGGACACAACGAACCGCCATTCAAAGACAATCCCGACACTACCCAATTATATTGCATGAATGGTTTAAGCATAAAGTTCTATATGACGATATCACAACATAGAAACTATAGACTAGTTCATGTGTCATGATCATGTCAAGAACAACATGTTAGATCATAGGATAAATCATGAGGTATAGAAATAACATGAAGACTCTAATCCTAATGCACAACCAAGATAAGATAAGAGCAAGGCTTTAGAAGAATACCATAGAAAGATTTATTCCTGGAATCCATCTTCCAAGGAGCCAAGCCCTCCTTGGTAGCTTTGCCTAGCTCCACATCCTAAACTACTAATCCTACTAGGAGGAGGAAGAAGAAGAAGTGGAGAGGAGAGAGTAGCTTTCTTGTGAGGTGTGTGTTACAATGGTGGGAGATGGCCTCCTTTTATAGGTAGAGGAGAGGGGGCTCATTGGAAAATGTCCCTCCCCATATGGAAGGAGCCAAAACCGACCTGGGAACACCTTCCTAGTTTGCTAAACCGACCAACCAACGTCGGCAACGCCGGTTTTGGAAGGTAACAAACCGCCTCGCCAAACCTGGGCCTGAACCGCCTCAGGATGGGTGCGAGCGCACCAGGTGGTGCGCGCGCACCTGTCTGGGCTCGGTTCGGGCCGGGCCTTGGCAGGCTGGCGTGTTTGGGCTTGAAAAGTTGTGTAGCGATGTTTGCTCGCCCAGCTTCTGCGTGTTTGGTCCTTTTCTCCCTTGGGCTTGGTGTTCTCCGTGAATGCGCTTTCCCGGAGGCGCCTTTTGGTGTATTTTTTACTTGTTTCTTATATAAATCTGCACAATAATAATTTGGACACTACAAGTGGAAATATGTCAATAATAAATGTATATGTGTGTAGTAAGGTATAGTTTCACCCCCTTATTGGTAGAATGTTGACGTTAAAAATATGTCGTTGGTGACCGTCAACACTAGCAAGCCATCTTAATTCATTAGCTCATCTTTCATAATCCCCTCATCATTGCCTTACACATTGCGCGTCTACCTCCAACTAGGCTACCTATGGACACAAAACACATGTAGGCCCTAATTTGTTGACAAAATTATTGTGACTAATGTGTGTTTTGTAGAGGCATTATAAGTTAGGTCACAATAATGATTGATTATTAAGCAATCAATGGTTTTCGTGCCCCCTGTTGGTGGAATTCATTTCAGGTTTCAAAGGATGGGCAAGGTTAATAAGGACATACTATGTGGTATTGGGAGATATTTAGATTAGTTTAGGACTTTGCTTTTCCTTTGGCCATACTATAAATAAATTGAGTTGGGAGGCAAAGTTAATTATTTCCTCTATTTCATAATTTTGAATACATGCATGTGCTTTTGAGCAGGTGGGTTTTACCTCAAAAGTAGCAAACTAGGGATGGGTGCATGTCATACAATGGTCGATCATTTTCTTCGCCATCATGTCTAAGACGTTTTTCATATTACCAAGAAGAGAAAGCTACAGAATATGGTCTTAGTAAGCTTAGTCTTACCAAGATCAACACGATTTTTGCAAGATTAATCACATAAGAAACACCAACAAAGTTCACAATCAAGTAAGTACATATTAACCAATTTGCAACAAGATGACAACCAATAATAAGAGAAGCAACAAATGTAGTGACACAACTAGCAACTAAAGGTGACACCTCTAAGGAACATAAAACCTTTTTGTAGCCCTGAATTGAAGCGAGCATAAGGGCCGCATCAGTCATCTCGCACCCTCATAGAGCTTCATGACCACTCAAAAGAAGACATGATCTTCGATTTACGACCAGTGGCGTAGCCGGGGGGCTGGCGGGGCCATGGCCCCTAAGGTTTCAAGCAAATTTTTTACAAGTATAAATCCATGATTTTTTATTTATTCCATCTTAATATAAACAAAAATAAGTTCTTCTAGATAATTAACTTTGATGTATGTATAGTAATTTTTACTAGTATAAGTCCTTCTAGATAATTAAATCATACAAAACACAATTAAATAATATTACGAAGCACATTAGAAGGACTGAAACATAGACATCAAAGTTTATAAAATCATCTCGGATGCCTTAGGGGTTATTGTCTACCACTAAAAAATAGTGTCTTTGCTCCAAGAGTGTATATAAAAATGCGAGTACTTGTGTCAAGTCGATAAATTAATAGTCGGCATGAAATATCTAAGGTAACTCGATGTACGCATTTTTACAAGTTGGATTTGCTCAGCCCCCCTTATGAATAATTCCTAGCTCCGCCACTGATTCACGACTCTATGCAATCCCTCTTTTCCATTAGATGAGTAGCTTCACCATCAAGGACTAAGCATTCTGGAGGCATTTTCTCACATACACGACACTAGCACATCCATCGCCCACAAATGAGGCTCTGACCATGGCAACCGACGGTGGTTTAACATGGAGAACATTAGTGAGGTCCTCTCATTGATGACCAAAGAATCAAAGATGATCGAGCTAGCATCACTGTGAACAACAATTGAGGGAGAAGCACTAAGTCGTCAATTAGAAGGGCCTTTATAGGCAAAAAGGACAAGGACCAAAGGCGTCTCGACCACCCCCTACCTCAAGGCTAGTCAATAACGATATTATGCTAGTTTCAGTTAGTGTTTCATGTCTCTGATTCCAAAACTTCCATGTGTTGAAAACTTTTTTTTTTTCGCAATCACGCAAAAGCTTTGCGCGTTTTTTATATTAAGAAAGTAGATTGTTCAAAGATACAACCGAAATCGAAAACAATAGGGGGCGTGTTACGGATATTCAAAGCACTACCACGCCCCGAAACGACGCCTTTATGAACAAGAAATGAAGCCTTGCGTCCCTAAACACTTCGATAACCAACCACGCCACGGCCCGGGCCCAACACACTCTATGCAGCGGTGCATCCATCAAAGAGGGGCCAAAGAACAATGGCGGCAACGCTTCCGCCGCCCGGCAACCGGCGTCGAACTCAAGGAAGGTAGCGGATGACAAAGTGCGGCGGTGCTCCAACAATGCCTTCAAGAAGGCGGTGCTCAACAATGCCTTCAAGAAGGGAATTGACGTCCGCAGACGCCAACAATGTTGGGATAACGAGCGAGTAGGACTTTCGTCCCCACCAGCATCGGACGAAGAACCTTCAACGACGCCTCAAGAAGGTAGATGACGCGACACTGCGCCACCCCGCCGGCCCGAGGCAATCGGCGGGGTTTTCACCCCGATTCTTGCCACTAGCGGGCTACTCGCGTCGCCCGAGCAACGAAGATGAGTCAACGGAGCTCGGAGGAGAAACCAAGCAGCAAATTGGCGTCCACCACACCAACGCGGTCGGATGGGCGCGGGCCCCGCCTGTCGTGGTCGCCCCAGCCCGGGGCGGGGCTTGCCGGGCGACGGATCGGCGTGGAAGGTCGAGCGGGGGCCCGCCGGCTGATCTAAGGTTCCCCAGGTCACACCCGGGCTAACCAAACGCGTCGGGCACGCCGAGAAGGCGGCGACGACGCGATGCGGCGGGCTGGCCGGCGTCGGGGGGCAGCTTTGCGGATCGGGCTGCCCCTGGGGCAGCCCGGGACGCGTCGGCCGCGCCGGGAGGGCTGGCCCGGGCGCCTTGCACCGTAGCCGGGGAAGGGGCAGCGTGTGGGAGAGTGCCCGCCATGACATGGCGGCGCGCAGCTTCGCCCCCGCCGCCCCTCCGGGTGAAGACGTCGTGAGGCACCACGGCGGGGGAGCGGGGTCGGTGATGGGAGGCCCGGCCCGGGCCGCCAACGCCGGGGCCGGCAAACCCTGCGGGCCGCGGCCGCCGCGGCCGCTGCAAGCCGAGGGAAGATCCGGCCGCGCGGGGCCCGATCCGGCCACGGGGAGGCCGGATCGGCGCAGGCGGCCGGCCGCCGGCGGCTGAGTCGGGAAGAGGAGTGGGGCGGGGGGCGGAAGGAGAGGGGGCGAACCACATGGACGCCAGCGCCGCCGGCGGCCGTCGGCGACGAAGCTTCCGGCCGAGGGGGCGGATCCGGCCGCGGCGCCGGCCGCCGCCGCGGCTTTGGCGGCGTCGCGACTGGTGGCACCGGGCCGCCGGCGCCGCCCGCGTGGAGGCTCATGGCCGTCGGACGGGAGGCCTCGCCGCCACCTTCCGGAGGCAGCGCGGGGCTTCACCGGCGTTCCTCTGGCGGCGGGGAGGGAGGGAGGGGATGGATCGGCGGCGGTGGGGTGGGTGGCCGCCCGTGTCGCCCCGTCTTGCGGGATTCCACGGCGGGGCGCTTCAACCTCAGTATTGTCTTGCAAGGCTTCCTCCAAGTTGGTTGCCATGTGTTGAAAACTAAGTTTCACCCCACATGAAACTCAGTTCATTACACGAAATTTTATCATATATATTCTCATTAATGTTCATGAAACTCGATATCCATTAAAACTGTCCTTCAGCCATCATCAACACAGAGATTTCTTCGCACTACCAAACATCACCACCGAGGAACATAAGGATGACATAACCACAGCCGTTGACAACATACATCATATAGCATGACGCGTAAACTCATCTGTACACAAGAACAAACGTATATACATAATACAGTATAGCAGTAGCAGGTATATGCATGCATGAAAACAATGATTAATACTACGCAACAACTCTAAGATATGATGCTGCTGATCTAACCACACGATGGTTCACAAATCACAACATGCCACTCATTAATATGTGGTTGACTTGTTGGACCCAGGCCCATGTGTCTTGCTACACTGTACACCGTCAAGGATCCACATATGCAGAGGCATGCAGAATACGGGCCTGATGACCAACTTGCATTTTTTCCCCCCTTTTGTCGAGCACATAATTTTGGAGCACCGCATCATAATTCAGAAGTCCTCAAGAAACGGAAAGGCCTCGTCGTAGTCGATCAGCTGCGGTAGCAGATCAAGTGAATCTCCGGCCAGCTCGTGACGGAGTCGCAGAGTTGCCTGTGCTGAGCCTGAGGCCGATGCCGCTACGGGTGGATTGGTTGACTCCGTATAGCTCATCCACAGCTCTTCGTGGCCATGGCGGTTCAGCTGCAGCATGCTCTCTGTCGTCCCATCGACACTAGTAGTGTCACCCGGGGCCATATCAAGAGCAATATTGGAGAAGCAGTTCACGTGATCCGAGTCGGAGGCTGCCGCCGGCGTCTTGCCGCCGCAGCCGTCGACTGGCGGCTGCATGTGATCGTCCTGGTGCTCCGGCGGCTGCCCCATTTCACCAGGTGTCTTTTTCGTGAACATCCTGCAAATCACCCACTCACTCTACACATCACAGTCAACATATGCTGAGGATTTAGTGGGGACTTGTAATTAGAGATGCATGAGATCGAGAGAGCTGTATATACTTGGCTTCCTGCTGTTGTATGCACTGGGGATGTGTATCCATGGCCATGGAGCAGGCGGTACTCGTGCATGACCCACCTCGTCTTGTGGCCTGTCGGCGCACGGCCACGGTAGAAGACGAGCGTCTTCCTCAGCCCGATGGCACGGTCACCGCGGCTGTTCCTGCTCGCCGCCACCACTACCCTGTCCTTGCCAGTGGACTTCCAGTACCCGGCCCGCGTGGCGCGGTTGGTCCTCAGGCCTGACGGGAACTTGACGCTCCTCCTGCAGAAGAAGTAGCCGACGCCGCCGTCCTCTCCGCCTCCGCCTCCGGCCGGCAGCAGGTCCCAGGGCTCGGCCTTGTACAGGTCGACCTCGCGGAGCACGGCGGGGGCGAAGCCGGCGTCGGCCACCTTCGGAGCGAGGTAATGCGTGAGCAGCTCCTCGTCAGTCGGCCGGAACCGGAAGCCTGGCGGCAGCGGCGCCGGCGCGGCCGCGGCGCGATGGCCATCAGCTTCCATATCCCTGGATCGTCCGTGAGGATTGGAGTCAACACGGCGAACCAGCGGGCAGCGAGTGATGGTGCGATCGATGAAACCGATGGAGCGAGCAATTTATAGTGGCAGGCCGCCTGCGCTGCCTGCAGGGCAGCAACGACGACCTCAGGTCTCACGCGCGTATTTGGCAAATTGCTGCTGTGACAAACGTTACAAACACACGTGTCGACATGTACGTATATTTGTATGTACAAGAACCTAGTCGATCCACGTCGGTGCAAGATTTTGCTCCTACAACTCTCTGTCCCAAATTATAAGTTATTATAAGAAACTTGGAGAGCTAAAGTATATCAACTTTGATCAAATTGGTAAGGTATAACCCTGCGGTCGCTCCCGCCGCTCCCGTGCGGCGGGCGGCGCGGGCGGCGACGGAACCCTAGCCGCCGCCGCCCCTCCCCACGGATCCTCCCGCCCGCCGCCGCTGGGCCGGGCCGCCGGGCCTCTCGCGGCTCGTGATGAAGGTGGCGGCGGGGCTCCACCTGGACTCCGGTTGTTCGTGGTGGGCGCGGCCGCCTCGGCTCCGGAGGTGGCTCGCCGGGCGGCGAGGTCAATCCGCGGCGTCGGGGCCCCCGGTGGCCTCGATTCGGTGAAGCCCGGCCGGATGCGGAGGCCGTGCTGCAGGGATGCACGCTGGTGAGTGGGAGGGGGAGGCGGCCGACTCAAAGATGTGGCAGCGTCGGCGCGGTCGTGCGGACAACCTCGGTGGTGGGCGTGGCCGGCGTGATGGCGGCGTCGGCGGCCGTGTGGTCGCGGGGAGGCTGCGGTCGGCGCGGATGGTGCCGGGTGGGGAGCCGGTGCTTCTGGCTCTGGCCGGATCCGGGCGGCCCCTTCTATGCGTCGCGTTCTCCGGCGACGTGGCGGCTCGAGATGGTTGGGCCAGGGCGTCACATGCGCGGGCGATGGGTGTGCGACAAGAAGGTTGGTGCTCTCCTTCTCCCCGTCGGTGATCTTTGGTCGGCGCCGCCTTGGTGGCGGGGGGCGGGGGCCGTTGGGTGCTTGCTGATGGTGCCATGGTGGTGCCTCGGGCTGTGCCTCGGGCTCCTCCCTAGGGCGTTGTGGAGGCGGGGTGTGTGGGCTCTTGCCATGGCCATTGCGGTTTGGGGATCTCGGGGTGAAAACTTCGGTCCTCTATGGACGTGCGGCGGCGCGCCATTGGCGTCGTGTCCTCCTCTGGAGCGCCGCATCACGGAGACCCAGCTCGGCTTTACGGCGGTGGTGATGGTCGGTTGGAGGTGTGTTGCCTATCGGCTGGGCACAAAAAACCGAAAACCGAGAACCGAACCGAAAGAACCGGAACCGAAACCGAAACCGAAAGAACCGGAACCGAAAAATTCGGTTCCATATTCGGTTCCTGATATTGAGGAACCGAAATAACCGAAGAAAATTCGGTTCTTACTCTCGGTTAACCGAAAGAACCGAAATACATGTATTATACTTCATCTACTTGTATTTTGAAAGATTATATTTGGTTTATGTGTGGTATGTCATATTTGAAATGCTATATTATTGTTGCCTTATAACTTTTTGTTAATAAAATAGATATAGTGTTGCATAAATTTGCCTTGGAACATGTATATTTATTGTTGTCATGGCCTTTCTTTGGAAAAGTTCGGTTAGTTCGGTTAGAACCGAACCGAACCGAAATAACCGAGAACCGAAATTGTCGGTTCCGAGATTTTTGAGAACCGATCGGTTCCTATTTTCTAATAACCGAATTTCTTCAAAAACCGAAACCGAACCAACTGAACCGAACCGAGGAACCGAATGCCCGTGCCGAGTTGCCTATGCGTGGAGGCCTTGTGGTGCGTGGTCCGTGTTGGCGTGAAGGTGCGAGGGGGCCCGGGTCTTTGGAAGTCTTGAGTTGGTGCGCAAGGTGCGGTGGTGATCTCGGTGGCGGCCGGCGAAGGTGTTACTCTTGGAGCGGTTTTGGATGTCCGAGTCCCTAACAGTGGGAGTGAGGCGTTGGATGTGGCGAGGCCCCCACGCAGTAGCCGGGATCGGTGGTTTCCAATGGCGCCGCGACGGGATTTCTGGCGACGCAACACCGTGCCGGGGATCGATGATCGGGTGTGCGGCTTGTGGAGGATAGTCCCATGGCGGCGGAGTCCGTGTAAACGTTCTCGAGATTGCAAATGGCTGCGGCTTTTGGCGTGGGCACGGCGTTGGTGGCGGCGGCGCAATTCTCATCGGCTTGCTTTCGGCTCCTTTCCCAGGGAGGTGGTGGTGTACCTTTGTGTTGTGTTTGTTTTGTTTTATTACATTGTGGCTGCTGCGGGTGGCTCGGTCGACGTCCCCAATCCGACCGAGTGGAGCTTCATGTATATTTTTCTTCCATCTACCTTGTTGTTAGTTGAGTTGTCTTAGTTGAGTTGAGTTGAGTGGGCGCAAGTTGTGGCGCGAGTTGAGTCGATTTGGTACCTAGATGTGCCGTGGAGTAGGGTACCCTCTACATTTGTATGGTTTTTCCGACCCGGTTTTCGTCAAAAAAATCAATGGCACTTGCCTTTTCCTTTATTCGCCTAATAGAAATCACGGCAAAGCTTTTTGCCGTCCTTTCTAAAAAAAGATTATAAGTCTATAACATATATAGTACCAACTCAGTATCATTAGATTTTTTTTTATTAATTATATTTTCATAGTATAGGCCTATTTTATGTTATAAATATTTGTAGTTTTTTTTTTTTTCGAAAGAAAAAGTTTATTAGAACTTAAGTAATAATGTCTTTACAAGAAAGAGTGACAATCCACTCCGGAAGAGAACCAAAAACACCTGACTCTCCCTAGACCTAATCCCAAACTACGTCAAACAATGCGCCAAATTATTCTAGACTCTATTAATCAGAAAAAAAATTATATGGATCAATTAGCCGCCAACCTCACGAGCCTCTCAATGAGTTGCCAGATTGCCGAATGATTGGTGGTTCTTTGTAGTTCTTCTATAATTCTGGTTAAGCTAGAGATATTTTGAAATTTTTAAGATTTTTAAAATAACTTATAATTTCAAATGGAGTGAGTACTATATACTACGCCTGCCTGTTCTTTTTATCGGAGCATGTATATGTTACTCCTATAAGTTCCTTATTCTTTTTTTTTTAAGTTCACACCTGCGTTTACAAACACATATGCATGTATGTGTATTTATAAAGGAACATACCTATTGTAACCAACATCTCCGTGCAAACCATGCAAACCAATAGCGGGGATGCACACGAGAGAGGTGAAAGGGGGGATTTACAAAAAAGTGTGATTAAGGGCGGCGGTTAAGTGTAAAATTACCTAATCCCCGTGACCCTTGGATCAACATCCCATGGTCCAAATTAAAATTTTGCATGGTTTGCACTAGATATGTTCGCATTTCTAATATACTAAACTAACATATATCAAAAAAACGATAAACTTATTATATACACTTCATTGTTGAGAGATGTTCCACATAGTCCCTCCGATTAATTAATTATAGAAAAAGTATATTATATGTGCATGGTGTAGATCTACTTATGTGGTGTCCAACAAGTTTAAAAAAATTATTTTATAATTTTAAGTGTTTTACTATAATTTTTCAAAGATTCAAATAAATAAAAATTGAAAAAAAAAAAAAAAAATAGGAAAAAACCATACTTCACTGCAGCAAAACTGCTCCAGGGAGGTAAAATACACAAGGTTAAGAGGGGTGGTTTGCTCGGTTTTGAAGTTGACATAGGAAAAGGGAAATTTCGTGAAAAAAAATACGAGAAAAGTGGACATTTTTCCCATTCAATATCTGATGACGTAAATATTATGACTGTTTGGGCCTGTTCGAGACCTTCTTCAATTATGGGCGAACGCATAAGCAAAAATTCAGGCCCAGTGCCTAAAAGCTTACCATTCAATTATGGGCTTCAAATCGGTTAGGAAGGAACGAATGCAAAAATGTGAATTCTGGCCCAGTGCATAAAAACGATGCAAAAGCAAAAATTCTGGCCCAGTGCCTAAAGCTTACCAATCAAAAATTCTGGCCCAGTGCATTAAAAAGAAGGAAAAAAGTCTACTTTTTGGTCCCTCAACTTTTGTGAAAGTCGATTTTGGTCCCTCAACTCCAAAACCGGACAAAACGGGTCCTCAACTTTTCAAACCGTGCAGATTTCGTCCCACCTAAAAAGGCTTAGATGGTGGTTTCGCTACAGTAACTCCGGTTTGCTACAGTGACTTTTGTTTTATTTTTTCCCTTTTCTTATTTATTTTAATTTGAATCTTTCAAAAATCATAGTAAATCACGAAAAATTCATAAAATAGAAAATCCAATTTTGTTGGACTCCACATGAGTAGAGCTATGCAATGAATATATAATATGGTATACTTTAGCATAAAGTTTTTGCTAGAAAGGTTTTACCTTTTTCTTTTTTTATTTATTTCAACTCAATCTTTAAAAAATCTTAGTAAATTACAGGAAAAATTATAAAATAAAAATTCAATTTTGTTGGACTCCACATGAGGCGCGCAATAACACGATGCGTAGTTACCGTGGCTCTTTAAACTCAAGTTAGGTTAGCTAGGTTTCTTTGTCTTGACGACTGCGTGCGACGTGCGTTACCATCAAAACCGTGAACCTCATCGATGGATCCCGCCAATAAATTAAATAGTACACCTATATATCTTTATTGTGTAAATATGCTCATGTGGAGTCTAGCAAAATTGGTTTTTCAATTTTATGATTTTTATAGTTTACTAAAATTTTTTAAAGATTGAGCTGAAATAAATAAAAAGAAAAAAGGCAAAACCTTCTAGCAAAAACTTTATACTAAAGTATATCATATTATATATTCGCTTTAGTAGCTCTACTCATGTGGAGTCCAACAAAATTTGATTTTCTATTTTATGAATTTTCTGTGATTTACTATGATTTTTGAAAGATTCAAATTTAAATAAATAAGAAAAGAGAAAAAAAAAAACGAAACTACGGTTATCTGTAAGCAAAACCGAAGTTATCACTGCAGCGAAAACCACCGTCCAAAACCCGCCGAGGGACGAAATCTGCACGGTTTGAAAAGTTGAGGACCTATTTTTGTCCGGTTTTAGAGTTGAGGACCAAAATCGGACTTTCGTAAAAGTTGGGGGACCAAACTGGGACTTTTCCTAAAAAGAATTGCAAAAAGGCAAATAATATTGGCCCATGCAGGTCTCGAACCTGCGACCTTCGCGTTATTAGCACGACGCTCTAACCAACTGAGCTAATAGGCCTTTTCGAATGTGAGTTGAACAATACCCTATTTATTCTATTAATTATACAGAAGAGAATGGCATGAGTAAATAACCCGATTTTCTTCACCAGAAAGCACGAGAACACCTGTCATACAGACTTTTCCACCGATCAAAACGTCGAAGAAATTGGAATGGTCGCGAATATGTTTCATACCTTGTGTTGTCTCGAACTCTCTCGACGTGTAACTTCGATCTCCCAGCGAAAGCACTCGACATCAGACTCACACACACACACGCGCACCTCCAATCCAGATCTTTAACCGCTCTAGCATAAGAGAAGGAGGCAAACGCGTAGCCACAGATGACTTGCCGACCCCAGGCTCAGTTATCCGACCCAAGAAATGCCTGCCGGTGCCGGCAAATCATCCTTGGCTACGCGATGCTCGCAATATACTCAGCTAATTAACCTCCTTCCCGCATGCAAGAGCTAATCAAAAGATGGCGAACATACGACGAACAACAAGGAGATGAGAGACCGCGGCTCAGGCCCCATGGCCGGCACCAAGATAAGCTGCCCGTCCAGCATGAGCCCTTGCTCTGCATCGATCTTTCAGGGGAGCTTCGTTCAGGTTCAGGCTTCTTATAGCGAGTACATATGTAAAAGGTACTCGGACCGGCACCGGTGGCCGGACGGAATTCTGGCAGCGCATGTGACGTGAACACAACGCCTGGTCTCGTTAATAGGACCGCACACATGACCATGACGTGGGGGGCGGGTACCTGAACGGACGGGGCCAGTCCAGCAGCACTAGGACTAGGAGCATGCAACGCCATCACCTATGGTGTGCAGCATTTAAAAGTAATATTTGGTGTGGAGTCAACCATCTACGGCGACGCCCATCGTCATTCCAATATTTTGGCCGTTCGATTCGCGATCCGACGGTTCACCGCTGCCTCCTCCGCCTCATATATAACGACCAACCTAACCCTAACCCTAACCCTAACCACCCCACCGCCTCTCCCGGCCCGAAATCAGCCTCTTCCCTCTCCCTACTCTCTCTCTCTCTCTCTACGGGCGACGGTGCGGGGCGCGGCGGCGCGGCCCGGCCAGCGCGGCCGCTACGTGCCGGCGCGGCGGAAGCGACGGCTCATGGCGCGAGATACGCGGCGCTGGCGTGGTAATGGCCCGGGCGGCGGTAGCGCTGCCAGCGGCGGCCTGCGGCCCAGCGCGGCGGCGGCAGCGAGCGGCGCCTGGCGCGCCCGGCGGCGGCTGCAGATCCGGGGCGGCAAGACGGCGGCGCGGCGGCCCGCGGCGGCCCGTGGCCGCGGCGGCGGCGGCGGCGCGGTGACCCCTCCATTCATACGGCGTCATCCCGCTTCGGCACGCAAGGAGATCGCCTCCACCCCACGCTCGCCTAGCCAAATTCGTCCCTCCTTTGCCTCTTGAATCCACGCTCCCCGCCCAAATTTGTTCTTTACGTATGTTTGTGTCATAGTAGATTTGATTTCAAGGGAATCGCATCTTAATTTCCCCCATTTGCGGGGCCGACATGGAGCATCCAGCCACCATCGATCGAGAACCACATCGGCCGACGAGTCCGACCGGGCGGAAGAAGGCGTGGCGACCAACCGATAGGCTGTGCGAGTGTGTGAACGTCCGCCGACCACCGCGGCCCGACACCGCCACGAGGCTGCGACGCCCGACCCGACACCGGCGGTGGGAACGAGCAGTACAGTATTCTTTGATTGGTTTGTTATAAGTACTCTTTGATTTGCTTCATCTTGCGATCCGAAGCCTCTCCGATAGTCCGATCCATCTTCTCAAATACCAGTACATCATACCTTGGCTTCTCTCTCGGGTGCTCAATCATTTGTATAAGACTAACAAAAAGTTCTTATTTTCTTTCTATTTAGGTTTCACAGTCGTAAAATGGAAAGCCATTGTTAGATACGACAAAGGTGCTTCGTTAATCGGGTCGATGTTCCAATTTCTTTTCTTTCTCCAAAGCGAGATAAGCCAATTGTGTGGATGTTAATTGCAGGTTACAAAGAACGAGATCATGGATATGCTTAGTTCAGCAGGATTTGTATGAAAAAAAAAAAAATGTTGTAGCAAGATTGTTGGTTTACGTAACATCACTTGAAATTTAAATCAAGATGAATATGCACCGGAATTTTATCACCTGACAACGCACACTTAGAGGGATATGAAACACTAGCTTAGGGTGTGTCGTGAATTGCGATGCATTACGATGAGTGGAATTTTTCTTTTCTTTGAACAATTTTACATTTTCTTTGTTAGTGTGGCACACTCCATTTGACTTAAGTTTATGGAATATTTCTTTGAATAATATAGCGAGAGGGTGCACTTGAAAGACATTCCAAGAAGTGAGTTTGCTATTATCTGCTTGAGGAATTCTAGCTACTACTACTTGATATATCCTATTCTTATCTGGACACACATATGTATGTGATAATTCGCACAATACGACTTGGCAACATGGTAGGGTTTCTATTGTTAATTACAGTACCACATCTTATTCATAGTTTTCATTATAGTTGTAGGGATAGTGAGACACTAATGTTAGCAATTAATTCTTACATACATTTAGTTCTCATTGATGATTACCATTTTATTCTATTTAGTTTGAAGTCGACATGACAAAGTATTTGGACACTTTATTTGCTCATTAAATTTTCTTACCCGAGGGATAGCTTTTACAACCTGCCCGTCTTGAATAAAGAAAAGGCTTAGATCATTTTTTAGACATGTTTGAGTAGTACTCATAGGTTGGAACTAGATGTGATTTTTTTTTTTTTCACACATCTTTAAGTATAGGAACTGGATGTGATTAGAAACAAGGATTGAGTCTGATCTTGAGACTCTTCTCTTTGATATGTCTTTCAACATCCTTGTTCAGGGAGACCGTGGGCAGAATGGAATGTCTCTCCGTTGGTTCTAATGTATGTTAAATCACTTTGTTCTTTTGCCTTTGTTGCTTGCGCGCTTGAGCACAAAAACCATATTAGTTTCTTTTTTTGTGAAGCACCAAAAGTCATATGTACAAATATCTTAGCTCAAATCCCTAAGCATCAGTAGTTTTAGGTGCTCTGCAATTTAATCATACGCAGATTGGTTATTGGGGGCGGTCCTCGTTAGCCATTCATGTCTACGAGATGTTGCAACCTTTTTCTAACTCGCTTTTGATTTGGTTCCTTGTGTGCAATTTTGAGAAGCCCTCTATGCGAGTCTTTTCCTGCATTTTTTTTTTTGAGGGAGTCGTGCAAGCAATATAATGGCGAACCGCATTGGTTCGGTTCGGAGGAGCAAAGAAGTTGCTTGAGTCATATGTAGTTTAGTCGCTTAGAAGGATCTTGTTCAGTTTAACCCAATCCTTTGATCTCAAGTTGTGTTTTTCATTAAGAATTTTCTTTATTTAGCTCGCGTTTTTGTCTTCATCATTTTTTCTCTTAGTTTTGCCGAAACAACGGCAATTTAGTGTTTCGGTTTCAGCGCTTGTTCGACAATTCAAAACATAAAAATTAAGTGACGACTTGCGCGAATTATTCCGTAAACTTCAAGTCCGATTAAAAAGTATTGCAACTATAAATAATTTGTATAAAAATTAGTGGAGAATTATATACTAGATTTCTAGATCGCTGCTTGGTCGATGATATAAATGACAATTTATTAAGCAACCCTTCTCCTCTCTCTCTCTCTCCACGTCTTCTAACCATGTAGATAACGTTCAAATTGTTTATGTTACTAAAATGCCTCCCATTTACCATTGGTCCTTCAATCAAGTTTAGGTACACCGTAGAGAAATGTAATCTTGGTTTTAATTTTGCGAGTTAGGAGGTAATAGCTAGATGACTTTTCTTCCTCTTTATTGAATCGAAGGCATGGACCATAAGGAAAAAATTTACATGTGACTATGATTATAGAAGCATGCGTGTTCAGCCGTGCGTGATAATTCCCCTTTGATAGTTCCCGGTAAGATACCGTAAGAGGGGGAAAAACTTACATGCGTGTATAGTTGTTCTTTGATAGTTCCCGGTAAGATACATGTCTCCTAATATTTCGGTATCTATGCTTGTACGACGGCCGGACTAAAACAATGTATCTCGGTTGTATCTTTGACTTGCTTTATTCTAGAATTGACAATTAACCATGCACTTCCGTGAGTTGGCAGCAAAGAACTTTTTAGCTATTTTCTATTACAAAAAAAAAAAAACATAAGCATAGTTACTAAACCTCATGTGTGTGTGTATATATATATATTTTGTTGCTGATTAGCTATCATGCAAATCAATAGGATGGTACCCCTGAGTATAATTTCAGTTTGTGGCTTTCAAGATGCCAATCTTTGTATTATCAGAAGACTGTGGGCCACTACATGGATCAATAGAATAGTACTTTGCAGACATTTGTGTGGCTTCACCTACTGTTTAAACAAATACATGGTTTGCTGTTTTAAAATACCAATTAAATTTCACTCAATGTTGCCAATTTCTTTCATGTTTGTTAAGCAAGAGACTAAAAATGCTCCCTATTTAATGTGTATCTCGGTTCTTTCGAGCTATTATAATAATAGCATTAATACTTTGGTTCGATATTGAATAATACTTTGGCTCCTATAAGACTGCCATTTTTTCTATAATAAAAGAAAGAAAGCATGTCGGAAGGTTGCTAATCCTACATCGCTTCTCTATCAAAATCCTTGTTTGAATTGTTGTCTTTTTTCTAGGAGCTTCGGGTCCCGATGACACTATGTACCGAATGGCGGGGCGTAGTGGACCTGAAAGGTTGTCTTTGTGCCGCCCCTCCTCGCTTATCCGCAATTGCACCAAGTATTGACAATGGCGGTGTGACATTTGCTAGCTCGTGATGAGATTGCCGTTCCATAAACGTGCATGACTTTTTATGAAATTTCCTTTCTTTTCTAGCCTTAATTTTCTTGCAATGTCTATACAAGGTGAAGGTGAGGCTTGCGGGTTGTTGTGTGCAGCATACACCTTTGTGAGTCCGAGGCTAGAAAAAGGGAGCTCGGCCATTTTCTAAATATGGACTCGGCGGTAGTAAGAGGATGTTTGCACATCTACGTTAGATGGCCAATTGGCCATTCCACTTATGTGTTAATTTCAACAAATCCTTTCAGCCTTTTGCTTTGCTAACTATGATCTGCTTTCGACCATTTCCTAAATTGGCTTATTGCACAACTAATTTTAAATTGTTGTTGTAGGAATACCTATGTGCATGGACATGATCTGTAGGTGAGTTGATCTTTGTTGTTACCTTGTGTATTGTTATACAAAGCATATTCTAATTTTTGAAAGGAATTGCTTTTGCTATCATCTCCAATGCTCACCGCCGTAAGTTACCATACCCTTGTCAATATATAAAATGTTCATTTAGCTTGTCACTCAATATCATTACGCTTTAATCATTGATACTATATCTATAATTTGAACACAAAACTATGATCTCAACGTGGAGTTTTTCAAAGATCGCTTCTACCAATTCACAACTAAAAGTTTGTTAAACAATTTTCAAATTGTATCCAAATAAGTTTCAATACTATCAAATGTCTTTCCACAATTTAACATGTGGCACTTTGTTGATAGGATCTCTTGACACTCAATGAGTTCAATATATAGGTAATAATTGTCTCCCCTGCTGGTCGTGGTACCCCAAGTGAATGATGCATATGGATTACGGAAGGGGCTACCATATTTTTTAGATTTAACGTAAATATATATCAAATAGATTTAGATTATAGGTATACTTAATCGCTCCCATGTTCATCCGGCCGCTTACATGATTCACTCCAATATGATGTTTGATTACATCTACGCCTAGCGTGCACTCATGTTTCTTCAGTTTAGTTTACAACAATTTAATAATACTTATGCCTCTTTAGCATTTCAGTATTGTCATCCTTTCGTCAATAATTTTACCACTTTTGCGACTTACTAACGGGGTCACTTTAATGATCATTGGGTTGGCACTATTTTGTATTAATCAACTCGCTGGTCACAACTTACTAACAGACCACCTATTTGCCTTTCCTGTAGGTACAAGAGAGGCAGTCACGCCCGCCAAATGCATCACCCTATGCTTCTATTCTTCGCCGATAGACAAATTGACACACAAGGATTCTCGGGAAAAAGGCATGAAGAACTCCTTAGTTTAGTCAGCATTTGGTGCATTAATGTTGCCCGGCACCACATTTGGCGGATGATCCCGCAAGTTAGTCATAGAGACTCGCTCGATATTATGTGTCTTTGGAAAAATATGGCCCATTCAATGATTATGACGGACTCGGAATGTACCGTGCATGATCTATTCTCGCATGGTTGTATGTTTTCCTTGTTCGCCCCGGCCTCGCCACTTTATGCGCGTATATATCGATCACCGGTTCGGTCACCCGAACGTAGCCTTTGCGTGTCAATTTTTGTTCATTTAATTATATGTTTCCTATCCTGCCTCAACATCTATTTGAGCACCGAGCTGTATTGTCCGAAAATTTTGAAATATTTGAGGTAACCTCGGTATTCCAAGCTTTTACGTTCAAAGGGCGTGTTGCCATATTTATATCGTTGGCCTAAGTGTGAATAGATATCCTCCTTTAATAGTATGTGCAATTCATTATTATATTATTATACCATGATTACATCGGTCATGGCTTGCGCGCATGGGCGCGCGCAAATCACTAGTCTACTGTATGCTCTGCGGCTCTCCTGTTTGCTCATTCATTCACTAGGAGCTATAAATTGTTTCTGGCATGCAGTTCCCCTGTAGGAGTATGTGTCCTTCTGAATTGAGGGAACGAATCAGGGTTTGTGTGCCACCATTTGGACTTTGATCAGTTCGTGTACAAGCTCTAAGCTGCTAACAAGACGCAGGATCAGTCTTGCAGTCAGCGGTTAGCTTGGCAGCACTGCAAACGCCAATTCAGTCTTGCAAATGTCGACAGATGTTTCAGCTTGGCGTACACGCGTTTGGCAACAGTGGAACGCCGCTGCTTATTGCGACCCGCCGGCGGCCGGCGTACATGCGTCGTTGGCGCTTCAGCCTTCAGCTCCTCGGACTGTTCCCCGGTAAGCCTGCACCAGACCACCACCGCGCGCGGGTACCGGCCGGCCTCTTTGCGTGCGTTGCGTGCGGTAACTGTGCATGGCACCAGGTGTTTGGAGCGGAAAAAAGCCGCGGAAGCGGGGTCCTTGCCCTCCGCTCCGGCTCATGCATTGCCCAGTCAAAAACCCGCAGGATCGGACACGCACAGGCACAGGAGATCACAGGTCGTCCGCCCGCCGGCGTCCGTCTCGGCGCTCCGGCAGGGGCGCGCGGCAGTACACTGCTACTAGTTGAACCAATTGTAGTAGCATCTTCTCATTATTCGCGCTTCGTGGCTTCGTCAGAAGGAAAAGGACCCCGATATGCCTGCAGATTTTGAGCAATCGCAATGCCGTGGGAATGCAGCGACGCAACTTCAAACAATGCTGCGTGCATAAAAACGTTGTGTGATAGTATGTTCTGAATGTATTTCTGGGTTCGTCAAAAGTCCACTCAAACTTGTGCTTTTTGACCATGTGATGACAAGTATAGACCAGCGCCCGATTTTGCTCTGAAAGACGACACACACGTTCGCTCCTCGAGCCTCGACTTATTTCCTTTTCTTTTTGTCAGTTTTCACGCAGCTCAAAACTGCCAAAAAACCATTTCATGGCGTTAACAGCCAAAAAACCATTTCATGGCGTTAACAGAGTTGAGCTCCGAATCCTGGCAGATGAGTCACAGCTGCCCCTGTTGCTGCACAGGTAGACCGCTGCATTACTGCCGTTCTTTATTACCACCAAAACTTGCTACGCCAAAAGTTTAGTCGTGCCTACCACAACTCTAATGTACCATATTTTCTTAACACCTTGGCACATGTGTCATAGACTTAGTTTTATACCAAACTGCCATAAGTGTGGTTTTGATTTTGCTCGTAATACTTTCTCTAACCACGATTCGTTGAAGGTGAGGCGTGGCAAACTATTACGGTGGACCACCTTCTTCATATTCCTATTCAATTTGAATTCTGAAGAAACGCTTTGACAAAAAGAAAATCATTTCATACAATTTTTCTTAAGAAAAAAAATAATTTTCTTCCTTCAAGTCTGTCCTGTATCCAATTAACCACCTAAAAAACATTTGTAGTTTTGCATCCTCCAACTATTTAAGGATGACAAGAACTCAATCAAGACAAAGTATAAAAAGAACAACACCTATAGAGATGTATCATTTAACTATTCTTCAATGTCTAACCTTCTCTAGAGCTCTTGTCAATGTACATGCAGACAAGATATCACATTTTGATGGGACTAATTTTGCCACATGATGAAAGCTTATCTTGTAGGTCTCCATAGCTTTGAGAGGTTGTCAAGATGGGTGTCAATGAGCCGATGGACCCATCAAAGTCAACACCACATAAGTATCGCTAGTTCCACCTTGATGCTCAAGCCACCGGTGTCTTGCTAAGTGCCTTGAGTGGGGAAGAATACAACAAGGTGATTGGTTTGGACATAGCTAAGGAAACTTTGCATAATTGTGTTCTAGTTACTTGTGTTCTAGTTACTTGTATTCTTCCCGACATAATTGGTTTCCGATCTTCACGACAGTAGGTTTAACACAATTATCCTTTTCATGTCTCCACCTCTCTGGTGATGACCGCGATTTAATACTTAAAACCACAACCCTAAGAAGACCCATTAAGTTGTGTAATGACTAGGGTCGTCCCTAGTTGCCTAACGGTATGTGAAATCTCATGTTTGGTTTTTGATGAATACCGAACCGATCTCGACACGAGGGTGGCCCGATCTTCACGCATGGTAGGTTTAGGAACAAGATAACTTGATACGGGGTAGCGGAGATAACTTTGGTAAAGACGGCAAATAAGATAACTTGCTGTAGAACAGCGGTAACTAGCTTTATACCTGGCCAAGGTTGGATGCGACCAGCGACGGGGAGAGAGGCACGAAACCCGCGAAGACTTCGACTCGATCTCCAAACGACCGCAGAACCACAATCCGGAGCTAATCCACACAATACGGGGCGCAGCCGAACGGAAGCCGTAGAGCACGCAGTAGTGGACCTCAAAGAGATCTCTTCACAAGTCCAAAAAGAACGAGGGGAAGAACAAGGGTTGAGTAAGCACTTTCGAGCAGCTCGGCTACAAACAAATCACTTGGATTATTTTAATTCATCAAAAGTTGTTGATAGCTGACATATGGGGGGTATTTATACTAGGAACAACCCTCCTAGGTGGGTGGAAACACGAAATCAAACCGATTACGCGCTAGTGTGAAAGGATCTCGAGATGGCCTTCCGAGTTGTTTCCAGCGTGAGGATTTGACTTCTGAAAGCGCCTTCAATGTTTCGATCATAACTCCGAACTTCAAATGATGTGCGACTGGATGCGTTTGAAAGCTAACTTGATAAGCTTTCACACCATATATCTCTTGCTTCAGGAAGTATTGTGTATTGGTACAGTTTTGCATGGACATTTGGACTTCAAGCAGACTGCTGACTCACTGACCAGTCAGCACTAAATCTGGTCGGACACCTTGATGGAAACTCAAAACTGATCAGGGTTGGAAGCATTGGAAAGTAGACTTCAAGAGCTTTCCAACAAGTGCTCATTCACCTCCATAGCATTTGGGAATGAAAAGTTATGACTATTTCTTCCAGACCGTTCTGTCTTGCTGGACTGACTCGAACGTGAATCTTCTCTCTGGTCTCTCCTTGACATCTCCTTGTCACATTCCTTTGTAAACCTGAGCATAAGCAACATGCACGACTTAGGTAGTATAAAATTCTCATTATTATTTAACTGAAATTCACAAAGTAGCGCGTGCACCTTATGTTGTATTTCTTTAGCTTGACTATGAGTAATCGGTCCGGATATGACTTTGTTGATTGATGTAGTGGTCGGAGACGTCACCATGGTGGTCGACGAGGTTGCCGAGGTCGTCGGCACGCCGGCGTGGTCATATCATCCTCCCTCCCTTGAAAAGGAGTCGTCCTCGACTCTAATTCTTTTGGTCCAAGGAGTTGCGCTTGGTGACCGACTTGTGTTGTGACAACATCACGATCTTTTTCTTCCATCACAACAAGATGTTTGAATCTATAATCATACAAACCAAGTAGTAGTCTTGTAGGTGGGAATCTAAACAATTTGAAATCAAGTTTAGCTTTCACCTTGCATCGATTCTTAGGACTATTGGTGAATGTCGATTGCCTTGGCATAGTCACATCATCCTCCCTCCCTTCAAGAAAAGTTGTCCCGACTTTTGTTTACATGAAAACAGCCTAGACAAAAAAAGAGGTGGATGTACACGATAATTGCAATAATCTTTTTATTTTGTTTTGTCCACTTGTTCCATTATATTTAATCTTCACATTATTAGCTTTTTCACGTCTGAAACATTCTCTCAATGTTGGCCAACTTGCAAATAGCTTCGAAGATAGAAGCACAAAAATTTCTTTCAAACCAATCATTTGATTCATGTTATCATGTTTCATCTTCGCAATGTCACACATATCAAAAAGATAAGAGAGAAACATTTTTGCCTTTCATATTGCACGATTCAAAGATGCACTTGTCAAACTCAATGGTTCCAAATGAGGTTGGTAATTTGTTGGGTGCATTAATGGAGCATGTATTTAGAAGGTTTCTTTCTTTTGATAAATCGTATGAACAAGAGAAGAACATTTTTGGTTCTCATATGAAATTATCAATCAATCTTTTTGTCTCAAATTCAAAAAATATGACAAACAATAATTGTTGCAAAGTCTATTTATGTTCAAACCAGCAACCTTGTCACAAGTTTTATGGATAGCACAAACCTTACTTGTATCAACATGAGATTCAATCAAATCAGCACAAAGGTTTTGATTATGTTCTATTGTTGAAACCGTAATGTGATGAGTATCTAGTTCTATATTACCAAAATTATTTGCATGCCAAGTATCGGGTATATATGTGTAAAAGTATCATGCATATGAACCATATTAAACCATAGAAAAGATCATGTATAACTAAACATTGGTTTTCAAATTGCAAAATTTCAGCAAAGGTGTGATCATGTGACACTATCAAATCAACACAAGTATTATAGTCGATCCATTTCGAAATAAGTGTTTTATCGCAATTACTTATCACTTTATCTTGCAAATTCAAATCTGAATTACCTTCATCACCATTTGGACTTTGTGGCAATGTGAGTACCATGGATGTCACTTCTGAAATCTTACCATTTTCCTCCTCATGGTTCATGTTTTGAGCAGCAAGCAATTGGTTCGGTTGAATGGCTACCTTCTTATCTCCCTCAATAAGTATGGGGTTGTCATCAATAGCCATCTCTTCCTTACGCTCATTGCAAACCTGCACATTTGGGAAGAAAACACTAGAGGTAGAGATTAGAGTGTTAGTTTCAAAAAGTATCCTCACATGACTTGTATTCAAACCCTCTATTGTTTTGTGGTGTATCCCTCACACTTTCGCATTGTTGGAACTCTCATTGTCATAGTGGCTGGAATCACACAACTCTCTTTTATATTCACTCTCTCTCATATTGGATATGTGTCTCTCATCTTCATATGGGTTATGATGCATAACCACTTCAGCATCTTGTGAAGGAACATATAGGTATGTATGATACTTCACGTTCTCTATCGACATTGGAGCAAAGAATTGTAGCCAAAAGAACCCTGAACTCAAGCCTCCTCAAAAAGTTACTTGAACTTGCATCACTTGAAGATGAAGCGATTTGCATTGGTATTACTATCAATCTGAAATTCATGTTGCATATCAAACAATGAAATTTTAGCATCATTGTCCCCGCCCACCAATTCATCCTCCTCATCGAAAATAGGGGGCTGGTTATAATTAACCACTTCCTTTTCATCATGAACCCGTGTCACGCAAACACAACTAAAAGAAGGTATTATGATGTTAGTAGCAAATAATTCCTCACATGATTCTTCTTCTTTTTCACTCATTTTGGCATTGGGTACACTCAATTATTTTGAAACCCCTTTCCTAGCCATCATGACTAATCCCTCTTTTCCCGGTTTTTGGGTTCTTTGAGGCTTTGGGGTTTTATGTGGTCGTGGAAACTCTCCCTCACTATTTTTGTGGATCAATCTTAAGTGTTTCTTGCTCTCTCGCTGAATTTTTCTTGTTGGGCTACATCGTTGTGGAGCTCGGCGACATGGTGTAGGAAGACGCTCATCGAACATCCTCTCCATGCTATGCAACAATGAATCTTCAAAATAATGTAACATAGCTCGTGAGACTAGTGGTTCTTTTCCTCTATGTCCACCACCACGCATACTTGAATATGGTCCTGCCATGTTAGGGGGCAACAAGAAAAGGTGGAATATAAAGTATTTGTGGAAACACTCAAAACTCACCACTTACTTACCCAAGTTCTTGCCTCAAGGATTTGTGATCGTCTTGGTGCGGGCAGCTTTAACGGAGGTGGTAGAGAGGTCGTAAGGATTACGAATCGACCGTCCCGGTTCCCGGTTGGTGGAGCTATAGGTGGCAAACAAGGAGGGCTACTGATGCATGAAATCTAAGTGAGTTGATGTGCTCTAAAGATATGATGTTGCTTTGCTAACAAGATTACCACCAACTTGGATTTGTAAACGAAAATTTCAGCAACGACCGCAACACACTTCCTCCTTCAAATTCCTTTCTTTTCTTTTCTTCCTTTCTTTTGATTCTTTCTTTCTCTCTCTTTTTTTTTGATCTCTTTTTTTTTTTGTAACACTAACAATGGATAACAAATGATAGATATATAACGGTGGTGACTAGCAACTTGAAGCACACAAAACACAGGATAACAGTACCATCAAAGGGCTATAGGTTTTTTTTTTTTTTGTGGTGTGTCTTTGGACTATAGGACATGAACAAAACACAATTTATAGGATGAATAAAAACAAGTAGCAAATTGTAAAGGGGATGATAGATATGTAAGTGGATGATAACAAACCTACCGTGACAACGGTAGCTTTGATACCAAATGATACGTCATAGAACCGATCTCGCACGAGGGTGGCCCGATCTTCACGACCGGTAGGTTTAGGAACAAGATAACTTGATACGGGGTAGCGGAGATAACTTTGGTAAAGACGGCAAATGAAGATAACTTGTCGTAGAACAAATGGTAACTAGCTTTATACTTGGCCAAGGTTGGATGCGACCAAGCGACGGGGAGAGAGGCACCGAAACCGCGAAGACTTCGACTCGATCTCCAAACGACCGCAGAACCACAATCCGGAGCTAATCCATACAATACGGCGCAGCCGAACGGAAGCCGTAGAGCACGAAGTAGTGGACCTCAAAGAGATCTCTTCACAAGTCTAAAAAGAACAGGGAAGAACAAGGGTTGAGTAAGCACTCGAGCAGCTCGGTACGCAAACAAATCACTTGGATTATCTTAATTCATCAAAAGTTGTTGATAGCTGACATATGGGGGGGGTTTATACTAGGAACAACCCTCCTAGGTGGGTGGAAACATGAAATCAAACCGATTACGCCGCTAGTGTGAAAGGATCTCCCGAGATGGCCTTCGAGTTGTTTCCGCGTGGATTTGTTTGACTTCCGAGCGGTCTTCAATGTTTCGATCATAACTCCAAACTTCAAATGATGTGCGACTGGATGCGTTTGAAAGCTAACTTGATAAGCTTTCACACCATATATCTCTTGCTTCAGAAGTATTGTGTATTGGTACGCTTTGCATGGACATTTGGACTTCAAGCGGGCTCGCGACTCACCGACCAGTCAGCACTAAATCTGGTCGGACACCTTGATGGAAACTCGAAACTAATCAGGGTTGGAAGCATTGGAAAGTAGACTTCAAGAGCTTTCCAATAAGTGCTCATTCACCTCCATAGCATTTGGGAATGAAAAGTTATGACTATTTCTTCCAGACCGTTACTCTTCTTTGGGGACCGACTCGAACGTGAATCTTCTCTCTGGTCTCTCCTTGACATCTCCTTGTCACGTTCCTTTGTAAACCCGCATAAGCAACATGCACGAGTTAGGTAGTATAAAATTCTCATTATTATTTAACTGAAATTCACAAAGTAGCGCGTGCACCTTATGTTGTATTTCTTTAGCTTGACTATGAGTAATCGGTCCGGATATGACTTTGTTGATTGATGTAGTGGTCGGAGAGCGTCACCATGGTGGTCGACGAGGTTCTTCGAGGTCGTCGACGCAGGGCGTGGTCATATCAGTTTTGGAAATTGATGACACCGTGTTATGCTAATCCTTTGCTATAAGTGTGACTTGAGAGATAGGATTGCATGAATGATGTGGAGCATGATGATCATGAACATGGACGATGATGATGGACATGATGGATCGTCAAGCTTCGGTTGTCGGTTTGGAGGGAACCCGGAGATCAAGGCAAAGGTATAATTTGATAGGGTTTTTCTTTCGGTGATCAAGATACTATAGAGAGTGTGATCACATTTAGGATAGATGGCGACTATCAAGAGGGGATGTCGCGACTTGCATATTGCATTTAGACTAGAGAGCACTAACTTCGTTCTTGCCTAATCAATCGTGACATGCTAACATACATGATATTGAGATCATCTTCGACGTGTTGGCCACTCTTGGCAAGAGGCGAAGCAAGGTTGAAGCAAAGGCGACAACAAGATGCTGAAATTCGCAGGAAAGGGCGGCGGACATTTGGGCCCTTATTGGACGGGCCTTCCGGCCGGCCGAGTCCGGTCGAGAACAGAGAGCTCTACAAACGGGCTGATTTCAGAGCTTTGACCGGACGCATGGAAGAAGAGTCCGGTCACCACCGGAACCGTCGACCGGACGCACGGAGTTGGCTGTCAGCTGTGGGGGCAAGGTGTCTGTCGTTTTTGACCGGACCCTTGACCGGACGCATGGATGAGTCCGGTCGATGCGTCCGGTCAACACGCAGAAATCCCTATTTGAAGACCAACGGCTATGTTTTTGAGTGGGCTCTATATATACTTGGTTGGCCGGGTACATGAGCTCTCTCTTACACATTTGAACACTCCTACACTCTTGTGAGCTTGAGATACTCCCATCCACTCATCTCTTCATCCTAGCTTCGAATCTTTGGGTGAGATTGAGAGAGAATGAAGTGCATTGCATTGTTGATTGCATCTAGAGGCACTTCATCCTTGGAGGAGCTGCGGGATCTTGTTTCTCTTGGGAATTTGCTTGGTTCCCTAGCGGCTTGGAGGTTGAGGCTGTGTTGAGCTCGATTGGAGCTTGTTCGAGGCCACACCGGTGGACTTGTGAGGGGTCGTTCCTTACCCCGTGAAAGGTCCCTTGTGGTTTTTGGTAATTGAGTGACAACATTAGGTGGACTAATAATGTGTGATTGAGATAATACACATGAGATTAGTTCACAAGCAATGATGCAATGAAGGAACTTATTGCATATGAGACATGACATGGAGTCATGTGACCGAGGTGGTAAAGATCAAGACAAGGCTTGGCTTGATGGACCGGTTGCAAGTGTGAAGGGCAAGTCGAGGCAGTGAAGCGAGGGACCGCGAGGTGGTGAAGCTTGGGCAAGACTTGGTGCCGACGGACCGACGCAACGGTGAAGAGCAAGTGAGGTCAAGATCGATGGACCAAGAAGGTCATGTGATGATATGAAGTGGATCATATCATTCTTGATCGTGTTGGTGCATGTGTTGCATCGGCACTTGGAGATGGAGCGGAATGGAAATGCGCAAGGCAAAGGTATAACCTACTGGGGGCATTTCATTTCGCCGATCATTGGAGCTTAGAGAAGTTTATGACCAGGGTTTAGGATAGATGGCCGTACTATCAAGAGGGGCAAACTTGTTTGCATATCGGTCATCTAGTGCCACTTGTCGCGATCTAACTTTGCAATGTGTTAGGATCGAGTGGCGTGGTGAGAGCAAGAGAAAATCCTTTGAAAATGATTGTGAAAATGCCAACACACATGCACATGGTGATGTACACTTGGTGGTGTTGGCACATTTGCAAAGAAGAAGTTGTTTCGGTGTTTCTCGGACACTAGGACTGACTTTGGAATGGAATACTGCATTTATCCATTGATCTTTGGATCAAGTAACCATGTGGGTTGTGTATCCCTCTGATTTAGCTTTCCATAGAGTCCAAGATCATCGAAAACGGAGTTCGGATGAAAGAGTTATGGACGTTTGATCGGGCATTGGTCGTCTTGACAACGTGCGGGACGCTAAGACTAGCGTGGGACGCGTCGGGCGGGTCGGTTGGTTTACACCCTCTCTGGACCGCGTCCGGGGCTGCGCCTGGCGCGTCCGGCGCTGTTGAAAAGCGTCCTAACGACTAGTTGCTCGGGGCTGTTTTGAACTACGCTGGCCCGTCGGCTATTTGTCTGTAAAGAAAAGTGGGATTTCGTCCCCAATGACTCTATTTCGATGGGGAGCCTATATATACTTGTTTGGTCGGCCTTGGGAGGTTGGTTAGCACACTTGAGCCTTGGTGGTTGGTATAGTGGTGCTTGGAGAGCCCTTCCACTCACTCTAACTTGATAGTGTTCATCCAATTGAGTGGGTGACCGATTCTAGTGCGATTGCTTTGAGAGATTGCATCGTGTGGCACTAGGTGATCGTGTTGCAAGCCGGTGTGCTTGTTGCTCTTAGAGGTTGCCACCTCCTAGACGGCTTGGTGGCAAGAGACTCGTCGAAGCACGCAATGGAGATTGTGCGGTGCTCCTGGAGGAGGATTTGTGAGAGGTTCATGCTCACCTCGCGGGGATCGCGAGCGACACTACTAGAGCGTGTCATTAAGTTACCTCACTTGTGAGTGTGGGTTCAATCGCGGTGCCTTGAGGGGCTCACTTGAGAGTGGTGTCTTGCGGTGCCTTGCGGGCGTGCCTTGAGAGGCAAGTGATTTGAGGATCACAATCAAGAACCATCTAGGTGAAACATCGGAAGGAACCACCCAAGGTGTTGGTCGACACAACGAGGAATAGGGGGAAGTTGGCAAGCTTCCGATAACTTCGAAAAAAAATCACCGGTGTCAACTTGTCTACTCTTCTCGGTGGTTTGCATTCTCCAAATCACAAGCTTTGTATTTACATTCATTTATACCTTGTGCTTGTGCTTGTGGAGTAGTTCTTGCAATTACTAGCTTGTGTAGCTTGTTTAGTTGCTTTGCTTAGTTTATGTAGCTAAGTAATTTGAGCCTTTGGGTTAGGTGTGTGTCGCCTTGTCCATTGTGCATCTAGTGAGCTTAGGTTGGCTTTGTGCTTTTGCTCATTAGAATTGTGTAGGAGCTCACCCTTGTTTGAAGTACTAGTGCATAGGTTTGTGTGACCTTGCAATAGAAACGGTTAGGAGCTCAAGCTAGGCTTATCACCTCATTTGCTTTGTGTAGGATCTTTTGTGAGGTGATTTAGAGTCATAGCTACAGGGGTGAAGTCTTGGCTAAACGAACAGTTTTAATTCCGCATTATATTCGTTTAGCCGGCGTAATTAGTTTTAGAAAGGACTATTCACCCCGCCCCCCCAGTCCCCATCTCGACCCTACACCCCGCGGGATTCGCGAAAGGAGCACTAGTGGATTGCTTGTGGCTTGTGGATCCCTCTTTTTGATTGGTGTGCTTGAGCTCCCACCGGGGATTTGGCACCGTGCCATTAAACTTAGCAACCATCAAGTGGGTGTATCGCCACAACGAGGGCGTGGCGTCTTGGGCAAGCACGTGAACCTCGGTAAAATCATCGTGTCAATCTTGTTCTTGCTCGTTGGAGATTTTATATTGATCACGGTGATTGGCTTCGACCTCTACACGACAACGTCGGTATATCGATCACACTCTCCCTAGCATTTACATTTGATAGCTTGTGTAGTTTGCTTAGTGTGAACTTGATCACCTAGTTTACCTCCTAGTGTTATCTTTGCTAGTATACTTTGTTCACCTAGGATTGACATAGCTAGATTGTGTGCCTAGAGATCATAGTATATATTTAGTGGTTGATTGCATGGGGGCTTGCCTAGATGAACTTGTAGCACCGCTTTATTACGCTTCGCCGTTTATTTACTAACCTAGGTTTGCTCAAGTGTTGTTTGTAGAATTTGTAACGGGCTATTCACCCCCACCTCTCTCTAGCCATTAGGACCTTTCGGTATGTCTATTCTAGACCTTTGCAACCCATTGATGCAACAAAGAACAAAAACCTTAATAGGGTTGATTCAGTTCTAGGTGATTCAAACAACTGTCATCTTGTATCAATTGTATAGGACAACTAATGTTTCCCAAAAATATAAAAGAGTCCATCTCATATTATAAAACCAAACAAAAACATGTATATTTTCATCCTATTGTTGCACATTGGTATCCTTTTCCTTTTTCCTTTATTATCAGGCACGAGCCCTAACATGCAATCTGCAATCAAGGTCTTATTTGGCATGGCAACTAGGAGCAAAACACAAAGATAATGATTGGTCTAGTCAGTACACACAAGAAAGGTTAACATGTGGAAGGGATAGTACATGGGGTGCTACTATTGTGGGTTGTAAAGAAGATCAACAACTAGAGGTGGTGGTGCGAGTGGTGGTTTCCTGTTCTGTACTGCAAGTCAAGGGCATCATGTGGAAGTGTGTCTCTGTGGTGCTTGTCAAGGGCATCATGTGGCATTGCGTCTATGGAAATGGTATGCCAGATGATGTATACGCGGCCCAATCTTTCAATATGTACGATAAATTTGATTGGTTAAGGATTCAACATTGACGATCCACTCTTCAAACCAAGTATACTTCAGATCTTGAGCCACTACACCACAACTTTGTTGGTTATCAACCATGCACAACACAAATCATGATTGACCTCACCTAAAAGGTTTCCCACATAACGAAGTCGACAAAACAAGCAAGAACATGAAGAACACAATCTAAAGTTGTAAGTATAAATGATATATACCAATTTGTTGAGGTTCAAGTATACTCCCTCCGTCCCGGAATAAACGTAGTTCACGTTTCCCAAGAAAAAAACTACTTGGCAATTATTTACTAAAATAAGATTAATATTTATATTACATAATTAGTATCATTGGAAAGATCTTTTTGATCTAGTTTTTTAACAAAATTATTTAGAGATTTAAATCTTACTCCCTCCGTCCCAATATAATTGGCGTTACGAGTTTGAAAAAGTTTCGAAAGAAAGACGTTTTAGGTATCGAGCTACTCTGCCACTACAAATTACCTACTCCACCACGGTCATCCATCAGCCATGCCATCCACTTCGAATATTAAAATGAAAAGAAACGCACGCCGTGAGAGGTCAGTGAGAGGAGGCTCGTAGCGAAGATGCATCTTTAGCTTTGCTGTTGGAGGTTCGCCGAAAAAGATTCCGTAGGGGGTAACGAGTCTTTCTCCATTTGCATTGGTACACGGGACAATTCTAGAGCGTCAAATATCTTTGGGGCGAGAGGAGGAGTATACGTATTTTCTACAAATCGAGTCAAACGTGTGGCACGAACACCCAAAAACTACGTTTAATTTGGAACGGAGGGAGTACATTCAAAAGGACCAATCGACATTAGCGAACATAAAGAACGTGGGTCTTGATTTACAGTAGTGGTACTTAGAGTCACAAGTATTTTGAATATTGTTTGTTTCATGAGAAAAAGAACAAGAACTAAACAAAACCTGACCCTAACAAAACGAAGGTCGTGGATTTGCACCGTTGGATGGATGGATATATCCTCTACTAGACTTCTCTACTATCTCCTCAGCTGGCATGGTTAGCCATATTTGTTGAGGACGCCTTTTTTTATCAACCATGTATTTGTTAAAGATACAATACAAATAAAGTGAAGTAGGATACAGATGTTCCACCGTAATTGCATAGAGGCCCCTACCAAACAAAAAAATTACAAGCAAACCCCTAGGACCTCTAGGCACTGACGTCAGAGACCACTGAAGCCATCACCACTGTGCCAAGTCATAAAAAGCTCCATCACCGCATGGCCTTGAACAGAACCGCAATTGACACTTCCCATCAAGGTCGAGATGAAGCCAACACTTTAATCGAGGACACGTTGTTCCACTCTCCAGTTGTTGGAGTAGCCCCGAAGCATGCTACCCTGATGGGACAACCGAAGACTCTTACACGAAAGTAGAAACTGGGCTTGTATTAATTGTTATCCATCCTCCTTTACATCGCCAGCGGGGGGACTATTTATACACATCCGTATGACTTTACATGACCAATATACCCCTCAACTGCCCTGATGACGACGAATATTCTGAGCTCCATGGGGTATTCTGGTCTCTTCAATTCGTCCGCCCAACTGCTCCTAGGGACCACTTGGGCTAACCTTTCGCTTCTTGCGGCACGGACTCCAATCCCGATGCCCGACGCGGAGATTCGCCACCTACAAACACAACTCCGACAAGACAACGAAGACATGGTTTTCGGTTCTCCAACTCTCGAATCGGTACTCGGTTGCTAACAACCGAGGATCCAAAACTCCTGAGCTTTGATCCGTTACTGCGCCGCCGACGTCAGCGGGATAAGAGCCGAAATCCCGAGTTCGGTTTGTGTTCGTCCGGAGTAGATTGCCTCGATCGTCCGCCCCTCGCGAAGGATCAGGCTCGTCGCCTCCCGAGGAACATAACCCGAATCCCGCTCCTGGTCGCTAGCACGCCGAATGCGATTGAGATGACCATCACCCGAGGCGGCCTTCGAGCTCGTCGACCCGAAATCCCGTTTGCCTCCTTCTACGACAACATGCACCTTCTCCCCGATCCCGCGGGGGGCCTAGAGCCCCTACCGCATTAACCCAAGCGAAACCATGCTTGATGTACTCAAAACCAAATACGACGAAGCCTCATTAGGAGGAGTTATACTGCGTGCGCTCCGCCTCGACCTCCTCTGTCCAACTGAAACCCACGGGAACTTCTTTAGTGCAGGGAGGCGCGATTTTGCCCCCGAACGTATCCAAATTTAAAAATTTGTCATTTAACCCTCCCTAATCCTTACATATTTGAATTAAAGAGGAAAAGAGAAAGCGGCACCAGATGCATGTGAGCTAGAATGAAGAGAAAGTGTGTGGTTTAGATCACTGGCAACAATGACAGTTACATATTCAGATAGATATTCAATAAGAATCTCTTCACCCTTTGGTAGGCTTGCCACATGAGCATACATTTGAAAATCCAATGTTTGTTGAAAGGTTACTAGATGGCTGATTCTAGCTAATACTGATTTATTGTGAGATAACTACCTCTATGAGTCATAGGTCTGGTTTTAAAACTTTTAAAAAGTCTATGGATGTTAGTGATGTTTGTCACATTATTTCCTCTTTCGAAGCAAGTGGATGTGAGTTGAAATAAGCGTGGCAGTGTGTTCATTTTGTTTTATTAACACTAACTTGTAGTGCATATTGTTGTTCAAAGTAACATATTATTGCCTATTCAACTATTTATTGTGAGAGAAAGGTACCTCTATATATACAATTGAGATTGAGAAGCATAGGTCTCGTTTTGATGGAACTTTTAAAAACAGCTTCAGGATGTGAGTGGTGATGTTTGTGACGTTATTTCCTCTTTCGAAAGTGGATGTGAGCTGAAATAAGCGTGGCAGTGTGTTCATTTTATTTTAATAACCCTAAACCATAGCACATATTATTGTTCAAAAAGTAACAAATAATTGTCTATTCAAATTCAAACTACTAACACATACAGGTAACAAATAATTGTCTATTCAAACTACTAACACATACTCAATTTGTATTGGTAAAAAACGTCATTTAAGATAGTCTCCAAAACAACTGACCTCTTTTTATTATAAAATATTTATTTATAAAAAGGTGATATATCTATACTTTTATGAAAATATTTTTTTTTAAGACAAATCTATTCATATAACATTCACATTTACAATCTCACAATGTTTGATTGTCCAAAACGACTCGCAGGTAGCTTAACATATATGTTATATGATCTGACTACTTTATTTTTTTAAAATGTCTTAATGGCTTTTTCTGAAAAAAACCGTAAACCAAAAAATAGGCACTGCACGCAGGAGTAGAACTGTAGAAGGGAGAACAGCCACTCAGCTCTCTCAATACAAAGAGGGCTGCGGGACTGCGGCTGCACCTAACAGGTAATCAGTTAACGCTGAAAATGCAGTTCTCGCTGCATATATAACGCTGAAGATTGCAGTAACGCCGAGAAGATTGCAGAGTCAGCAGCAACCGACTTTAATGAACATAGCAATGGTTCTCAACGTGGTTCTCAACGTGGGTGCTTCTTATTCACGACCTCGGTATCGTTTTTCACAAATTCAATCTCAGTTATGCAACAGCCCGATCCTCCAGCTGGTCTTAAAGCAGAATCTACAATTTACCGTGTGCTCGTTTACAAGATACGAACATGACACCTATGCAACTACAATCCCCTCTTATACAAATCGCTATTTTACGCTGCAGGTGTTACTTGCTATAGAAACAAGGTGGTTGTAAACTGCTGGTTGAGTTATTTGGTGGTATAAAGTCTTATTTCAAATTTCAATACACCATAGTAGACATTTACCATCATGATACACTGGGCATTCAAAATATTCCAAAGAGAAGATCTTAACTCTGAATCCGAAGAGAAGTTTTACAGCAATACTGACTAGATGTAACCACAATTATTGAACTGCAAATGCCTCAGATTTAAGTTTTTTTTTTTTTTCAGCGAGAACGCTACAAAGTATATTTAACACCATCATCGGCAATTTGCTCTAGATAGCATGTCACACTAACGAAAAACCAAGCCAGGAAAGAAAAATTAAGAAAAATAATAATAATTCAATTAAAAAATAAACAGATTGCAGATCTAAGAGCCTGCCTCAGTGGTAGTGACAATTTGTAGATCGTCATGGAACAATCCGATAATACGTGCATTTGTTATGCATCATCGGCAGCCAATCAACACAGGGAACAAGAAACAAGATACCGAAATTAAAACAAAAAAACAAAATTTGGTTTAGGGAAAGCCAAAGCATCAGAGAGATTCCCATTATAGACTTAGTCTATCATGCCCAGAAAAGGGTTCTGATGTCCCTGTCTTGTTCTCATCACCTGCTCCCTTTTAATCCCAATCCAAATAGCCAAGAAAAACTATCAAAACAATAACAAAAAGATCCGGAGAAAATTGGAAGAACACGCTCAAATAACACAGCACAGCAAGAAACGGAGCCGCTACCAGCAGACCCAAACCCCGAATCGATCGAGGCAAACAGGAGAGCTTCGACTCGGAGGAGATAGGCGGAGATAGGCGCGGCTGCTGTCGGCGAGGACGGCGATTGTTGGGGCCAGGCTCCGGCGGCCGTATATATAGCTGTCACCGAGCTTCTAGGGTTTTCGGGTATGCGCCGAGTTTGATGTAGTTTGTGGGCTGGGCCTATTGTGCACGGGTTGGAGTGGGCCTCTAGGTGCTCATTTGTTGGAGCTATTTTTATTTTTCTGTGTTTTTATGTAAAATAAAACAATTTCTGTGAAACTCTTATACAATACAAGTCCTATAAAGTTCCTGTGTTTCAGAAGACCCAAAAGTTTAGGTTTTCAAGAACACATGTTTTTCATGCATTTTTTTTAAAATAAAAACGACTTTTTAAAAAAAACGCTTGTGCAATTCCTATAGAATTCTTGTTTCAAAAGACCCCTAAGTTTAAGTTTTGAAGAACACAAGGTCAAAGCTAGCTGAGTCTGTGTCCTCAATTCGGCTAAAAACTGAAATTAAATGCAAGAACAGTCGGACATAGCTCAATTATGAACAAGATAGCAATAGAATGATTAAAGTACAGAAGGTGATATCTCAAACATAACTAAATTCCAATTAACGTGGACACCCTTTTCCACCCCCAAAAAAAATACTGATGTACTCCCAATGGATTGAAACAGACGAAGTGTTTGATAGCCT
This sequence comes from Hyparrhenia diplandra, assembly GCA_015847255.1. Classification (NCBI taxonomy): domain Eukaryota; kingdom Viridiplantae; phylum Streptophyta; class Magnoliopsida; order Poales; family Poaceae; genus Hyparrhenia; species Hyparrhenia diplandra. The sequence goes on along the minus strand of JADLZK010007668.1, from coordinate 260,150 downwards.
ATTTGAATAGAGCAAATAATTGTCATTGTTCAAAGAAATGCTAATCAGCCTACTTAAAAAAACAAGCTTGATCGTTTAGCCTAACGAGCTAAAACAAAGCTCATGATGCAGTAAAATAGATGTGGAAGCTGACAAGCACAAAGTGTAGCGTCAAGCTCATCTGCACCAACTGTATTTGAACAGATACATAGCAGCTATCCAAAAAATTTCAGAGAACCGGAGAAGGATTTGCTTTTTGCTACTTGAGGGTACAGATCAATTCGTTAATGTTGAGATTCAATTGAACGAGCTACATGACTCAACCACCAAAAACTTTTGGAGTCAAACTTCCATATCTAGTGGTAGCTGGAATGCACCAACCGCACTGCAAAATATCACACGGCGATACTTGACCTTCATTTGCTGCAGAACCGAGTCTGTAATTTTGAAACTAGCAGTCTATCCTTGGCACATACAATCAGGTGCAGGATAAGTATAGATGGATTGCGTTGCCTTTCTCAACCGGATTTGCCCGTATCTTCCTTTGTGGCCTGCCTGTACAACTTTCTGAAACTCCGGCCACTCCATGCTCTTGTTCACAAAGATGCGGCCAAGCAATGCCATGTTTGGCCTTATGGTCTTCAAGTTCTCATAAGTTCGGTGAGCCAACTGAGATGAAAAATTGTTATAGTGAAGACTACACATTAAAGGAATAATCGAACAAATACAGAGGCCATGAGAACTTACCAAAGCATTGTGCATATTTCCAGGAGATGCGGAGATGAAAATATCGCTATGCATGCTGATATAATAGTCAAGAGCGGCTAGAACAGAAGCCTTCCCTTCGACATTTGCAAGTTCATCTTCAGATGCAAGGCTCCTCTTGTCCTCCATCAATGGAAATAGTTTGCGCAAGCTAGAGATCCTGGCTTCTCCACCATATACCTGAATATGTGAGGCATGTTAAAACTTCCTGATTTCCCCTGCAAGAATAAATTCGAGCACAGAAGAGTCAAACCTTGTGAGAAGCAAGATAGAGTCGAGTTCTGCTGTCAAAGCCAAGGGCTACCAGTAACAGCCCAATCTCTTCTGGGGTCAATGGGCAGCGTCCCTGTATTCGAAGCTCCTCATCAGTTAGCTGTGAATTTAATACCCTCCCTTGCCATATAACTTGCCTGTACTTAGCAAGAGCTAGCTGTTCAGCTCTGCCACCTCCAAAGTCACAGGCAGAATGTGCAGCCATATCCTGAAAATTATAGGTAAATTTGCAACATTCTAGAACAGGAATTCTTTTAAGAGCACAAAGATACACAAGCACCATCCAATACTGCAGAAGTTGGCATCTACCTTATCAAAACGGAGATGCAAAACTGCATATTTTTCAGCTTGATTTGTGTCTCCTTCTACAACTTGATGGATAGATTTACTGGAATGGCCCTGGACTGGAGACCTCAAAGCGCTTCACAAGTGTCTCTCCGAGTGAGATAATGTGAGGCGAAAGACCAGAGCTTGGAAGTTAACTTTACAACGCAAGCGTTGAAGCTCCACAGGCAAATCATCAAATGCAAGGCGGTGAGAAAAGGGAGCGATTGCAGCAATCCCATAGCTGGCAGTGACGCAACAGATAGATAAGATTGCTGGTGAAAATTTATCTTCATAGAGTAACCAACTCAGTAAATCAAATAATAGTTAGACATAATGATAATAGAAACAGAAGTAACTTCGGTAGCAGCTGACCTGGGCAAAACATGGACGACTTAGTAATTGTATTCAATATGTCAAGTGTCCATCAATATGAAAATCAGTGCAAAATCTCAACTAAGGCAATCATTAAAGAGAGGGCTAGAAAGATGTCTTGTGATACAAGCGACTTCAGAAAGTAAAACCACATGCATAACAAAAAGAGACATTGCAAATTCAATCTTTCACTAACCTTTGCAGGATAGGACTGACATTCTCCAAATACCAATTTGCTGAGGCGTGAAGAGGTGCAGTTTTTTATTCTTGTAGCACGGATGCCTGTGCCATAGTACTCTCTTGTGCTCCAAGAAAATTCTTTTGGAAGCGCTTTGATAATGGAAACTTCATCTTTTAGGGAGTTGATAAAGTGATCCACGTCAAATATTTCTTCAAATGAGCTGCAGCCCAAAAAAAATGTACCAGTATAGAAAATAGTTCCAGTTCAACAAGAGAACATGAAATATATAGTTTCAAACTCCAGAGGCACCTTGAATCCTTCCAAACAGGATTTACTTCAAGATGTGGGATCACAAGAGTAGCATTAAGAATCTTTGCAACTGCAACGGCATCACATATCTACAGAACAGGAATAACTCAATAAAGAGTTGGCTAATCTAAAGCCTGGATTAAGCAAGCTATCTCATGTCCAAAAATCATACTACCAGTAATTAGAGGACCATACCCCCATCCTTTGCTGGTTCAATCCACCATCAAGAAATACTTGGATGTATCCACTTGGTTCCAGCGGTAATGCTAACATCAAAATAAAGGGTGCTTAATCAAATAATTTTTCAACAGGAAGAGGAACTATGTTTCATCATCATGGAAAAGAAGTAAATTACTTTGAGAAACTGATGGCTTTAAGCATGGTTTCCACCCCTGATATGGCAAGGGTGACCATAGCTCTGTCTTTTGTTTGTCTGTCTGCAACAAAACATATGGTAAAATATCATCAACCATAACAACGGTAGTTTTCATCTGACAGAGATGTACTCACAACTGCCCATCGCAAAAGCCTCATTTAAAAGAGAAGGGTGCATTGGCTTAGGGGCATTCCACTCCTGCAAAAATTGGAACAAAACATTGACATGTGCAAAGTTCCCAAATTAAATAAAACATTTTACAGAATAATCCACCAGAAACATCTACTGGAATCTCATAAGTTGGCTCGCACATTGTACGCACAATGGTATCAACTGGTGATCAAGCCAGGTACTCCAGTACACACTTCATCCCACATACCAGGAAAAAAAAAACAAAGATCCGAGGACATATAAGCCATACAGGCAGAATGGTATATCCTTCAAAAGAGTCAGCTCTTTAGATAGTTGCTTTATAGTTCAGCTAGTTTCCATGAAGGTCTTAGTTTTGCACTTTCTTTGAAATGGCGTGTAATCGACTAAATACAACTAAATTTTGGTGAATTTTGCCACGCCATTTCTCTACAAGCACAACCACATCAATCCCCTAAATTGCTCCAGCAGTTGCGCACTACAAACAAACGGCAAGGGTTTACCAAGGCGCCACAAGTTAGCAACAAAAACCGCACGAAACAACTAAACAAGAAGACGATATGACACTACGCCTGCTCGAATCGAATGACGCAACAGTGGGAAGGGGAAAGGGGGCTCACCGAGAAGAGAGAAGGGAAGGCGTGGCCAAGCGGGGAGAACATCCCGGAGAATACGGCCGGCAGAAATACCACGACCGCGGCGGCGAAAACCGCCGGGGCCCTCGCCGGAGACGGCGAAGGCGACGCCCTCCGCATCTCCCTGCTTTGGGGAAGACGAGTGGAAGAAAAGGGAAAAGCCCAAAAGCGTGGACTGAGCTGAGTTTTCAGGGTATTCGGCCCATTTTGTTTAAGTGCGAGCCCAGCTTCCATCTATGGAGTAATTTTTAATTTTATAAATCCGTTTTTCAAAAATATACTCATGTTACCATTTTAAACGGCAAAGAAAAAAACTTTAATAAAATCATAAAATCTATGTATGCGATCGTGTGACAATTATTGTCGCAAAAAAACTAATTGATATTTAAAAATATATTGTATTTTGCTTTTGCTCATACCTGTTTATCATTGGCTAATTCGCCCCTCATCATTCGGACGTGGTAGGAAATCACTTTTGCTAGAATATGTCGCATATGCGACATGCAAAAAACATGACATAAGAGAGAAGAAGAATATACTTGGGGCTTGGATCGCAGAAGTAAAAATAGTCCTAATTTTTTTGTGTCAATAGGAGAGCTAAACATGTATGCGTACTTGTAAGAGATCTCTACAACATAAAAAAAAAACAAAACGTGGATATTTTTTGTGTGACTTTTGGTTTGGCTCGCACCTCCCCATCTTGAAAACCACACCCGGTCTCCTCCCCTTCTTTTTTAACAAATTGAAAAAGGAAAGGAAAAATTGATGGGTCATTAACCATGCATGCATGGCTACGCCTTCCTTCCTTATTTCTTTTATTGAAAAGGAAAAGAAAAATGAGTGGTCATTAATCATGCATGCATGGCTAATGTCTCCATCCCCTTTCCTTTTTTTTGGCATTCAAAAGGAAAAAAATGATTGGTCATTAATCATGCATGCATGGCTAATGCCACCATCCCCTTTCCTTTTCTTACGACAAATTCAAAAGGAAATAAATCAATCCGCATTAATCATGCATGCATGGCCAACACTATTTTCTCTCTTATCTTTTCCCTATAAATGGAAACAAATAGCCATGGAACTTCCATCTCTCATACAAATGTCATAGCCTGCAAGGCGCGCCCGACGTCAATCATGCTCTTTCCAAATCTAGATTCACGGCCCAGGCAACAAAAAAAAATCTCTCGCCGTGAAAGTTTCCACCCATCCTCCGCCCAGTGTGCAAACGGCCGCACCGCCGCCCGGCTCCGCTACCCTCCCCACCGATGCCCCTCAACGCAAATGAGGCATGTCCCATCGCGGCCGCCGTTGACGCGCCGCTCACGCCCCCGCCCGGCTGCCCTCCAACGTTGGGACTCCCTTAGCGCTGTCCGACCATTGCAGACGTCGCGGCCGCCCTCAGCACGCTCACCGTCAAGGACCTGCTGACCTACAACGACGAGACTACCACCGGTTCACCACCGGATGTCCCTATCCACGCCGACCGGATGCCTCCTCCCGCCGCCACCTCCGCACCACCCCGGTACTTTCGCTCCGCCCGCCGTGGATCGCCATGGACGCCACGGCGCCCTCGCCGTGCTCGCGGGCCTCAAAAGCGTACCCCGCGGCCTGCGCCGCCATTCACCCGTGTGCCAACATAAGGTAGAGCTCGCCACGCCAAGACCAACTCCGCCCGGTCACCACCACGTCCGCCGGAAGCCCGTCATTGTGCCTCGACCGCACGGATGCGACTACCATGGTGGTCCGCTAGCACGTCTTCATCGGGCGGGAGCTCCAAGAGGTGGCCACAACACATGTCGGCAGAACGCCTCTTCCTCGTGCCCTCTCGCACTTCTGGCTTGAGGATCTATGGCAGCCTTAGCGCGAATCATTGACTCAACGCGGGGGCGTGGTGCGATACGTGTGTTTTTAGTTTCACAACATTGTTATCTTATCATGCGATGCATGCATTTTTATATAAAATTTAGTTATCCCGTAGCAACGCAGGGTGCGATGCTAGTTAATAATTAAAAAAAGCGCTTATTGGTGGTTAGAGTTCACTAGAAAAATCATGACCAGCCCATATTTAGCCTAAAAAAGAACTAGTTTTTAGTTTAAGTATCCAAACATGCTACAAACCTGTATCTTTTGTGCAAGATCGCCTTTTGTACGTTAGCCTTTATCTCTGATGCTACAAACCTACACCTTTGTCTTCCCTCAACATGCCTAAGTGAAAATCTTGTACTGTGGATGTGCCCATTCTTCATGTAAAAACATTGAACTTCCATTGCCATTGCCATTGCCATTGGCATCAACTAAGGGCGGCTCCAATGTACGCGGCAAAGAGATGTGGAAGAAGAGAGAAAAAAATGAGTAGAAGAGGTGCTATAATGGAGCAAGAATGTTAACTTAGAGCTTGTTTTAAGATCGCTTCACAAACATTGTGAAGTAGCTCTATATAAAAAATAAAGTTTCTACATATTTATGGCACCTAAATGCTAGTTCGAGACTGGGGCTGCCCTACTCCATATTTTCTACTCTGCTCTACTTTTTTTATCTAAGGTAAAATTTGTGGAACTGTAATTATTTAACTAAAAACATAGAGCAAAGTAGAAAAATATGGAGTGGAGTAGCCCCATAGAGACTCGAACTAGCACTTTGTTTGAGTACCAGGTGTAGAGATGTGCATAGGGGCTTTTCTTTATATAAAGTACAACACCTGTCATGCGTCAAACCTCTTATCTTACTAATAAGAAAATATATATTAGAGCCGCCTTAGGATATACCCAATATAAATTATCAATAACTATGTCAACGTGTTTGAGTTGGCTGTGGTAAATTATCAATAACTATGTCAACGTAGTACAGATAATTTATATACTCCCTCCGGGATGGTATTAGAAGTCGTTTTGGACAAGGTTTGGGTCAAACATCGGGAATATAAATCATCAATATGTTGAGTTTGTAAATGCAAAAATTATATGAGTAGATTTGTCTTAAAAATACTTTGATAAAAGTATACATATATCACATCTCCATAAATACTTTTATAATAATAAAGAGGTCAAAGTTGTGTTTTGGAGACCGTGTACGCTATCCTAAGCGACTTCTAATACCATCCCGGAGGGAGTATTGAGTTGTCTGTTTTTTTTTTCTCTGGAAAGAACAATTTTCCAGCTTGTGTAAATAAGGAGGACATGATTATGTGTGAATCAATAAACCGTTGAAAGTTCATTGGTCCAGAGGTGAAAACTTTTTGCCGAAGATGTGAAATTATATCAGATCAAAAGTTGAAGAAGTTGAAGTAAAATTTTGAATAGTAAATCTTTTCTCAAAAGGCAGTTTGGAATTTTGAAGTTGAATTATTAACCAAATCGGTGGAAAGTTTTTTTCCAAAGAAATTTAGTGTAAGGAAGTTCCCTTTCCAATTTAACGTTTTTGAAAATGAATTCCGCAGTTTAGCACAAGTACTTCGATTATGCTATTTTTGTTCCAAATGGAAAGGAATATAAATTGGTTTAGGAAGACATACGGTTTGATGATATATACGACGGTGATCTATGTTTGGATTAAAAAAAATACGTGTGTAATATAGCTTAGAATAGTAGATTTTGAGTATATACACATATGTATGGATCATTCGGCTTCATTAATTCCGGCCAAGAAAAACTTAGGTAAAGAACAAAGGAACAAAGAATAATTTTCTGAACAAATCCGGCCAAATCATCTGATCCGGCGGTTCGGTCCTACGAACAAATGGTATCCGTACGTCCATCTCAGTGGCTCGTCTCCATGAGGTTGACGAACTCGAGGAAGTCGATCCTGCCATCCCTGTCCCCGTCATACGCATCGATCATGCGCTGGCACTCCGCCTCGGCGCCCGGCGCCGGCGGCCTGGAACCCGAGCGACGTGAGCACGCTCCGGAGCTCCGCGGCGTCGATGAAGCCGTCGCCGTTGCGGTCGAAGACCGCGAACGCCTCCCGGCCTCCTCCACGGTCGCCTCTTCCTCATCGAACAGCGCCGCCGCCTCATCGAACCCGACGGACGACACCGCTTCTCCGGCTCCCATCAGCCCCAGCACCACGTCCATGTCGACGCCAGCGGCGGCGGCGGAAGCGGGCTTAGCCGGGGACGACGGCGACGGTGGTGGTGGTGCCGCGGCGCTAGGGGCCGGGGCCGGGGCGGGGGCGGCCTCGCGGCGGCGGCTGGAAGAGGACGTGGAGGAAGACTTGATGATGGTTGTGAGCCAGAAGAGGATGGCGTTGATGGAGAGCGTCAGCACCGCCTGCGCCACGGACATGTTGTAGTAGGACGTGGTCGGCGCGGAGGAAGAGGCCATCTCCATTGCAGACTTGCAGTTGCAGCCAGCAGCGGTGTCTCTGAGAATCCTGTAGTTAACTTGTGATCGAGTCGTGAGCGCGCGCGCGGTGGCTTCTTCCTTTGCTTTCTTCGCTTGGCGTTTGATGGTTTGATGATCCGTGGGCTGGGCGCGGCGCATATATAGGAGAGCGCTGCAGGAGGAAGATGACTTGGTGGAGGAGGCGGGCGCGACCGCGCGGAAGGCGAGAGGCAGGTGGCCTAGCTTGTCGTGCGCGGAGGGAGGAACCGGCACGAAAACGCGAAAAGCTGCCGGGAGAGAGAAGGTTCGCGACGCGCGGGCAGCTTCGTGGAAGGAGTAGAAGTGCGCGGGGCCGGAGCGTCGGTCTCAGCCGGCGGGCGTCTTCCGCGCGGGTTCGCGGCGTGGAAAATGGGATGGGACGTGGACGTCGCGGGCGGAGACTTGACCCGGGCAGGGCAGGGGCAGCGTCCGTCTCCACTCCTCCAGTCTTGGAGTTGGAAGTTGGAACCGAAACGGAACGGTGAAATTCCACGCCCCTTCGCTTTCGACTTTTCTTCTCTTTCTCTGGTGCTCCGTTGCTTTCCCGTGCTTTTGTTTCGCCGTCCCTCGGCGTTGCGTTTTGGCATTTTGTTGGGTTTTATTGGATTTAAGTACGGCGGCTGGACGGACGGGGTTGTTGGTCGAATGGATTGACCGCCCTTTTGCCGTCGAGTGTACGGAATGGATTGGTAAATTTCGTAGCAAAATCTTGTCACTAAAACGCCCAACCTCTCCTAGTATGTATGGAGATAACCTAGGGTAAAAAAAAAAATGAATTCAGGCGACCTAATTCGTTCCTCCTTCGACGTTATGGTCTGTTCACACTCTGTACACTCGATCACAAATTGTCTGTAGACCTGAACAAAATAAAATAATCATAATAATTCATAATATAATATGCAATTCTTTCTATATAAGGTAATACTCCATATATTGTTAATCAAATTGTTTACAGTAGCTTGTATTGACTCCACATAGGTATATGTAGCTGCATAATAATAATCATCTTTTCCATGAGGAATTAATTTATTGAGAAAAGCTATATCCCACTCATGTGGCAATTTGCCTATATCCCAAACTTAGGGTTTGGGATTTTTTTGTTTGCCCTACCAAAATTCGTGTGAAAGTTGCCTCCTTCCTCCACGAATTTTGCTTTTGCCAAAATTTATGTGGTTTGGCCTAAGAAATTACTTGAGTGTAAAAAGGGTCCAACCACCCAAGTTTAATATAGACCATCTCTAATTTATAGTTTCTCAAAAGGAATGAAGAAAAGGAATCGTTGTTCCATTTCGAAGACGAGGAGAAAAACCGAATGGTTCTTGCCTTCTTCGCCATTGCTTGCATCCCAATAGAAAATGTGTAAAGAGAGGGGTCGATGATGTTTTCGCTTGCAATTTTGCGTTTGGGACAAGTTTCTAGTGCATACGGAGTAATAACTTGCAGGTTGCAGCTTCTTGTTGCATAGAGTTTCAGTTTTCGCCGGGACGAAAATTCCATCATCGTACAAATGCGGACAGCTGTACTTTGGCCGAAGACTAATATGCATGCATTCCTTGCAAGACTTGTGACTTGTCACTGAAAAGGATACGCACTGCTCTGAAATGAACGAGGTTTATAATTGTAGTTTCATCGTACACAGCCACACAGCCTCACCCTCATTTTTCATTGGGCGATCGAGAATGCATTGCGAGACCGGATCAGCATTCAAAGGTAGACGTGTTAGCCGCTCTGACTGTTTATTACTCTGATAAAATAATCATAGCTGCTGAATACAGACTAGTGGTCGAGGGTCTTTTTAGGACTTTGAGCAGAGAAGCCCCATTCGGCTACCTGGTCCATATGGACCATGGTCGTTGCCCTTGCTTGGTCAGTGTAATGTATTTAATATATATATTTTATTTAATGCATGCTTAAGATAAAGAAACCTAGCTACCAAAACCAACAAGAAACATTCCATACTACTAGTAGTAGTGTATTTGTGCAGTTAAGATTAATAAGATGTTGACTATCAACCTGACCAAAATGTTTTCCTACTCAATCTGACCTGAATGTAGTGGAACACTTGAGTTTGAGAGAAGGGCCCACGCACGTATTTGCAAGGAGCGCAATCATCACATTTCCTTTAATTTTGGGATGAGTCTGATTTAGTGAGAAAGGGATATAGATGGATGTCACCAAATCAAGCTCCATTACAACTGTAACAGTAGAATCGTAGAACCATACTTACTATACTGTATAAAAGTGCAAAGTGTGGAAAGTTATGGTTAATGAGATCGTAAAATCGGCACAATCAACTAATAAGATGTAAAATTGAAACATGGAATCACGAGTTTAATAACGCAATATTAAAGCGGTAAGCTCCCGTATTTGTATATACGCTATATATATTGATAAAAAAACATCAACCCGGTATATCTATATACCTACTAATAAAGGCAGAAAATTTCTTGTCCACCTTTTTCGGTTTGCCTTCCGTCTGCCACCCACCGTCCTCCCTTCGTCCTGCCGTCTGTCACCGAGGCAGAGTCGAATTCGCTGGCAGGCAGAGATCGGAGGTGCCAGGCTTGCTGTCTGGGAGTCCCAGACGGGGCCGCAGGAAATTCTCAACGCTGGGTGTGTTTAGCACCCAAAAATTTGGTGCAAAAATTTTTGGATGGATATGTCACATCGTCTGTCAGTAGCGTGTTTTTGTTTGTTAGTGGTAAATATTATCCTATCATGACGTGTAGGCTCCAAAAGAATTGTGTCGCAATGTACATCTAAACTGTGTAATTATTTTTATTTTTTACTTATATTTCGTCTTTCCATACACGTGTTGCGGCCGGCCGATGTGATGGAGAATCTTCTTTTGCATAGTGGAATTTGGGAGGAATTTGGGATCTAAACACACCCGCTGTTCCTGTGCATATGTTGCCGTTGTCCGAGGAAATTTTCTGCTGCCGCTGTGTTACTTCGTGGAGCTGCATCGTGCTACTCCATCATGCGGATTGAAGACCAAGAGCAGCAGCTGCTTGTTCACGTCATTAGTGTTCGTATTTGGTGATATTTTTCCTTAACTCCACACGTGAATCGAGGTGGTTAGGATTAGATTGTTTTGCTTGGAGTGACGGTGGGAAGTTGAAGATGGAAAGTGTAACACAGGTGTCAGTGAATGAGGGAGGGGCAGCAACGTCTTTTTTCATGCCCTGAATAGTAAAAAAACGGCCCCTAGAATTATTGAAATAGAGTAACTCCTGAAAAGTTCAGATTTAATAACAATTCACGTTACATGGATCATATTTTTATAAGGCATGCGAATTATGGGTCAAATTGTTGGTGGCACGCGAATAATGGGTCATATTTCATAATTTCCCATGGGGAAGACGAAGGAACAAGGGAAAGTGAATCTAGGGTTTTTGGCGGCGGAGTGCATTTGTTCACGGCAAGACCGTTCTCAATCGTTGGATTTGCATCCACGGTTCAGAGCCAACAGCTAAGTGAATCTGTAGGACAACGTGGAACAGCGCACTTGCTCCGCCCAAGCTTAGGTAGCCGAAAATAAAGCCCACGGGCGTATGATGGCTACAGATAATAATTGTTGCCACCTTCATTCTCTCCCTCTCAAAAAAGAAGGAACAATTATGCAACTGCCCCTATTATGAAGTCTAATTGCTTTCGTTTGTCCTTATTTTTTTAAATTTTGCTCGTTTCCCTTGTTTTTAGTTTTCAATTGCACAAATGTCCCTAATAAGAACAAAGGCAGTTGCACAATTGGCTTAAAAAGAAACATTTATTCTCTTCTATTAGCTCGACACATTCGGGGCGTATGTTACAAATAATATTGATATATATAAATGATACAAAAAAGGTTCGATGATAATCTCGAAGATTATTTTCACGTTAAGCGCTTAGCCATAATAATATAGTTTTTTCTTCCCATTGCGGCGCAGGCATATTTAATAGTATTCCTAATCTCAGTAACTGCCTAGCTGAGCCTGGAGCACACACAATGCTCATACTGAATAAAGTCCATTGTTCTCGTCAAAAAAAAAAACCCACTGTGAGCCTGTAGTCACGGGCCTTGAAATAATGGGCCTACCACGATGTGCCAGCCTATTAAGCTACGTGCTCTTGTGGGTCCGTTCTGCTACTTCTGCTTGATATTTTCTGAGGGCCAAACCCCGACCTGGCGAGCAGGCCGTGTCGAAGATAACGGCCGCTGACTGGTGTAACTAATCAAAACAGAGCATTAGGAATGAGAACAAGTCCGGTCCTTGTAGGTTTTTTTTTTTTCCAAAGTAAAATGACGCAAATGTTGAACTCTATGAGCACAAACACGTAAAATCTATCCTAGTTATCTCGAAATTGACGAAGTTGTCGACGGAATCGTCGCCTGTCACTGATTCAGTACAACGCCGCCGCTAAAATACCAGAATAAAAAATAAATTCATAAAAATAGCATGTTGAGTTGAGTTGGTGCTCAGTGTTTTTACATGTCGATAGACATTTTTAATTGATCACTTGTAAGTATATACTCGGCTCTGCGACTGCCGTGGAGTACGAAAAAAAAAGAATGAGCTATCCATCCCCTCCTCGGCCGACGTGGCAGAGCTGCACACGCACTCACGCAAGTGTCGAGCCAACTGGTAACCGGTGACTTCGGTCCATCCGCACTACGGCCGGCCGCCTACGTCGTCCCCGTCGCGAGACCTCTGCGACGACGACAGAAACATGCGCCGAACCCGTGGACTCCCGGGAGATGTCAAACAACGCTGATGACGCACGCAGCAGCGAAAGGGGACGACGTACGTGCGGTTGGTTTTTCTTTTTTTGTACTGTTGCTCTGGTCTCTTGTGGATTGTGCACACGTCGACGCATATGCACATGCATATGCACTAATGAGCATGTTTCTCTGGATCTATCTGAGCACTTGATCAGCGGCGCCACGTACAGACACGTCTCTGTGATGGAAGTACGTATATGTAATTGTGGCTGCCGTTGTTTATTAATTAATTATAACGGCGTGATCCACGAGCACTACTAGCAGTTGGTTATCTGTACGTCTTCCGTTGAGTCTCTCTCTTTCAGGCAGCTGCACTAGTGAAAGAGTCAAAATCTGTCGCCCGTGCACACATCCAAGTTTTGACCAGATGACTCATCACACCCACGAGCTCTACTGCTGGTCTCTCTCTCTGGGCTGTGGAGCATTATCTAGACTATCTATCTGCATGCGCCACCAAGCGACCATGTGTTTGTTTGTGCACATGTACCAAACATACGTGTATGCATAGAAACGGAAGCCCCGTTTCTTGGTCTGGGGACGCATCCAAATCCAAACCGATCACGTAGTACAGCTCAGCCGTCGCAAAGTCCAAGGCTTGCCAACCTTTTGTTCGGATGCTGGGGATTGATCCATGTGACTTCACACAGCATCGATCGACCCCCTGATGGACCTCACCTCAGCCTCATGCAGGGGTCCCACATCGATCGGACTGTTGCGGGCGTCAACTGTTAGTACTGTACAGTACTACTGAGGCAAGCTGATGTGCAATTTGGAATGAAGGGAATTATTACTGAAAGAAATGGAGTGAGCAGCGTGCGTGTCTGAGAAGGGAAGGGAGCTTCGCAAGAAAGATAAGATCGTTGGATATGATGCCAGATTTATTTGTCTTAGCATTGACCTTGGATCGAACCCATGCCGCATCTCATCGCCGGATGTATATCGAGGGCCCAACACGCATGTCATGTGCGAACGAATATGATATGATGGAGCGAAATGCGAAGCAAATAAAAGGAAGGTAAAGGTAAACCGTCGATCACGAGGTTGGCATGCGTGTTCCAATAACCTGTGACTGTGTTCGTTATCAGCATGCAGGTTCTGTGAGTTAAATTTGCTCCCAAGAGCAGCATACGCGACATTGTGATCCGGTCGCTCTCAAAGCACCTTCCGATCGATGTCGTGACGCGGCCGACGGATTTCAGCGGAGTCAACATATGTCATGCATGCAATGCAACCAGCTGTTCGGACGACGCCGCGATCGACGTGGAAAATTGGATGAGCTCATCCCGTCCACTTCATCGTGCAGGTCGAGTTGACCCGGGGTGGTACTGTAACACCCCGGTGTTACTATTACTAAAACGTGACATGTCATCATGATCATTGCAAAGCATGCATGTTTAACCCACCATGTCTTGCATTGAACTAAAATGAGTTTATTTTATGCTTGGTTTTCGTCGTCGGGTCGAAAAAGACGCGGAAAGAATCGATTTCGGTTGTTACCCCCTTGCCGGAAACCCTAATTTCTAAACCCCTAGTTTGTCCCTCTTTCTTTATCTCAAAATTTATCAAGAATTTGAGGGTGGTCACAAAAGGGAAAAGGTAGAGTTTTTCAAAGTTGAGCAAAGTTGGTATTTTGAGTTTTCAAAGTTTACTTCAAAATTTTAAAGTAATTTTGAATTCGACAAAACCCTATTTACCCCCTTTTCTCTATCTCAAAATCTAAGCAAAATTTGACAAAACTTCCAAAAGCTAGTTTGTAGATCTTGTTGAGATGAACAAAAGATATGTACAAAGTTTTTCAAGTTTCTACATAATTTTTAAAGTAATTTTGAATTCAAATTTCCTACTTTTTGATCCCATTTCAAAAAGTTTAATTTAGAGGCCGAATTTGAAAATGTTCCAATTATGAAATTTGTAGATCTTGAAATTTTAAGCAAACTTTGTTATTGGAGATTTTTGAGTTCAGTTCAAATTTTGAGAGTAATTTGACAAATTCAAAGTTAGGGTTTCTACCGCTCACGTTGCACGACCCAATCTTCGCCACCGCCGCCGCCAACCGTCGCGCCGCCGTCCACCGCCGGTCTCTCTCGAACCAGACCACACGAGATGTTCGCGACCCCTCCAGCCACCTCCCCGTCCCCTTCTTCCCTATAAATAGTACGGCGGGTCGCGTTTTTCTTCTTTTTCGAAACCGCCGGAATCGCCGCCATCCGCCGCCGCGTTCGTCGCCCGCCGAGCCCTCTCTCGCCAAAACCGGTTAGCCAGCAGCCGCGCAGCCTCCTTTGCGCGCATTTGGAACCCGGCCGCGACCCACCTCGCCATCGGAACCGCCCGCGCCACCCCATCTTCTCCCGCGGCCGGTCGGACCGCCGCCCGACCTCGACCTCATCCGACGAACTCGCTCGGTGAGCTTTTGCTTGCACTTCTTCGCGTTTTCCCTCCATTTAGATGATGTAGTCGTGATCGGCTCGTCCTTTTTTCCCAGCCGTGACTCCATTTCGCCGAACGTTGTGTCCGGCCGCCGCCGCCCGCCGTCGCCGCCGACGATCTAGCCCGCCGCGTCCTCGCCCAAACCAACCCGCGTTTAAGCACCCGGTGAGCTCCTAGCCACGCCCATGTAATTAGTTTTCCATTTGGATCTTTGTTGAAGCCGAACGCGATCGCGCCGCCATGCGCGGTGAGCGCCGCGTAGCGTCGTCGCCGGCGAAGCGTGTCTCGGCCGGGCCAAGATCAATGATAATGAGCCGGGCCTGGCATCGTTCACTGAGCCGCCCAACACTGTTCCAACGGGCCGTGAACAGTGTTGGACCATGCACGATGTCGGGCCAGATTCAACCCGAAACCCTTTTTCATTTATGAAATGTTTTGTTCAATTTCATTTATTTGAATAGTGTCCGATTTTCCAAATTTCATATAAATTCAAATACTAGCTCAAAAATTCTGAAAATTTTTGTGTAGCCTTCCCATCATATGTACTATCTAGGAAAATTATGAAACTTGAATTTTAAATAGTTTGGGCATGATTTAAAAATACAAATTTTAATTGAAAAAATGCATCTTCCTTGATTTTTAATAATTATTCTATTTATCCAAAAATCATGAAAATTATTTTGACACTGTTTTTATGACATGATCTACTTGTATAAAAATTTTGAGCTTGTTTAAAGAAAGTTAAAATATTTATTATTTCATGCTCTATTATTTCATGTGTTGAATAATTTGTTTTATGTCTTATAACCTAGGGTTTTGGGTGAATTTTGGATTGTTTTGTGAACCCTAAACCATGCCACTATCAAATGGTCCTTGAGAACTCCTTAGACAATGGTGATGATATCTCGTAGAGTAGTCCAACAAGTTGGTTTTGTTGGGTTGCAACTTTATCGTGAAGGAAAGTTGTACTCAAGTGTTTATCGTTTCATGCACTCTCGCGCATCATGTTTATATACACGACATCATGTAAAGCATATATTATTCTTTTCGTATAGTGAACGAAGGAGATCGAGAGATCGTTGATCAAACTTCCGAAGAGGGTTTTCTTGTTGATCCAATTCGTGCAGTATTGTGATCCATCGCCGAGTCGGGTTATTTAGATCCAACCGAGGCAAGCCCCTGGTTCATTTAAACATTCCTTGTGTTTTTTACAAAGCTTTATATCACCTTTTGCTTTATATACTTTGCATTAGGTGGTAGGAGTTGTGTGATAACCTAATTGATGCATTACCAATCCTTGATTATTATGATATCTACCTTGGCAACCCGTTTTGGTAAAAATACTTAGAAATGCTTAGCCGTGCTAAACTAGTTAGACTTTTGAGTCAAAATGTGACAAGTCTCTTATGATAGCCCGAATGGGCATTTGATGAACAAGGATGTTATATGATGAAACCATACCGGGATATGGTATTGAAATTTGAGACCGGTCGGGTAATTTGCACTCGAGAATGGAGTCTCGGTTTAGTATTTCCGCTTGTCGATTAAGGACCGCTTCGTTGTAAGCAATGTGGACTGAGACTATGGAACGCACCTGCGCCTGAGGTCTTTTGACCAATGGCACGCCTGTGCGGGCGTCGCCTCCGGGGCGGTCGAAACTAGTAATCGACCACATACTTTAGTAAGCCCGATCTCGGGGTGTCAAATCGAAACGCATAACCAAGCGACCGGGAGTGGAGAGATGGCGGGAGTAGCGTGTACACTCGTGGGTTAAATTCTGGATGCCTGTGGGTTAGATTCCCAAGGTGTGAGGTGTACTTGTGCTCTCGGGTGGCGTGGGGCCGCGTTCCGTTTTGAGTATCCAAGAAAGGGTTGATATATGCAAGCTTAGGTGCTACATATGTCGTGTGGAAAGAACTCCCAATTTGGGTTAATCGATTTCGAAATCGCCGTGCTTCTCGGACATGGAGACTTCGGTTTCCCCCTTACATCGTAGATTATTTATGGAACGATGAAGAGATGGAATAAGTGATGGAATATATATAAGAAGGGTGTGCTCTAGTGTAAGATCACCTAGAGTAGGTGAGAAACTTAATTGGGATTAAAACATTGAAAGTAAGGATTCACTACTAGTAAGCTTTTCGCAAAAGAGTCCTTGATTCCCGCTAAAAAGCCTTACCTTGAATCCTATTAGACCAAAGATTCCCGAGTCTTCTCCTATTTTTTTTAGTCGGGTAAGACTTGTTGAGTACTCCGTACTCGAGTTTGTTAACCCATGTTGCGGGACCGGTAGTCATGTTCGCACAGGACCCGTGTTGCATGACGATCCATCGGAGGAAAGTGAAGATGAGTGAGTTGTGAGACCCGTGGGCAAAGGTCCATTAGTGTAAAATATGTAATAAACTTTTCTGCTACTCCTACTTATATATTGTAAAACTTGTTTTGGATAAATGGTTGTAAAATTATTGTAATATAAGTCTTCCGCCGTTTTTACTCGATTATGTATGAAAAATGTTGTAATCTTGCAATGACCTCGTAACGGATCCCTACGGAATAGTTAATAGTACTTTTCGGGTTATGGGTGCACACATGTGGCTATTAAAGGTCATTGTACCGATAATTAGCATACATGTGGGCCCTATAATTTGGAAGGTTCTGTTACAGGTACGTGCTCAACTCTCCGGTGCTGTCGCCGTTATATACGTTACACCCAATTGCAAGAAAAAGATGAACAAAGCAAAGCTCAATCCGAGCATTTGTTGACATCAGTTATAATAGGCCCGTGTACAAGATGTAGATACCCTCCCTCCATCTACATAGCAGAATAACAATCCTATTTCGTATAGGATTTGTTTATTTTACAAATTTTGATTAAAAAATTTGTTCAAATTACATATAAATTTAGGACATAAAACTTGTATCAAAGTTTTACTAATTCTTTAGCAAAATAACAGCATAATGTAAGACTAGTGTTTGAATTAAATCTATTTTCAGAACACAATTGTCATGCATTTCGGGGCAATGGCGAAGCCACGTTAGGTGACCCAAGTGCACAGGCACCATGGTAAAATCAAAATATTAGTTAATAGAGAGTAGATTTTACCTCTCGTGCCCCACCTCAGCTAAGCAAATATGTGCACTCGACTTCTTCATGCTCTATCTTCGCCACTGTTTCGGGGCGCAGAGAATATGTACTAGTATATAATCTATGAAATCTGAAGGCATCTTTTTCGAGTCTTTGGGATGCATTATGGCCACACACCGGCCACATGGACGAGTATTTTGGTTGACACTCATTTTATATGTACCCGGACCCGGAGATCGGAGTTAGGCGCTGTGCACGTTGCAACTTGCAAGTTGCAACTCTAATCAATCATCAAACGCTTATTCGCTTGCTCCAAGGAAGACGAATGATTCATTAGTCCTCCTTGCTTATCGAAGCTAAAAAGCAGGATGCTACACAATCAGCCTAATTGCCAATTCTTTCGTGTGTTAATTAGCTGGTGTGTTTCTTCGGTCTTCACACACGGACACCCATAGAAAATAAGTAGAAAAGTACGCCCACCGACTGACCGATATGATACATATTCTTCCCAAGTCAGCATTGACACTACCACCTGATCTTCTTAATGCCAGCTAAGCAGCTGATCATTCAGGTCACGAACCAAACTCCTTTTCAGTTCACATGCATGCATATGCATATATGCACACACAGAGAGACAGAGAAACACAAGAATATATACTTGAGATCAGATCACTGCGACGAATTTTGTCCCACTAGTAGTCTAATACATTCATCATAGGTGACTGGATTCCGACAAAATTCAACGGACGTACGTACAAATTCACCGTACAAAACAAACAAGATTCAACAAACGAGTGTTGAGTTCACTGATTATCGCTGACATCTCACCAAACATAACACCGTGGACCCACTAACTTCAATCAACCAAGCACAGCAACAGCAATAAACACAAGACGCTGGGAGAACAGAACAGCAGCTTCTTTCTTCTGATCCTCTCCGTCTTTTCTCTTCCAAGTTCCAAACAAAAAGTTCCAATAATCCCAAATTTAATACGTACGGGCGGCAGTATATACGCGCGCAGCTAGAACAAGACAGTCGCCGGCGGTGGACTGAGAATTCTGGGTCGACGATCCAATCAGTGCGTCGGCGGCGAGGGAGGGGTCGGGCGTCGGGATCATGCCGCCGTGGGTGTTGGTGTTGGCCGTGGGGGCCCGTAGTCCATGGTCGTGTACGCCATCTCCTCAGGCAGCAGGCGGATGCGCTCGTTGTGGCGCGCCGCAGCACCTCAACCTTCCGCGCTTCCACCAGCCCTGCGCTCCATCACCCACATGTACAGCGAAATGAATACGACGAGACGAGACGAATTGGAAGAGCACGCGCAAGGAGCGAAGCGAAGCGCTAGCCTGTCCGGCCGCGTCGAGCTTACCTTGCGAAAAGGAGAGCGCGAGGAGGGCCGTGAGCAGGAGGAGAACGAGAGGAAACCTCTGCTTGGACATTGCGGTTGGGGCTAGAGATGGAGAGACGGGGAAGGGAAGGCGAGACAGACGGTGGGAGCATCGAGGAGGACGGAGAGTGGTGCCGTGGGCTTTAAATGAGGCTTTCGGAGGATTCGAAACTGCCGGGTCGCTTGCGTTGCGTACGCCAGCCGGGTCCCTTCGCCCGCCTAATTTAACGTGCCACACCGCCATCTCTGCGGCTGAAACAGGGGCCCGCCTGCCCGGTCCCTCTGCCTTACAGTGACGCAGGCAGTAAGAGATGTCACGTCATTTTAAATTGAGTTGGAGAAATAAAATAGGAGAGAGAAGAAAGGTGGGTTTTTAGCTTACAACTATGTGACCAAGAGAGATGCATATAATCTTCTCATCCCCATTAGAGCAAGCTCAATAATCTTGACTAATAGCCAAGCTATGTCACAAGGAGACTACTTCTATAGCCAAGTCATATAATAATGAAACAACTTCACAGATTCCAAAATCATATATTAAACACCGGACCCACTACATGCATAGTCTCTCTCCACCTCTCCTCACTTCCGTTGGCTAAAAGCAAGTTTGCATGTAGCAGTGCGCCCCACACTGCCTTGGAGCTCGTGAATAGCCGGGCGACGGCAGCATCGCCAAGCTGCTTCTTTTTCAACTTTCTCTCTTTCACCTGTGATTTTTCTTTGAGTTGTTTGGGCTTATTACCACGCTAACATGGCTTATCAGTACCGCTTACTAGGGCCCTCTTTGGCAAGAGGAGCACCGCCTCCGGCTCCGGTCCCGTTCATCCGACACCGGCTCCTCGCTCACTTGACACCTAATTCTCGCTCACCGCACCCAAGATCGAGCATCACGGTTCACGTAAGCCGTTTTTCTCTCTCCCCTCCCGCTTCTCACCGACACACGGCTCTCGTTCATCGAGCCGAGAAGCCACGATTCGTAGCTTCTCGGCTCCTCCTCCCGCCGCTACGAAGGCCGCTACAGATGGGCCGAGCCTCGACTCCGGCTGCCAAACGGGGCCTAGGATGGCCAACGCGATCATGTTTCGTAACACGTTGACATTCTAGAAAATGTAACACCCCGGTGTTACTATTACTAAAATATGACATGTCATCATGATCATTGCAAAGCATACATGTTTAGCCTACCATGTCTTGCATTGAACTAAAATGAGTTTATTTTATGTTTGGTTACGTTTGTCGGGTCGAAAAGGCGCGGAAAGAATCGGATTCCGAAGTTACCTCCCCTTGTCGGAAAACCCCGATTTGAAACCCTAGTTTGTCCCCTTTTCTTTAATTCAAAATTTATCAAGAATTTGAGGGTGGTCACAAAAGGGAAAAGGTAGAGTTTTTCAAGGTTGAGTAAAGTTGGTATTTTGAGTTTTCAAAGTTTAGTTCAAAATTTTAAAGTAATTTTGAATTCGACAAAACCCTAATTACCCCCTTTTCTCTATTTCAAAAAATCCAAGCAAAATTTGACAAAACTTCCAAAAAGCTAGTTTGTAGATCTTGTTGAGATGAACAAAAGATATGTACAAAGTTTTTCAAGTTTCTACATAATTTTAAAAGTAATTTTGAATTCAAATTCCTTACTTTTTGACCCCATTTCAAAAAGTTTAATTTAGAGGCCGAATTTGAAAATGTTCCAATTATGAAATTTGTAGATCTTGAAATTTTAAGCAAACTTTGTTTTTGGAGATTTTTAGTTCAGTTCAAATTTTGAGAGTAATTTGACAAATTCGAAGTTAGGGGTTTCTCGCTACAAGATTTCGCCTATGGCCGGCCGCCACCGCCGCCAACCAACCGCCGCCGCCGTCCACCGCCCTCCCTTCGCGAAACTGACCGGGTCGAGGAGCTTCGCGACGCCACCGTCCACCGTCCAACCTCCCTTCTTATAAATAGGACGCCGGGGCCGCTCGTTTTTCCTTTTCTTCCATTTCCCGCCGCCGAATCGCCTCCGTCCCGCCGCCGGCCGCTCGGTCGCCGCGCACCATCCCTTACCTAGCCAGCTTGCCGCCAGCACCACAACTCGCCCACGCTTCTTTTGAGCCTAGACCGACAGCCTCTCATCGCCGGAGTCGCCCTCGCCGCGTTCGGATCGTCACCGCGAGCCCGCCGCTTGCCTTGCTTCCGGTGAGTTTCAAGGTGAAATAATTAGCGCACGCGCGCCTTGACGCCGTGGGTCGCGGAACGACTCATTGGTTCTCACAGTTGAGCCTCGACGCGTTGGAACGCCGTTCTTGCCGCCGCCGCCCGCCGCCGCCATCGCCGTCGACCCACCTCCGCCTAACTCCGCCGTGACCAAGCCCCGCTTCTAGCATCGCGCGTAAGCCCCCCGGCCGCCTCCTTCTCTCCGTTTTCTCTTTAGTCCATCACCGGGCGCCGAACGCGGCCGCCGCCGCCACGCTACGGTGAGCGCCGTAGCCGTCCGACGCCGGCGAGCCGCCTCGCCGCAGGGCGGGGATCAACAAGAATAAAGCTACGCTCACCGGACCGGTTCGTTACTATTCATAGCAGGCGGTCCATCATGCACGATAGCGTGGCGTGAACGGTTTTGGGCCGTGCACGATCGGGCCAGATTCAACCCGAAATCCTTTTTCATTTATGAAATGTTTTATTCAATTTCATTTATTTGAATAGTGTCCGATTTTCCAAATTTCATATAAATTCAAATATGGGCCCTAAAATCATGAAAATTTTTGTGTAGCCTTCCCATCATATTTACTATCTAGGAAAATTATGAAACTTGAATTTTGAATACTTTTGGCATGATTTAAAAATACAAATTTTAATTGAAAAATGCATCTTCCTTAATTTTTAATAATTATTCTATTTATCCAAAAATCATGAAAATTATTTTGACACTGTTTTATGACATGATCTACCTGTACAAAAAAATTTGAGCTTGTTTAAAGAAAGTTAAAATATTTATTAATTCATGCTCTATTATTTCATGTGTTAAATAATTTGTTTTATGTCTTATAACCTAGGGTTTTGGGTGAATTTTGGATTGTTTTGTGAACCCTAAACCATGCCATTATCAAGTGGTCCTTGAGAACTCCTTAGGCAATGGTGATGATATCTCGTAGAGTAGTTCAACAAGTTGGTTTTGTTGGATTGCAACTTTATCGTGAAGGAAAGTTGTACTCAAGTGTTTATCGTTTCATGCACTCTCATCATGTTTATATACACGGCATCATGTAAAGCATATATTATTCTTTCGTATAGTGAACGAAGGTGAACGAGAGATCGCCGATCAAGCTTCCCGAAGAGGGTTTTCTTGTTGATCCGAATCGATTATTGTGATCCATCGCCGAGTCGGGTTATTTCGTCAACCAAGACAAGCCCCGGTTCATTTAAACATTCCTTGTGTTTTTACAAAGCTTTATATCACCTTTGTTTTATACACTCGCATTAGGTGATAGAAGTTGTGTGATAACCTAATTGATGCATTACCAATCCTTGATTATTTCGATATCTACCTTGATAGCCCGCTTTGGTAAAATGCTTAGAAATGCTTAGCCATGCTAAATTAGTTAGACTTTTGAGTCAAAATGTGACAAGTCTCTTATGATAGCCCGAATGGGCATTTGATGAACAAGGATGTTATATGATGAAACCATACCGGGATATGGTGTTGAATTTTGAGACCTGGCCGGGTAATTTGCATTGAGAATGGAGTCTCGGTGTAGTATTTCCGGCTTGTCGATTAAGGACCGTTTGTTGTAAGCAATGTGGATCGAGACTATGGAACGCACCGCGCCCGAGGTCTTTGACCAATGGCACGCCCTGTCTCAAGGCGTCGCCCCAAGACAAATAAACTAGTACTCGACCACATACTCCGGAAAGCCCGACCTCGGGGTGTCAAATCGAAAACGCATAATCGCAAGACCGGGAGTGGAGAGATGGCGGGAGTAGCGTGTACACTCGTGGGTTAAATTCCCGGATGCCCGTGGGTTAGATTCCCAAGGTGTGAGGTGTACTTGTGTTTCGGGTGGCGTAGGACGCGGTTCCATTTTGAGTATCCAAGAAAGGGTTGATATATGCAAGCTTAAGTGCTACATATGTCGTGGTGGAAAGAACTCCCACCGGGTTAATCGATTTCAAATCGCCGTGCTTCTGGACATGGAGACTTGGTTTCCCCTTACATCGTAGATTAATTATGGAACTATGAAAAGATGGAATAAGTGATGGAATATATATATAAGAAGGATGTGCTCTAGTGTAAGATCACCTAGAGTAGGTGAGAAACTTAATTGGGATTAAAACATCAAAAGTAAGGATTCACTAATAGTAAGCTTTTCTCGCAAAAAGAGTCCTTAATTCCTCGCTAAAAGCCTTACCTTGAATCCTATTAGACCAAAGATTCCCGAGTCTTCTCCTATTTTCTTTAGTCGGGTAAGACTTGTTGAGTACTCCCGTGCTCGGGGTTTGTTAACCCATGTTGCAGACTGTGTAGTCATGTCACGCACAGGGCCGTCTTTGCATGACGATCCATCGAGGAGGATAGTGACGATGAGTGAGAAGTGAGACCCGTGGGTCGGGTCTCATTAATGAGAGATATGTAATAAACTTTTCATTACTCCTACTTATATATTGTAAAACTGGTTTTGGATAAATGGTTGTAAAATTATTGTAATATAAGTCTTCCGCCGTTTTTTACTCGATTATGTATGAAAATTGTTGTAATACTGCAATGACCTCGTGAATCGGATCCTCGTTGGAATAGTTAATAGTACTTTTTAGGTTATGGGTGCACATATGTGGCAATTAGAGGTCGTTGTACCGATAATTAGTACATGTGGGCCCTATAATTTGGAAGGTTCTCATATGTAAAAATTACATCATCCGTTCCAAATTATAAGTCATTTTAACTTTTTAGAACATCCATTTTACAATGCATTTAGATATAATAATATGTCTAGATACTAGCAAAATGAATGAACCAAAAAAGTTAAAGCGACTTATAATTAGAATGGAGAGAGTACTTTGTAACCTACATGTGGTATGGTCCTTCGATGGCCTCGGTAGACCCTATTTGGCTAATTAGTCCTAAGACTATTTTTTAGTCTTAGAATTTTTAGATAAAGACTCTCAAAGAGGTACAAAAAAAACTTCCTATTTACTTTACTCTTTTTAGGGATTTTTTTTAGTCGCAACAATAACAAAAATCGTTGTAACCAACCAACCCCTAAAGGCTAAGGGCGTGTTTGATTTCCCGGCCCTAGGTGGCTCTGGACGGCTAACGAGGGTTGTGGCCGCCCATGGCCTCGGTCCTCTTGGGCAACACCTCTTGTTTGATTCACATGATCCTAATGAGCCAGTCGGATGAGGATTGTGTTTGATTTGGTGTACGGATGAATAGAATGACCTTGTATCCGGAATATGGTGACCTTACCTCTCTCCTTTCTCTTGTTGGCATTTCATTGAAGACTTTGCTAACGTGGTCGGGCGTAAGCAACGCTAGCCATGGTCGCTGTCGCCCTCTTCGTGCCTTGGCAGTTGCTGCTGCTATTCTTCCACTCCCGCGTCGCCCGTTCGGTGACTTGCCATGCCCGCAAGCGGAGCTCGCAGTCGCGGCCTATGGTCGAGCTCGCCCGGCAGTGTCCTCCGGAGCTTCGCGACGCGTCCCTTCGGGCCGCAGCCATGGCCTTCGGTGCCTCCCCGCTCGGTCGGCTGGACACATTTAAACCGAAACCGAGAACCACGAACAGAACCGAACCCGAACCGAATTGTCGGTTTTTCGGTTCGGCTTCGGTTTTTGGTTGTGGGAAGTACGATTTTCGCTCGGTGTTCGGTTTGGACATCCAACCGAACCGAAGCACCGAGCAAACCGAAGTTTCATCCAGTCCCTTCCCTTTCTCTGTCTCACTAGCGCAACTAAGTCCCATCTAAAGGCCCAGTCGACCACTCCCCCACCGCTCCCGACTTGGCACCCCTGCGCTGCGCTCTTCCCCACTTCGCCTCCATCCTACCCTACGTGACGACACACACCCGAGCGGGAGCGGCAAGCGCCAAAACCCAGCCTTCGCGAGCGGAGCGAGGGACCGCCGAGGGGCGCGACAGCCACCGCGAGCGCCGGAGCGACGAACGACGCGCAGATCGGGCGGCGGGATTTGCGGCGAGTAGCGAGCCGGCCGACGGCGTCTGGGTCTCGCTAGCGTGAGGAGATGGTGGCGCGCCGGCGAGATCCGCGAGGAGGAGTCGCCGGCGGCGAGATTTGTGAGCGGAGGAGCGGGAGAGTGGATTCTATGCTTCTCACTCTTCTCCATGTCTCCATCTTCTCTCGTTTCTTACTTTTTCTTTGAGATATTTTGATTTAAACCAAAACCGACCGAGGAAACCGTAACCGGCGCCGGGTTTCTTGTTTTCTACCAAACCGATTGGGTTCTAGTTTCAAAAACCGAAATTCTTGGAAACCGAACAAACCAACCGATGTGTCGGTTTTTAAACCGACAGCCTGTGCCGACGTTCGGTACGCAGGGCGCCAACAGAACGAGTACCTCTTCTCTCGACGCCTTCCACCCCACGGAGGCGCCAACGCCCCGTCGATCACGTGGCCTGCAGCGTGGTGCGTGGATCTCATTGGTCGCAGGATCTCGTGCGTGGCCGGAGGTGGCGCCTCGAGGAGGCGCCACGTCCCCATGGCAACAACAAATGGGAGGAGGACGCTCCTTCCGGCCGCGTTGCGATTGGAGAGCGCCTCCTCGAGGGTCGTGGAGCTCGACGGCGACAGAGCTCGTGTGGGGCGAACGAAGACGAAGAAGTGGTGAGAGTGCGAGCCGAGGTGATTCCAACAGCGGCGGACGCCGAGGCGAGCCCCGACGCGCAGAAACGAAACCAATCGGCCGTCGGACAGAGCCAATGTTTTTACATCCGCCCTCCCCGACTCGCGAGTGGGCCCAAAATATGAAACACGGAAGCTTACACCTGGGGAGCTCGGGCCACCGTTTTTTACCCAAATCAAACACACCCTGAAGTGCCGTCGTGATGTTGTAGGGGTCGGCTCTATGCGCGAGCCAAAATGGCGATGTGCAGTCCAAATGGAGTTCACAAGCAACTGCGGCCGCTCGCACGACGAGACTCCCCGGGCGTTGGACTTGGGCCTTGTTTAGATGGCTAAAGTTTCTAACCTTTTTAGCACTTTCTCTCCATCACATCACATTAAATACACCAAAAGACATATGTTTGGAGTATTAAATGTAGGTAAAAAAAAAACTAATTACACGCTTTAGATGTACATTACGAGATGATTCTTTTGAGCTTAGTTACTCCATGATAGGATGATATTTACCACTAACAAACGAAACGCGTCTTCTGATTAGACGATGCGACATCCTGGTTGCGCCATCTAAACAAGGCCTTGGATCGGAATCGGAGATTCCGGTGATCCCGATGTGCGGCCAGCAGGCCAGGCCAAGACGTCATCACGTTCGGGTGGGGCCATTAGAAAAGGATAAAAAGTTGCGGCCTGCTAAAGCAACCTCACGCTACAGCTACAGGCTGGCTGGGCCGCTTTCCCTAAAACCGAAAACTACAAGGCCGCTGGCGCAACGTTCGTTCTCCATTCAATTTTTTTTTCTTCTACAAATCTTATCATATACTCTTATAAAATAAACCTATAGAACTCCCTCAACATACAAGCTATTCACATCAACTTACAATTATAAATGCACTATCACATACAGTTAAAATTCACTAGCACATGCAATCGTACCATGTCATCAAGACACATAAGCATTTTATTGTCCATGTCATCATACCAACGTAATCCGCTAATCCGCAATTCCCACAACAACATGCAAGGTAGTCCACTGACAGTATACATCTATGTATATACTTATGTGACTATGTCTCAAACAAATATGTACTTTGCTAAAAAAAAAAAAATGTATGTATTTGCTGGGTATACGTGGTATGCCCCCACATACTTGTAGCTCTGCCCTGCTTATGGTCGCCTTGGCGTGTGAACCACCAATCCACTTGGAGTATGTGGGGTTTTTTTTTCCTAGCAATTATATTTAGCAAACATCCAAGACCTAGTTTTTGGCACTATTCTTTTTAAGAGATGGAGATACTGAGGAACCTCGTGTAAGGAGTTGTGACATGCGCGACTACACTAAGGATAGCAAGTTGTGGCTACGATGATTCGCAAAAAAAAAAAAAGAGAGAAAAAATGTGGCTACGATGAGATTTAAGGGGAGCAAGAGTAAACATTGGTTGTGATATGTTAGGGCCACAACTTGCTCTCCTTAGCATAGTCGTGAATGTTGCAACTACCGTGCAATAAGGTTCCTCTAATCTTGTCCACGACTCCATCAAAGGTGGACGTCCGGCCTCCTCCGGCCTAAGGCCCTGACACCTGGCGCCAATGAATGTGGGATCCTCTTTCATCCCCAACACCTTCCCTGAATGCGACAACTTTGATGAACATCGTCAAACATTAGATCCTCTCCGCTACCCGGCTCACAGTGGCGATGAATTAGAAGAGCAAGCTAGCCGTTCCTATACTGTAGGGCCTAGAGAAAAATAAATCAGGCTGTGATGAGCCGCTCGCCGTGCTAGCCCGTTCTTGTTACTCATGGGCTCGTGCCATGCCAAAATAACTTGTTTTTGGACATGCCAATGAGTCGCGAGCTGCATGGTCATCTACAGTTGCACTCAAATGCATCTGATTTAACATGGGGTTCGAGTCAGAGGGATTGGGATTATATAGAGTGAAAAGTTAGTTCATATAAAAGTAACACATACGAAGCCATCACATTTGCTCTGGTTCCTGTGTTTGGAAATGTCCTCGTGTTGCGAGCATTGAAAAGAGGCCATCGTTTCCAACCACATGTGCAGTGTATTCTGCTCCTACACACCGTACCTAATATGGAGGTACCGTACTCAACAACGCACAAATTATGCCTTTTATTTATTCTATATTTCTATGTATAGACTTGAAGTGATGAACCAAGAGGATCCTCCACTTCGCAAAGGTTGCCCGGAGGTCTCCCACTGCCGCTAAAACAAGAAATCCCAGCCACTGGTTCCCATCCTCGTGCATGCTCCACTATGAATGATCCACGTACAGTCCACACGTTGCCAATGTCAAGTGAAAATATATTTCTATACATGCATGTGCGTTGCCGAGCATTTTATTTGTATATAGTTCATGCATCAAAGTGGCGTCCAATTATCTGTACGTGACTGCGACAACCATTAGTTTGAAAATGGATAGTTCTAGATCTGAATTAATTAATAGTTTGTCAAAATATTATCATTTCTTTCACGGCAAACATTAAAGGTGCAAATGGATAACCTTTAGGTGCACCTCCGAACCTCTTTAATTCAAATATTTGTACTACTTTTTAAAAAATTTAGATAGCTAGTACAAATACTTGAACTAAAAGAGGTTCGGAGGTGCACCTAATTGTTTCCAATTTTGCACCCCTAGCAAACGTCACACAACTCTTCGTGGGCGAGTTAATTGCCTTGAAGAAGTTTTGCCCCCAGACATTCTGTAAGTGCGATGGTGCGTGTTGACTTGCAATACAAATAATTGAATAAATAAGAAAAGAACTTGCACGTACATACCTGCTTGGTTTTGGGTGCAGTGGTGGAGTCGTGCATGCAAGATTCACCTGTTACGCTTCAGATTCTGATGGATATGTTTATACGTGTCCCATATATGCTGGAAATCGCCTCCATTATCTAAAAGATATAAATAAACAGTGTGCCTTTTTCTTTTCCTGTATGAGCTCTTATGAGTGTTTAGTTTTGGTTTGGGTTTTGGATTAGGGATAGAGATAGACAACATCAGAAACAAATAAATTTACGTTTGAAAGTACGACATGGGGTCCATTTCTTTGCCATGCAACTTGGATTCTTTATTCCCTCTGTATATGTCCTTATTACACACTGTTTATGATTCAACAAAGGCACACCTTTTGTCTATACCAATGGATTAAGCCACCCCTACTCCCATCAATATCACTTTTTGTCTAACAAATAAATTTACGTAGTGTAATATAATTGGTGGTAGAAATGGACGGAGTACCGTCTTAATTAGTCTCACTAGTCTTCTTCTTTTAATATAGAAGAAGTGCACTGGCTCTCCACACTGACTCAACAAAGCATCATGATAAATTGCCAAGAAATATGAGATATGGACTAATAGGAGCACTTCAGCGCCTACTAGTGGAAGGGGAGAAAATCATCAAAAAAAAGTTGGCCAGTTCCACTAAACATCGATTAGACTTTGTGAATTCCATTGCCTTTTTGACTTTGGTCCCTAAACGAAGGATCTAGGTTGCATGACATATATGCACCATACTCCCTCCGTCCCATGGAGTTCGTAGTTTTTACTTTTTGAACTTCATGTTTGACCATCCGTCTTATTCAAAATATTTATGCAAATCATAAAATAAATTAATCAATATTCAAGTATCTTCATTGATAAAATAAGTGGTAACAAAATAAATTATATTTATGCAAAAATTTTGAATAAGACGAAGCGTCGAATAAGATGACACGGAATCCGGGGACGACAAACTCAATGGGACGGAGGGAGTATATAAAAGGGGTCCAGTGCATAGCCATTTGCCAAGTAGAGTGCAAGGCACATGATGGCAACCGAAGAAATTCCATCGAGAGCTTGAGAGATAAATACTGCACTGTCGACACTAGATCCGCGCAATGGAGAGGGCACTGGCTCTGTGTCTTCTGACCACCTTGTTGGCATTCTACTTCTTGGTTCCCTCCAGTGCTGTACCTCTCTCAAGTGAGTTCATATATATCAGTTTGCCTCTGCTCCAATCTTTCCTTCTGTGTCTTAGTGTGATATGTGATCTGACCATTTGTTTCTGTGGCTTGTAGGAGTGCAAAGGATGACCATGCAAGAGGATGGTCAGATACCATCGGTTGAAAGCAGCACTCTAGAGCCAAAGGTAACCACTACTTGAAATTTTCAAGCAAATGCTACCATCTATACCCATCTTCCCCGGTTACAGC
This sequence comes from Hyparrhenia diplandra, assembly GCA_015847255.1. Classification (NCBI taxonomy): domain Eukaryota; kingdom Viridiplantae; phylum Streptophyta; class Magnoliopsida; order Poales; family Poaceae; genus Hyparrhenia; species Hyparrhenia diplandra. The sequence continues at coordinate 229,736 of JADLZK010007668.1, read as the reverse complement.
AGCTTCATGTTAGAGAAAAATAAAGCAGAAGTGCGTCTCTTTTTTTTTCAAGAGCACGCCTAGGTGCGTTTTTCATTAAGCAGAAAGAGTGTTACAAACTTTGGTCGATCCGTAACACGAGCAGAAGTGCGTCTCACGAATGGAAGATTTTTCATAGAAGTTCATGTAAAAATCTTGAGTTTATAAAGGATTCCCACTGTGAAACACTATACCAAAACAGAAAAAAGGAGAGATACTTTCATCAGTAACTGGAAACTGAAACGACGCGGATAAACACAACGCGTTAATGAGTAGGAGTCGCTCAATGCCACTAAAGAAGCCAACCTCACAAAATTTATCTGCTTTGTGGATCCAATTCTTTTTAATTTATTAGGATATATGATGCTTCAACTTTATTTTACTTTAAAAGAATATGTACTTAATCAATTTTCATGCGTCATGCCTTTCAGATGAAAATGGAGAGGTTTGTGCCAGAGGACGATGAATCCATGGTCACCGCGAGGATGGACTTCGAGACACAGGACTACTCTCCCCGGGGCCCAATAACCACCATAAGCCACCGGGCTGGAGATGAACGGGGATGACTTTGGCTAAGGCTGCTCACGAATCTTGGAAAGATAGCGTGCGTTGCAACGTTGCTTGTCCTAGCTATACCTATCCACTAGATAGAATCTACTACCTATTCATCATGTCACGATTCACGAAGTTCAAAGAAAACGTGATGTTTTCGTGTGGTTAATTGTAATAATCAATATAAATAAATGGCCGTGTGGTTCAGCCTTTTTTTAAAAAAAAGATTAAGCTTACGCTACTAGAGAAAATGGGGGTTTGCTATGATACACTCATTAGTCTTTATTAAGAGGTAAGAGTTTGAATAAATCACAATCGTTGAATTTTAGAACACATTGATTAAATAACCAAATAATTAAGGGAAAATGTTGGCTATATCCGTGTACTGCTTTCCTTGCCATTATGATATATATAGGAGCATGTACGACAATTATGGCACGTCTATATCTAGCATATGTACAACATGGATCCGTCTTGTACGACTATATATTTCCATGCAGTCCGAAACCCGGCGGCCTAGCCCATAGCCTAATTTTTGGCCCGGCCCAAGCACTTGCCCGGCACGGTGGCCATCGGCTCGGGCCGGGCCGGGCACGAGGCACAAGGCCGTGCTTGGGCCGATCCCTTGGCCCACGGGCTGGCATGACACGGGCCAATATTTTTTAGGGGCGGCCCGAGGCGGCCCGACACATCCCTCCTCCACTTCTCAACCGTGCTTCCACTAGTGGCCCGACACGCTAACTAACCCTAACTCTCACTCTCTCACCTCACAACTCCCCTCGAGGCCCTCTTCCCCCCCCTATGCTCCACCAGACACGACTCGCGAGTCACCTCTCACGGCCTCGCCCGTCGACGTCGCTCCACTCCACCACGTCCTCTCCTCTCTTCATCATGCTTCCATGTGCCCGTCCGCCTAGTCACCTCATCCCCACGCCGCAGCAGCGCAACCCTCCCCACGCCCCCGCGCCCTCGCTCTCCACGCGCCTTTGTCCTCCCCATCCCTCGCGTCGGTGGTCTCCCCTGGAGCGCGGAGGCGCCTGTGGCCGCCATCTCTCGGCGCGACGACGCCCCCCATGAGCACACCCGACCAAGCGCGCCTCCCAGCGTCGTCGCCACCTCCCACGAGCACACCGGCTGCCGCGCCGGTGGCAACGCCCTCCTTCCCGCATCCCTTTCCCTCTTTGCCTCGCTTTCTATCGACACTATTTGTATTGTTTTTTGCGATGTTGGGCTTTGGGCTAGTACGGTCCGACATTTTTAGCCGGAGCTTGTCGGGTCGCCCAACACGAATTTTGGCTGAAGGGCCGTCTTTGCCCATCGGTAGGGCATGAGGCCCGGAAGGCACGACACGAGGAGGCCCGACGACCTCGAGAAGGCACGACAAAGATTCGGGCCGTGCCGCCCGACATAGGGTCGGCCCGATGGAAATCTATATCTACGAAAATGAACCTTGTCTTTCCTAGAATAGTTTCTTTCCTTCCATGAACATTTTCTTTCCTAGAAAATTTATATGTTGATATAGGACAATTAAACTTTTATATAGAAAATATATGGATCACATGATAAGATACCAATATTATGCAATTAAATATCAACATTAAGTGATATTTATAATTCAAAAAGGCGAATTTTGTGAAATAAACACAATCACGGAGAGCATGGCATAACAGAGTCACAAAACTATGTTGTATAGATATTTCTATGGTGTGGTTATGATAATGTTTTATATCGATGGGAAGAAATCTCCGATATCTGTTTACTTTGTCGGCCAATACATTCACAAATAAGTTCCGCCCCATCTCTATGCCATCTTCTCCAATGCATCTACAATGTGCTATTTTCGCGCCAATCATCTAGCACACCTGCATGATATTAGGTTTCACATACTTGGCATTGTAATTACTATTCCATCGTGTTGTACCCAGACTCCTCTCAAGCTTCTTTGCACCATTTGTGTTGAAAACCTTGCATTGACTTTGAGTGACGTGACATACCAAATGTTTGTGCAATGATCTCTCATGACAAATTAGGTTCTTACTTCTTAAATTTTGATCTGAAAGAGTTGATGCTAACACCAACATGGGGAAACAAGCGGTAGAGCATAGTCATAATTCACCTTGAAACTTCATTGCCACAAGATTTTGAAACAAGCAAGACTAGAAACTGTTTTTTTTTTTGAAGCTTTCCTATCTAAGGGCCAAAATTTGATTCTTTTCGAGACAATTTTTGGCCTAGAAATTGATTCTTCCAAGGACAAAGAGAGTATGTTCTATTGTATATCTAATGATAGTAATTTGATATCATAATTCTTAATAGTTTTTTAATAGAAATGTGATCAAAGTTTAAAAAAATTGACTTAAGATAACTCAAAAATCTATTTATTCAGGGACATATGGAGTATATATAATGACATCAATTTGATATAATATTTTTAATAGTTTTTCCGTAGAAATGTGGTCAAAGTTTTTTTTTTGATTTATGATAACTCCATAAATCTATTTATTTAGGGGCAGAGGGAGCATACCTTTAATTTAATTTAATTTAATTATATTATCCTGACTATCATACACGTCCGCTGCGATTTAGCTGTTTTTTTTTAAAAAAAAAACAGCGCACGTCATGCCACTAGGAATAACCACCGTTTTTTTTTTTTAAAAACAAAGCCCAAAATATAAGCTCCTGACTTCCCGAGCGCGTCGCCGCCTGTTGCGTTCGCCCCTCCTTTTACTTTCTCCCATTCATTCACGCCCCTCTCTGTCTATCGTGGCCTTCCTTTCCTGGCGGCCACAACTGGGCGAGCGGCGCCGCCCTTCACCAGGTCTTCGTCGGGCCTTTCGCCGGCGACGAGCACCCACCAGGTATGCCCGCCCCTTCGATTCCATTCTGCTGTTCGAAACGGAGCACCCCCAACCCTAACCTAAGCTATTTGGTTTCGGATCTGACGCAAATACGTGTATTGTGCCTGATAACTTCGATTTAGAGGCAGACATGTTGCTTGCTTTGCACTTCTAGTATTATTCATTTAGTTTTTCCTGTTGGTAGCTTCTGGTGGGAATTTAATCGTGTCGGGATTAGGACAGGCAAATGATAAAATTTACGAATGTGCATTTTGGATAAAATTTAGTATTGAAGGTATATGTGTGCCTTCTGTTGATTATCATTGTGGATGCAATTGTGAGGGGCATTTCAGAATGTTAGATTTATATTCTCTGAGGAAACAAACTTATTGCTTGAAATGTATATAGATTGAAATAGTTGTTTGTTTCATTGGAATTGGGAGGAACATTACTGTTTGCAGAACAGATTATTTATTCATATCCATTGGACTTGTCTCATCTAGGATGTTATTGTTCAAATGCCTTCAACATTGAAGTTGTTTTGTAACGATAAAATAATTTATTTGGCAGAAACGTGGAGCTCAGAGTATTGGTGCCTCTTTCCTTTTTTTCACCAAGGATTCTGGTGCCTCGTTTCACAAGGTTAGGCAAGTTTATTCTGCTGCTTCAATTATTCGATGACCCTGTTTGGCAGTGTTCCAGCTCCAAGATTTCATGGAGTTGGGTATTCCTAGCTTCAGAAATTTGTGAATCTGGAGCTATGAATACACATGCACCTGAATGGTTTGCTTTCTATTATAGACAAAAAATAGAGTCTCAAGGTTCTTGATTCTGGTACAAACTCCAGATTTAAGGTGGACCTTGGAGCTGGACTGTGCCAAGCAGGGTGTATATGCCTTTCTAATTACTAATAATGGCATCAGCTGACCTGTCCTTTTTTTTTTCAGCGGGATGCTAACCCTGGTCTAGCTACTAGATTATGAGCTCTCTGCTGATCTAATAGCATTTCTACAAGAATTCTTTTGCTGGAAGGTTTATTAGTTATTTGCAACAATGAAGGAACATCTAATGCTCAATATTGATGACCTAAGCATTCCTGAGCCAAACGAGGTCACTGGGGCAGTCATCAAGAATAAATCATCTGGGGAAACCTTAGCACATCGACCCTCCATGGCTCATGCCATTTTAGCAGTGGGAGAAAGCATGGTTTCTGAAGAGGAACCTCTTCTGCAGGTGGTGGAGTGTCGCATTTGTCAGGAGGAAGATAGTATTAAAAATCTGGAGAGTCCATGTGCTTGCACTGGCAGTCTAAAGGTTTGTGTTGCTCAATTCGTCTTAGTCAGATATTGTGGATAGATCATTATACTCCATGTTTAGTTATTATCTAAAGTGTCAAGTGTTTCTCCTTATGCCCTATATATGCCCTGTCAAGGGCGTCGAGCCCTAGGGTAGGCGGACCTCGACTACGGAGATCGTAGTCTCTATCCGTGGTGGCCAACAGAGTTATGCCCCCTTGCCGCCGTTCTTCGTCGGTGGGTTATGCCCCCTGCCGCCGGCTTAGTTAGAGAGAGAGAGAGAGAAGGGAGATTAGATGGGATAAATCTTGCTTGATTCATTTGACTGTCTCGTACAAGCATATATGGCCCAAGGCCTCAACCAACCGGAGCAACATGCTCCCCTAATTTAGGAACTTAAAAATAGAAAGCTAACAAACTTTCCTACTTAGCCACTAGCGTGACTCGCGGCCAGGGCGTCCTGGTTCACGCCTCACGACCCCCTGCATCCACGGCTCGCCCGTATAGGTCTGACCGACCATGACATGCCCATACAACACTCAATTGCTTACAGAAGTACTGCATTATTCTCAACCTAACTCAGAGCAATACCCGATTAGTTGCTCAACTATACTGTACATTATGTCCTCAATGGTACACTAATGTTATACCATTAGTAAATTGTGGATGGGAATCTTGTGGTGTTATACTCTTATATACCTTGCTTGGCGTATTCTCTTTCCCTCAATTCATTTTGTGCATTGAGCATTTAAGATATGCCGGTGCTGCTCAACATTGACAATTATTGTCTATGGATTAGGTCCCAGATTCAACAAATTGGATTGAATACTAATCTTATATAGTAGATGTTGTACCAAGAATCAAAACATATCACCGGCAATATCTAGGGTCCAATAGACATGAGATTAGATCAGGCGATCAAAAGAACAACCTTACATGACCAAAGCTACCACTAAAAGGTGCCCGCAAGGCAACACATGAAAACTACAAGACTCAAATCGTGATGGGATTTAGATCCCAACAGATTGGTGTCACAGCCATGATCCTGGTCTACCAACGAAGGTGCTACCTATAGATGCTTCCAGGATCATTGATCCCACCCATTTGTGATGCGAAACCATTGAATTCAAGCCCCAATCATCAATAGATTCAAGATGAGACCATGGATGCAGCACCGCGGTGGTCACACACATTGGATGACAATTCAGTGCACCTGTGCCGACAACAACAATGGGCAAGAACCAGCAGTGATGGCGACCAAAGCCTGTGGTAGAATATCCTTGCACTCCATTCTTTTTTTGAACCGAGGATAACCTATTTCTATTGTATCAATAGAAATACAACAGTCTGGATACAGATGTGAGCAAAGATAGCTTAGACAGACATAAGTTCCAATCCTATGAAGCGGGATTGAAAAGTCTGCTTCAGACCTTCCACCCTGACATAGAAGGGAAAACTAAGCAACAAACAGTTTAAGGCTAATAAACTCACTATTACACGACCATGATTCAAAAGGCATAAGGCCAACTCCAGGCACATCAGCCACCACCACAACAAAATCCTCATATCACAGCTCGACTTCAAGCATGATCTTCCTCTTCATCATGGCTTTTGTCGTCCTCATATTGGAGTTGTCCTCTGTTCTTGGAGTCGCAAATAACTTTGTTGCCACCTGAAGCATGATGTTAATGCCTTCAAACAAGCTTATCCCAAGATACAGCGATCTGACCTTGAGTAGGTCAGCCCAAACCGGACAGTCATTTTGATTGTGTGTTATCAGAGGAATAGGCTTCCCTTTCATTTATTGGGCATTGATAATGTCTTGCCAGATCTCAGTTTCTTGTTCTAATTTCCACCACCATTTAGCAAGAAGACTTGAATTTAACTTTCTGAGATCTTTAATGTCCAGTCCTCCTTCCTTTGTACTAGAACATACTTTTCTAGACACATAACTTTCTCTACGCATTATTGCATTTAGATATACGCCATGTCTAGATACATGGTAAACCAATTGTATCTAGAAAAGCCAAAACGTCTTGTAATTTGGAACGGAAGGAGTATTTTCTTTCACCCTCCCACCTTGCCAAACTAAGGTTCTTCTTTGTCCATACCATTGATCACAGTTTTGTGAAGGAGATACATAGACATGTGATAAATGGGAGAGTTAGTCAAACTAGTTTATCATCCATTTCTTGTACCATGGAATGGTAATTCTAGCTCTTGTAAAACGCCAGCTGCCTCGTGGACAGGCGGAATTGAAGGCGCAGCAGCAGCATCCAAAGGACAAAGGAACTGAAGATGGAGAATCGAGTGATGGGTGGCTCAGGGAGCAGCAACTTTTGACAGCCCCTGAACTGAGGACCTATTTGGGCACTTAGTTGACCGAGGCTGCTTGTAATGCCTAGCTTCGTGACCTTCCTGCTTACAGTGGAAGCAGCTATATGCATTCTTGCAGTTCGCAGCATGAAGCACCGACCAATCAGATCAGTAGGCACCAAGGATGCACCTTTATGCAAAATTTTGGTGGCAATGGAGAAACAATGCCAGTGGATTGGATACACTTGCTGATGTGATGATCAGTGAGGAAGAGATAGTGGTGGCGTTGAACTAGAATTTGATAGCCTATTTCTTGATGAGGAGGCCACCTCACCTCCCTGCACACTCTCACAGGAATAGGTGCTGAGGGTGACAACTGATTGGGGAGGTCTGAAGGTTGCTGCAGCGGTTGGAGTGGGAGGTGACCGGTGAGCTGACAACCAGTGGGGGCGTTGTCCCTGGGGTGGTGGAGAGGGTGGTGACCAGCAGCGTGGAGTGCAGAGACCACATCACCTCCCTGCACACACCCTCATCTTCATGGATGGTGTGGACATCGACTGATGGGGGAGGTCCGTTGCCAATGACAATGGTGGAGTGGTATATGACCGTCTTGGTGGTTACTATTGAGGGGGAGCGACAGCTTGTCCCCACGATGATGGAGAGGGAGGTGACCAACGGTGATCTCTCGAGTACCAGCAGATCTGATTCAGCTCTGAGGGGAGTGGTGACCAGAGGATATGCAGGGGCAAGGGAGATGGAATTGGTGGAGGACTGTGAAGTGAAAGGGGAGAGGCATGGAGGTCTCGCTGGTGGATCAACCGCCGGAGCGGTGATGTCAGCAGTGGTGGTGGGGGAAACCCTAGACAGGTTGCCCCCATTCGCCCACATTGCCGCATGGAACCACGGGATGCACACAGCCGTTTTAGTATCAGCACAAAATGAGTCCAACATTATATGTACAATTTCATAATTTTATCAACTGATTATAGTAGCTGCCTGTTCCGGAGTGAAATGTGTGCCATTTCAACACATCAAGATATCACAATCTTTCATTCAGCAATTTGCCAATAGTACTATGCATAAACCATGAAGCCACTAGCCATGGAATAAAAAACTTCTTGTTTTTAGCCATGGAAGACAAGGTCAATTTGATAATATGTTATTAACATTTCTCTATTATCACAGTACCTTGTCTTGAGGTGTGGGCAGTACTTGATTGGATAAAGCTAATTTTATGATATGACTAACTGTGATTTTGTAGCAAGTATGTGGGATAGACTAGATTTGAAGTTACCAAGATAATTTGATCTGTGAACCACCTCCCAATAAATTTGGCCGTACTGTTTCTTACATCTTGCTGAATAGGTTTAAATTTTGAGTTGGTTGTTTGTGTCACGCTTCCCTGATTTGTCTGACAAAAATATGTTAAATAGATGTAGCATGATTTTTTGTATGTGATTATAAGAGCGTTTTCTATATCCTCAAGTTTCCTTTTGTTTTTGCTATGCAGTATGCTCATCGTGCATGTGTACAAAGATGGTGCAATGAGAAAGGAGATGTAACATGTGAAATATGTCATGAGGTGATTTAAGTTATGAACAACTAATTGTTCTGCCATTTTCATGGATGCCATTTAATACTAAACTATGTTGAAAAATACTATCTGCAGCCTTACGAACATGGGTACACTGCACCTCCCAGAGCTCATCCTGATGAAACTACCATTGATATAAGGTAGGGCATAATGCCCTTTTTATTCTTAATTGTTCTACTTATGTAATATAATTTTTCTTCTAACTGTTTGTCATCACCTCTCATTTCTCCATGGTTACTAGTGGTGGGTGGACTATTACTGGTACCGCATTTGACTTGCGTGATCCTAGGATACTTGCAGTGGCTCAAAACCACATCATGGAAGCCGAATATGATGATTATTCTGCCACAAATGCCAGCACTGCTGCCTTTTGCCGCTCTGCTGCTCTTGTTGTGAGTAACTACAAAACAGATGTATTTATATTGTTGCCACTTAAAACAACAATATTTAACATCCAATTTACCCCTTTTTTGATGTTCAGTTAATGGCTCTCTTATTGTTGAGACACGCACTGACTCTAACTGATGAAGATGACGACGACACTTCAGCAATGTTTTCAGTTAGTGAAATAACCATCTTGAATATATATACTTTTCACATTGTATATTAACATTTGGTATTTTGATGGTTTGCAATTGACAGCTTTTTCTATTGCGTGCTGCTGGTTTCCTGCTACCATTCTACATTATGGCTTGGGCAATTAGTATCTTACAGCGCCGCAGGCAGAGACAGGTCAGTTACAATTTCTGAAGTGAATATCTGCAACTTTTCTTATTTTTTAGAAGGTTCTGGGAACACCTAACCTATTCCTTGCCATACTCCAAATACATTGAAATTGAGTTGACATTTAATACGAGTACTGTACTACTAGTTGTTTGAATTTGACTTGTCATGCACGTCATGAAAATCAAGATCAGGAACTAAGCTAGGCAACCTAATCAGTCTTTACTACAGATTATATTTTCCTAAACATGGTTGAAACTGATGTTGGTTGTGACCTGTGCAAACGAATAATTGGGAACCTGATTTGATGAAAATTCAGTTTTAGAATGAAAATCTGCATCGCTTTCGTGCATCCTTGTTACTGCTATTTGGCTATTTGCTGCATCCAGTGCAGCTCTAGGGCATTCTATAAATTCCTAATTGTGTCTTTCCAGGAGGCGGCTGCTCTTGCTGCAACGGAGGTGGCATTCATCCTGCAGTCGGGGCAAGGAAGGGGAGTGCACTTCACCATCGCACCGGACTCCCCAGCCACACCACAGCATGAACCACCGCAGCCATAATTATATCTATCTATCTATCTATGGAATGGCTGGATGCGCAGCAGCGGCCGCAGATCGCTTATTTCAATAGGTTCCCCAAGGATTTCTTTTATGGTTGCTGTCTAGTGCAGAACCAGAAAATTTCTGCCCAAGTTTCCTGTCACCAATGTACTTGAGTGTGAAGATGCGTGTTCTGTGAGTTGGCCAGTGCATTTTGCATGTTGGCCCGGGAGTAACTGAGGGTGTGTATATATCTTAACAGAGACATCTGGGTTGTATAATCATAATTGTCAAAAGTTGATTGCCCGAATTGTCAAAATTTGATAAGTCTGTTTCAGCAGGTGTCTGAAAGGTCAGCAGAGCTGCCTATCTGGTAGAGAAGAATGTAGCAATGGAAAACAACATTTCGCGCGAGAAATTGTTTTTGTTGTTTGGACCGGTTTGCTGGAGCTACTGCTGTGGCTGTATCAGGTGCTGCTACAGTTTAGGCTGAGGGGGCTTGCAGCCGCAGCAGCAGGGTCTTCAATTTCTGTCGCCTCTCGCCGTAGTTGAATAAAGGTCAAAAATTGGTTGCTAGCTGGATTAGAATTTAGAGGGAAGGCCTTGAGGCGGCAAGGAACCACCGATTGTGGTGGTGGCAGGACTTCGCAAATTGGTTGCTATGATTCATGGGAGAAACCGGGCATTGATGTGGCCACATCGTGTTCGTGTAGAACGAGGCAGAAAACTTGCATTCGATCTGTTTTGCGTCCTCGTTATAGTTATTGCGACTGAGGACTTATACATCAAGTACTATGGAAAGAAAGCTGGACTGAAAGCATGGACAAGGGTCCATTCTCACATTTGCTTCCGAAAGGTAGGAACATAGCAACTTTACAGGCTTTTTCATGGACAAGGGTCCATTCTCGCATTTGCTTCTGAAAGCTGGACTGTCGTTGTAGTTCAGTCAAAATCTGGGGAACATTCAACATCATCCCCTTCACGTGCCTGACCCAAGGAACTGTAAGCCAGGTGATCACCCTTCTTCATCTTGCCACTGAGAATGCTCTCCATGTCTTTGTCATCATGCTGCAGCCGTCCGGTTACCTCCAGGCACAGACCATTCTTGGCCAGTCTCTTGCTCTGTTTTGCACGATCGGTTTTTGGCTTAACTGGACCAGTTTCAACAAACACCGGTTGCTCTCTGATTGTGGGGTTGGGCTGTATGCGGTGGCTTGGATCCTTCTCTTCAGGCGGTCGCATGATCGGGTGCTCCGTTTCCATCTCAGTAGTTCCATCCTTGTTCAAAATCACCTGCAATGAACATTTGCAAAATTACATGTGCGTCCAAATGTTCTGCCAGAGCTTCTAGACAAAAACTCAACTAGGCACAGATATTTTAAGATGAGATTAGAGGAAAGTTGTGGAAAAAGCAGAGGTTGCAAAGTGCCACTGCCCTGCAGGAACAACTAGTTACCTTCCGGCCCACCAAATCAAATGTAACAATCACTTTTCCCTTTTGGCTTTGAGCTGCTTCCTCAGCTTCCTCTTGCTGCCGCTTTAGGACTGACCTTTCCTAGAGTGTGAAAATAGGTAGCTACAGTCAGCATTTTTGAACACATCTCGAATGGGACATGTCTATATATCTCAAAACAGCCACACAATGACTTCTTGCCTTGTCCTTGAAGTTACATGTTCTTATGCTTGTTTAGGGAGAACAAGTATGAGTTCACTACGGAGACAAAGCTAGCTCTGTGGAAATCATTAAAACTAAGTAGAAGGAATACTCTGCTATGACAAATCTTAAAATAAAACTAACTAGAAGGAGTTCTCATATCAGGATTGAATGTACTCTGCGCATAACATATCAAGCTCTTGGTATGAAATGTCCATAGGCATTAAGGCTTAGCACAGACATATCAAAGAATCAAACATCAATGGGTGGAGCAGTGTTAAAATGAGCATGTATACAACAGATGAAATAGACCTATCAAGTACAAAGAATCAAATGTGGCTTACCTTTGAAGAAAGCCAACTGTTTCCTTCCATTTCATAATAGTCGCTTTGATCATCATAGACTTTAGTCCTTGCTGCAGCATTTCTATCATAGTCAACAAGCCTCTTTGCATAAGCTTCAGCTGCAGCCTCTGCTTCTGAAAGAGGTAGCCCGACATCACTTAAACCAGCATAAGTGCTACCTTCCTTCAAGACAAGTGCACCACAGAAACTACAGGGTCCCTCGCCCTCTTGTTCACACACAATCTTGCCACATGATAAGCAGTTGCTGATAAGGTTATGTTGCCGTGCTTGGCATGAACAAGGTTTCCCCTGCTTGAAGACAATAGAACCTTTTGCTGCCTCAGCGAGGAAATGACCTTTGCTCCTTTCTTTTTCGAACCTCTCTTGGAAGGAAGTTGTGATTCTGCAGTTTCTGATTGACCCTTGGAACTCTGACTAGAAGACGCTGAATCTTTTTGTGTGTGTGTTTGTTTCTTTGTCTGTGTAGTTGCTGCATCAGCCGATGGCTTAACATAAGGCTGAAGGTTAGGTGATTGAAAGCTCTCGGTTCCATTTGAGGAACCAATGTGACCCCTCCTCCACAAGTACTCTTGAATGATGTCCTGAGCAGCTTCTTTTCCAATAAAATTCTGCACCATTAAAAAGTACAAACCATGATAAATGTTTATTCCTATGTCAACTAAGCTGTGGTCTCAACATTTGTGCTTGATATAAATATGATGTACTAATTATGTGTCTCGAAAACAAGCAAGTGGCACAACACATACAACAAAACAAAAGAATCAGTGGAAGGAGAGATTGAGCTACAAAGGTACCAATGAAGTAATGCAAACTGGCCAACTGTGGAACATAGTTTCGAGAAAAAAGATGAATGAGAAAGAAAGGAAAATAAAAAGATGCTAAGGGCAGACTATGACACTAGTTCAATTAACATGGCCTCATGGGTATTTGGGCTGAGTGCATGTAGTTCACTCTTTCAACTTCAAGATGAACATAAAGAGACATATAAAATATGACACTGAGAAATATGTTCCTTGATTTTGAGAAAATAATACACACGTGTCAATCAGACAAGTGACAAACAGCACATGATTTTGCATCAGCATGAGAAGGCAATGCAAAAATGGCAACGGAAATAATAATCTACCTTCATTTCAAGCCTTAAAGAAAGCAGATAGTTTGACCAAAATTCACACTGAGTAGCAGAACCATGATCAACATCTCGTTATGCCCTGGACACTGACACCCAATGGTTCTTACAATATTGCATCATTAGGATATAAATTTCACTCATGATGGAACAGTTCATTTTAGCACTTGAATTTTGTACCCATTACAGAAAATTCCTAAGACTCCCAGTAACATGAAGATGAGTCACTTTAGATCATTCAACCATCCTCTCCATACATAGAAACCCTTACAAACCCAAACCCCAACAGCACAGCAATCTGGGAGCGATGCATTGCAGCAAACATCCTAGACAATCACAATAAATGGGCGATCATGCTATTTAAAACTACTTATTTTTCTTCAGCAAGCTCAAATCAAGCAAACCCTAATCCGAGAACGACATAATAGCCGGCGATCCGATCAAGCCGTTGAGCCAGGTCCGAGCACTCTAGACAAACTCCGATCAGAATGACCACGCCAGAGTAATAAGCGCCCAATACACACGCCGTCCTAAGGGGATGGGCACTTGCGAACGAACCTCGAGATAGCTGGTGGAGTCGGAGGGAGGCGCGAGCTCGCAGAAGGAGACGAGGCCCGCGATGAGATCCGAGTCGAACTCCAGCGAGCTGCCCTTACGCTCCCGAAGTTCCTGCAAGGCGCCCTTCAGCCACTCGCCGGACGTGCTCGCCGACGTCGCCATCGCCGCCGCCAAGCGCCAACACAAGCGCCGTACAAGAAGGGTTAACTTCTTTTTTGCGATGCGGCCCCTCAATCTATAGGATATTTCACGAATACCTTTATAACTTCTATTTTTCACCTTGTTGTTTTAGTGATTTTCTAAAGACTCCTCATCTTATCCCCGCGAGCCGTTCACCGTGGTACGCCGTGCTCGGCTTCTCTCCAGTCTTCACCTCGGTGAGCGGTGCGCACTGAGCAGAGAGTGCAGGAGGCATGTTTCCGATGGCGCCTTCCTCACAGTTGTCGCCGCCGCTCTCACTTGTCCTCCTCCGGCCGCTCCCGTGCAGACCCGTCCTCCTCTCGAGGCAAAGGAACCCATTCCCAACTGTCCGCGTAGAAGCAAGGGCTGAGCAGCGGTTGCAGCGGCGGCCGGTGACCGGTCGGTGGAGGAGGAGCGGAGGCTTTGCCTGTTTCTCCTACAATGCCACGCCCCCGCCTTCAGATAAGGTGAAGCTCAACCGTTCCAGTTCTTTATAACCTCCTGAATTGAACACAATACTAGTTACATGCACTGGTAGTAAAAACAGTAACAAAGTAGGGAATTAGGGATGCAGAATTTAGCTTCCGAAACTATTTGGGAAAAAAATATTGTTTATGTGGATGCACCCGAGTTAGCGTTCAGGAATAAGACTTCAGGAATGAGTTTTTTCTGGAGTTTAGACTTAGATGCATTTCGCCTATTCGAACTTTCATCCTGTTTCTGTGGTGACTGGCGTGGATCTTGTGACATTATCTGATCTGGGGCTAAGCAGAGTTCGAACGAGTGGGCAATCCTTCGCCGATGGGATGTGCCATGGGAGTGGCAAACCGTTGTGCTCAGCATGGTAGGCTGTGGAGTAAGGTAAGCCATAACCTTTGCACACCAGGTAGTTGAATTTTATGTTGTATACAGTGAGGTTCGCAAGTTTGATTTTACTGTATTAGTGTATTGAATAAAGCATTCTGAGTTTTCTTTAGACAGCTTTGTTCTGACAGGATTGGTTGAGCAATCGGCTTTGCAATACCTGGGATTTAAAGCTGTGGAGGCAACTATAGATGAGAAGGCAGAAATACTCTTTTTTGGGCAACTGTATGATACATGTTTTTATGCTTATGTGCACAAGACCTTTCAACTCCCTTTATGACAAGCTGATTATCTTCCTCCAATAAATGACGTCACAAATTACCAAAAGATTTACATTTTTCTTTTTGTACTATTCTGTGCAGGAGCGTGACAGTAGTAGTGCTTGGCGTTATATTTGGCATCACCAACACTTTTCGACCATTCCCAGATGATGTGTTTCGTTATGGTCAGGACTCAGTCTTGTTACCTTAGTCAATGAATAAAGTTGTTTTCGTGCAAGTAGAAAACCATTTTTTATCATGGAAGTTATCTTGTCAGGTGGAAAGTATAGTGTGATATTTATATGGAACGTGAATTACTTTCTAAATTGTAATTAACAGTCTACATTTGTTCTCTTTTTCATGGGTGATGCTTCTCAAAGTTTAATACCTGATGAATAGTCACTTTTATAACATCTTTATCAAATACTTCGATTATATTACTTCAAGAATGTTGTTGAACTTTCAGATATTAAAGAACCATTCAAGCTGCAGAATGGGTGGCTTTTGTGGGCTGGAGTTGGCCTCTTTGGAGCAATAGTTTCTATTGCTTTAGCTGGAGCTGCTATGACTTATGTGAATGGTGAAACTCCAGAGAGAGAGGTCAGACAAATATTTGCTATAGCAACTAGACCTTTCTGGTGCACTGCCATTTGTTGGTTATTATTTCTCACGCTTTATTTTGCCAACTCAATTCCATTCCAAACTCTTTTTCATTTGATTTATTTAGAACAAAAAAAAAAACTATTTGTTGAATCGTGTGCATTTTTTTTATATATTTTGTTTGACTTCTTAGTGTATGAGGAATGTTAACCTATGCTAAGTGCTTCTTGTAATTCATTATTTTTTTTAGGCATTGCAATTCATTATTATGTACTCATGAAAATGTTCCTTTCATTGACTCAGACTGATTCACTAGTCCTTTTGTTGCCCCTGATTGGCTCATCCACTACCAGGTAACATGTGTCCTGCCCATGGCTGGAAGTTGGATGTCCAATGGATACCCTCTAGTTCAACAAAGTTGCCCCCCCAAAATTTGTCTTCCTAGTTCATTTTCTAAAATCCATGGATGTCCAACATCCACCTCTAGTCCTGCCTTGTGTTTTAGTGGATAAATGCCTGTTACTGGGCAACCCAAACTTGATCTTGTTTATTTTCTGTTGCTAGCACTGCCTTTTTGGTGGGAATCACTGGAGTTCTAGCACCACTTCTCGAGGAGACTTTGTTTCGAGGATTTCTAATGGTGTCCTTGACTAAGTGGTAAAAATCCAAGTATATTGTCCTTAGCACTTTCTTTTCTCTTCCTTGCATGTACAAACTTGGTGCATTACATATTCGCATGTTTGTGTATTCACCACTTACCTCTGTGTACAGGTTTCCTACTCCAGTTTGTGTACTTATCAGTGCTGCTGTATTTGCCCTTGCTCATCTGACTCCTGGACAATTTCCACAGCTGTTTATACTTGGTAATTCTTTATAGTCTGTTCAGATATAACAAAATAGAAAACTATATGAATCCATTTTTTTTTTTTGTTAAGGGGCACCCACAATGTAGAAACCATCATAGTTTCTATGTGCATTAGGGCACCCACACCTAAGCATTTTGATGATGTGGCAAGCGATTTAGTGAGAGAGGAGGAAATGGTTTCTTAACAAGAAACTATGTCTGCATGGGAACTAAGTCATGAAGAGATGTGATAGGTAGATGAGGGAAAAAGAATATTTGTTGTAATTTGGTCAATTACAGGAAGTGCTAATTTGGTCAATTACAGGAAGTGCTAATTTGGTCATATAAGTTTTTGCCATGCCATCATCTGTGCGCATGTCATATGTATGGCCTGTTTTCTGAAGAAAGAAGTTAAAATTTGCTGCACAGATACTGAGATATGACAGCCATGGCTGCAAATTGCCAAGGAGGTTATAACCAGACAGTTACAGTACAACATTTGCATATACAACCGGTTGTAATTACTGGAGTTGCTATTCTTTTGTATCAATATTTGACATGCCATCGTCATTCAGTAACCTAGTTGATTATTATGCAGGTGTTGCATTGGGATTTTCATATGCTCAGACCCGAAATCTTCTAACTCCGATCACAATACATGCATTTTGGAACTCAGGAGTGATACTTCTGCTAACCTTTCTTCAGGTAGGTCCTGTCAGTCTCTGTGTGGCTACCAGTAACTTTCCTGGGGAAAATTCTCGAAATTATAAGTTGGCTAACATGCATAGAATTGCACAAGAGTAGGAACAGCTAGTTTCTGTTTTGAGTAGTAAGAGGCAAGCAATTCACAGTTATTTTTCGACTGTTTTAGCTGCAAGGATATGATCTCAAGGAGCTCTTGGGAGCATCATGAAGTTTTTTGAACAAACCAGACACATTTTGCGCATAATATGATATCAAGGAGATCTGTCGGGTATGTGCTCTTGCACACCTGATGCCAGCAAAATCACGTTAAAAGAAATATTGAGTCTTCAAGTTAGCTGATGGTTGCGTTTCCAGAAGTGTTACAAGGCATCACTAGTCTCTAAAGCTGTTTATACAGTATAAGATAGCAGATTGACCTTAATGTAAGAACAACTGCTCTTTTTTTGAGAGTGTTTCTTACAACTGGAGTACTCAATTAAATTGTACTGGTATTGTTTGTTAAAAGAAAGGTGTAATGACAACTGGCATCATGTTTTATGTGTACAAGTATGTGTGACGGAACCATGCATTGTCGCATTGATACTCGCGTCTGGCTTTCTATAGTGTAGACAAGATACCATTAGGAAACAATAAAATAAAATAAAAAAAAAATCAATAAATATATTTCTCTGTTTTGCTGCACTCCTAGGCCCTAACTATATGGTTGAGAAAGATATCTCAGTAGCATAATTCAAATTACCAACTTATTGTGGCTAGATATCTACTGCACGCAGCCAGTGTTGTGTTGGATGGGCGTATGCACAAGCTCCCCAGAATTAAATCAATAGAAAATATTTGAAGGGCAAGATCCCCAGAATTAGTCTAAAGTTTTATCAATGTTTATTAAATGTGTTCATAATTTTGCCATTCTTGATGTGCAATAAATTCTAACTTCACAAGTCAAATGTGAATACATCACTTCCACAAAGGAAATCTACAGTCATTTTTTTACCACAATTTGATCGACAGACGGAAATGTCCAGGAATTGCAGCATACAGTATACTCCACTAACCCCCAACAGCCTATCAGTTCTGCATCTGCTAAAGAGTAGTGTTTTTTTTTTAAATTCTATACAAGAGAGCCAATGCGAAGTGCTGCCTAATGGGGACAGGGCTCTAGCGTCGTCTACTACCTCCAGTCTCAATATAGGTCTTATTAGTTTCTTACAAAGGTCACCAGCATGGCAATGAACATGGTGGAACTGAGGATTTTTTTGCCTTTTTTTTTTCTTGGATCATCTGTGTGAATGGAAGGAACTGCAAAAACGACATCAAGATCCGTTGATTAATTGTTCTCTTCTTCTTGATACATGATTGATCTGCAGTCTGGTTTTGGTTGTCCTATCTAGTAATTTCATTCAAGGAACTGCAAATGAAGTATTAGGCAGTCGCTTTCTGGCCAGTCCATTTCCATCCTGTAACGGTCTCGACAAGATGCATTGTAGGATCGCCGTGAATTGTGCGATGCAAGGTCAGTATGATAGGGAAGTATGAAGCCTGCTCCCTTGTCGAGTAACCGTTCAGATAAAACCTTGGGGTCAGTCTACTTGCCAGGATCTTATTTCCTTTGTACAGAAGGTTTTATTTGCTGACGGCGTGCAAAATTTGTGTCCACTAAAACAAAAAGGTGTGCACATGTTGCAATTTCTTGTGAATATATCTGAGTTGTTATCAAGGTCACCATGTAAACGATCGATATGGAAGCCACACATTTCATCAGAGTTTGATGCCGCGAAACTTATGGACAAAATAAAAGGTATGCTAACTTGAAGAACTGCTGTTGAAAGAAAAATGATAGGGGACGGTTCTACATCTACAAGGTTCATGTAGGACTGACTCATAAAATGTAGCCATTAAGCAAGATTTAACTAAGAATGTGCTCTTATTATGAAGATACATTTGGTGCATAATATGATATCAAGACTTGTTTGTTTCAAAAAAGAATATCAAGACATGGGGACAGGGTTCTAGCGTCTACTATCTCCAGTCTCAATACACACCTGATTAGTTTGTTACAAGGTCACTAGCATGGCTATGAACATGGTGGAACTGACAAATTTTCACTGTTTTTTCCCCCTTGGATCATCTGTCATTGTAGGGAACCGCAGAAACGACATTAAGATCCGGTGATTAATTATTCCCTTGATACATGATTGATGTGCAGTCTGGTTTGCTGTCCTATCAGTATAAGTTCATTCAAGGAATAAATGAAGTTAACGGCTCCAATCACATATATTACCTGGATGTTAGGTGTCGCTTTCTGGGCAAGTCCATTTCCATCCTGTAACAGTCATGACGAGATGCATGTAGGATCCGCAATTGCCGTGAATTTTCAGATGGACTGGATAGTAACCGTTCAGATGAAACCTTGCCAGGATCTTTGTTTCCTTTGTAGGTTACTGGTTTCTGACTGCTTGCAAAATTTGTTCCCACTGAAACAAAAAGTTGTGCACATGTTGTAGTTTCTTGCGAATGTATCTGAGTTATTATCAAGGTCACCACATGTAAACATGATGGAAGCCACACATTTCATCAGAGATATAATGAGGACAAAACAAAAGGTATGCCAACTTGAACTACTGTTGAAAGAAGAATGAAAGTGGACGGTTCTACAAGGTTCATGCAGGACTGACTCATAAAAACGTATTCCCTCCGTTCTAAATCATAGTTCATTTTAAACAATATATTGTTTTTGCTATACACTTAGTTATATTATACAATGTCTAGCTCATTAAGAAATGCACCTAAAAAGCCAAATAAAGAGCATAGAAAAGAGTCATTAAACAAGATTTAACTAAGAATGCGCTCTTATTATAAAATACAAAAAGAAGAGCCCGTAATTCGCAATAAACTAGAACATCCAAGCAAATAAGCATCTCGCGCCGATCAGTGGTGAAAGAAAATTTTCAAGTGTCCATGCTGTCACATCGACAGTGCTCCAATCGACTAAGTTAACAGCAAAAATGTCTGTCCACAAAATGAAGCGTCCACACAGTGAGAACCAAATTAGACAAGTGGGAAATGGGTCACGATGTATAGGAGAATATAACCAAAGGAGCTGTGGCGAATAGATTTTCTAATCCAGAGAATGGAGAAATATATCTTGGCAATATTTTGCAGGAAAAAGTGAATCTAATAAGAATTTAAGTATTTCTGGAGACTGGCATTAGTAGGGATGCAAGTTTTGATTTGTGTCATTGGGTCAATTCGAAATCCTCCAATTGAACTAATTCGGATTGCAAGCATGAAAAATGGAGCGAAAATAAAATTGGGGAAAGCTAAAAGACATCCGGCTGTTCCCTAAAAAAGTGCTCAGATACTTTGGCTTTTCAACGCAACTACTGCTGTAGGACAATTTTTTTATGGCTGCTCATGGTGTCCTAGATACTAACCTAGATAATAATCCTCTGTGTGAATTGGAGGGGACTAATAGTCCCTATATGCTGCTAAGATTGTCTTCATTGATACAATATATAATCCCTGATTGAAAAAAGTCAAATAGGTTCAGTGAGACAAGGAATATAGGAGTTCTTTAATTGCAAGGAGGCACTCCCATTTGTGAGTCGTGTTTTAGCAGCTGCGATTATACTTTTCTAATGCACAGATTAGGTCATTGGCGCGCCTTTAACGTTTATGACCCGGAATAAGTACAAGACGTGTATGATTAGGTCATTGGGAATGTTCATCTAATGAGAAACAGTTCCTCGTAAAGATGTGTTATATAAGAGCCTTACGTGACATCTTTGTTCAAGAAACAAGGCTTCAGCAGTGAGTACAAGTACAGCTTTACTGTAATATACTTGTCTCACTTCAGAGAGACAGCTTTGGTCGTTTGTCTTACCTGAGCTTCTTCAGTTCTAGAAAACATTCTATCTCCACACAAGTAGCACAAGAACAGGCAATCAGGATCAGGCTTCACCAGCCTCAACCATGGATGAGAGAGCTGATATGGACAAGTCTGATGAGGTTCTTCTTCCAGGTTTCCGGTTCCATCCTACAGATGAAGAGCTCATAAGCTTTTATCTCAAGAGAAAGATTCATCAAAAATCTTTGTCCATTGAGCTCATTAGGCAGCTGGACATCTACAAGTATGATCCATGGGATCTCCCAAGTAAGCGACTCCATCTCTGTACTTAGCTATGGTTCTTCCTGTCACTGAGTGGCTATGAACTTCAATGCCCAGCTAGAGTTCTATGTCTATGAACATAGTAGCTGTTTTTAATGAGTTCTATATGCGTTTGCTAGAGCACAAGCTGCTTGTTTTCAAACTAATGAGCACCTAGTAGATTAGCACCTTCCCATCAGACTAAGATATATAGTTTACTTGGCTTTCTGCAGCATTGTACTTCATGCCTTGCTATATTCATCTTTACTTGCTGCAATCATTTATCACCTTGTTTTTTCATAGAGCTTGCGAGCACAGGGGAGAAGGAATGGTACTTTTACTGCCCGAGGGACCGGAAGTATCGGAATAGTGCTAGACCAAATAGAGTCACAGGAGCTGGATTCTGGAAAGCAACAGGAACAGATAGGCCAGTTTACTCTTCTGAAGGGACCAAGTGCATAGGCCTGAAGAAGTCCCTTGTCTTTACAAAGGGAGAGCAGCGAGAGGAATCAAGACTGACTGGATGATGCATGAGTACAGGCTTCCTTCAGTCAATGACCCCTCACGTCCTAAAACACCAAGGGACAAAAATATTCCAGCCAATGTAAGCATTTTACTCAGAGCATTCAGTTCTAGCACAGAAGTTCAGAAAATAAATATGTGTGCTGCATTTTTCTCATACTTTCATTTTTGTCAAAACAGGATGCATGGGCTATTTGCAGGATATTTAAAAAGCCTAATTCTGTGGCACAGAGAGTGATATCTCACTCCTGGGGTCCTCAATCAATTGCAACAACAGAGCCAGAGCTGTTATCTGCTTTGCAGTCCATACAAGCTTCCCATTATGCATTGGAAAGCTCCACTTGCTCAGCAAATAGATTCAACAGCCAACAGTGTCTGCAGGGACAACAGCAGCAGAATCTTAACAATTCACAGGATGGCTCTCCATGTAAAGTCATAACTTTCAACCGTAGCATATCTCTACCATCAGAGAAAGACATCCATAGTAATTCAGTCATCTTGCCACTACAAATACAATCTCAGCAGAAATCATCAGATGTCACATCAGTGCTTCTAAGCATGGCCCCTGGAGTACTCAACAGTATGAATGAAGCTATACCGAACGCAGAGTTTGAACTGCTTGGAACATCCAATGGATACGCTGTTGATTGGGCTGCAGACTCGAATGGAGGTATTGGAAATAGTGATGGTGACACATATACAAGAAAATCTGGTAATGGATACAGTTCAGGCAATGAGTGTGGAATCCCACCAAAAATAAAATTCCCATTTAATTTAGGGGTAGGTTCGCCAGATGATTGGGCAAGCAACATGCCATGTAATTCTCTCCCTTGTTCCCCACCTCGCGCAGAAATGTCCAATAGCAATTCTACTGAAAAATATTATGCATAGTTAGATGGGCAGTAAGAGCTATCTTAGAAGAAGACCACCTATCGTACATTTTCAGTTAGCTTTATATCTTACAGAGTATACCCATGTTAACAGCAAAGGTATCATCAGAGTGAAGAATAGCTTGGTAATAATATATTCAGCTGTTTAGTAATTGTAAATTACCGTATAATTTCGCTGAGAATTTAAGGTGTGCCCTTCTTGTCAATAGGAAAAAAAAAAATGAATAAAGAACATCTTACATGTGGGGCATACAAGATGAGATGGAAATTCCATGTGGGGCCATACAAGGTGTGCCCTTCATGTCAGTATATAATAATATTTACTATTAGAGGTGCCCTTAAAAATTGTACTATAGATACCATGTTGTTGGATACAATGAGTTTAGATCTAGACAATTAGTACAACTTGTGTGGTATTCTTTATTCATCCTAATATCGGTGATTACAACGTGGACTATATATTCCATCAGCACGCGTTTATAAACGGACTAATTAAATAGAGTCCGTGTGTTTTACAACAGACAGATTAAATATGCATATGCCGTCAAAAAACTCCATCCTAAAACCCGCGGTGGGAAAAACGGTTCTTGGAGAAAAGAGTACATCGCCCCAATTGCATTGCACATGTTGTCTCATTAAAAACCTTGTGTGAGAAACCTTCTAAAAACTCACATAGGAAAAAAAAAAGAGTACAACGTTTAACTTTCATGATCATATATTCTTCCCGTGATGTTCTATTCTTCATGAATAGATATTGATCTTCATAATCCATAAACAACAAATATGATCTACTTGATCTTTGTAATTCTAGTGGTTTACCTTAAACAGAATAAAATATGCTTTCATAAAGCCAAACTTTGAACTTCTTGTTCAAACCACACTTTTTATAAACGTGTGTAAATAAAAGTTGGCTCATAATTCCTATGAATTATATAATGCTTTATGCATAATGACCACCATTTTAAAAAAATAAATATTATCCTTCTTTGATCCTTTCAAAGGTATGAGGGTAAATAAATTAATATTCAATATCTTCAAGATAGTGTATCAAACTTATACTAGAGTTTGAATATTTATAATTAATCCTTAGTGGATTTTCAAATTGTATTCTACAAATCTTCGAGATTTTGATTGTACAAATCCAGCTGCATTGGCATTTAGGGATAATTCAATTGTGCCAAAACCACCATTATTCTCATACCTTCTATGGTATTTTTAGAGGATATCATTAACTTCATGCTAGCTTTTGATACACTTTCTAAGTGTTTTGATGACACTTTCACGGTATATAAGATTCCTCATTTTCTTTCTCTCGGGTCTATATTCACTGGGATGAATGGTGTTTATTCAAAAATTGGCCCTTCATGGATAAATTCCTTCAAGGATGTACATTCATTCTTAGTGAATTAACAATTCTCTTCTATGAGATACATTCTCTACCGGATCGAGATGAGTGATATACACAATGACATAGCGTTATTCACTGTAAAATCATTCAATGATTGCGTCCTTCTAGGATATGCTCTTCTTGAGACTTGAATATTCATTCAGAATATATATACCTTAGACTTTAATACTTAGTATGAGATTTCTACAAGTTAAGATTTATATTCTTCAGAATTATATGGATTTTCATAATCCACTAATTAACCGCATATTTGATATTCATTCGTTTCATTTGCCGAGTTATAGGAACATTCATTTCTTCTTATTAGAGATTCAACCTCAATTGCTTTCTTCATTGACCCGGCTACATGCATTTTGCCATGGACTTTGTTTCCTGGATCCGGTTCTCATAAGAGAAACATTTGCAATTAAAGAGGTAGTGTTGTCCATAACTATTTTCTCTTCTCCCAATACCCTCACAATGTGAGAATATTTTATCTCTGTCATTTCCCAAACAAGAGATGATATATTGTTCTACATACCCAACACTTGATGAGGTGAGAGTGTGTTGGATATCATCTTCATGATGATCCTTGTCATGAGGTGTTTAACCTTCTTCGTATTCAATGAGAATGGAGGAGTTCCATTTCTTTTCTATTCAACGTGTATACACTAAACTAGAACCCACAAAGCAGATTTTAGATTGATAGTATATAACATTTAGTTTACTATTAGTAAACACAACTTCATAACTTTAAATTACTCCTCTCATTTCAAAAATATCCGCATATGCTCCCGCAGGCTTCACAAGAGCATTAGTCAAACTATTGTATGACTTAGTGTGTGATACTATTCCTGCAAGCTCCAAGGAATATTTTGTCTTAAGATCATTTTCCTTCTATGGAAATAATATTTGGCATTCAAAATATAGGCTCTTTCCCCTAATGCCAATATTAGATCATTAATAGCATACTTCAAAATATATCCCCTATCATGGGCTTAATTTAAATTCATATATCTCCAACTACAAGTGGAGGCCCATTTATGTATGCTATGATTAAATTTTATGGGAAATATTCACACACATATTTCAAAATGGGGGTCATTATTCATTATGCAAATTTAGAATACTTAAAGTGCATTTAAGAATGTTCTTCCTACAAAATCGTGGATGTTCTCCCCTAATATACACAAATCATAGTTTAGAAAACTATGTCATTCTCTAACTTCTTTATTAATCGGCCTAAAAAATTGATCCAAATACTCATAAAAAAAAATGGATCATATACTTCAAATGAATAAAATACGCAACATTCAAATTCCCATGAAATTTTCTTCTAGAATTTTTCTAATTGCCATTAATGCAAAATCCCTTAATGCCTTTTTCTTCATAAATCCCAAATCATCATAATTGTGTTATCTAATATCTTAGTTCCACAACTATTAATCCCATCAAATGGGTTAATCTCCATTGAGCAAATTTTCATAAACTCACTCCCCTCGATCTTAGGTCGCTTGGCCCTAAATCAATCTATTGCTTATGCATACGATGCAAAAAGCACATCGTCCCTTAGTTCAACGAGAACCATATAGACATAGCATGCTAGCTAGCCAATTTACTTATGAGGGAAGTACAAAGGTAGCTACTAGCTACAACTATAGTCAAATATTCATGCAAAAGATAGTTGCACCAATGAGATACACATGCAAGTGTAATGTGGAATGTTAGTATTCATAACATAATAGATAACAACAAAATGCAGAGCTACGAGCTTACATGCAATTAGTGCAAAAGAGAGAAAGTTAACTCGGCTTAAGGGACGCTAAACTTCAAGTCTCGTACATGCACTTAAAGATCGACTTAGGGACGGCTATGCCTATATATTATCCACATCTTCTTATGCCTTTACTCAAAATTCCTCCCCCTTTCATGCCATAATTAAATCAAGTAGCGATTTGCTTCGTGCATTATCTATGAATAGTCACTTTTATTGCTTCATAGAATCCAATCATACTTCTAGTATTCATTGAGTATGGCATGAAATTCATATATCCAATGTACTATTCAAAGGTACAACAATAGACTTAGGGTAGGATATAACTTTTAGTTCATGGACTAAAATATTAAATACTTAAGATTTGGCTAAATCGATCCTTCCAAGATCAATTAATATGCCAGCTTTAGTCCAATTGTTCATGTGCTTTTAGAAAATTCAGTTTTCTATCTACCCACATGGTAGTGATGCACAAAGAACTATAACCTTCATGGTTAATTGAGGCTTCTTTGTGGATAAATTAATGCAAAAATTATTTTGATAGGCAATTGGCAATTGTTTATATGTGAAACATATAAATCTAATTTATTTCATGAGAAATTCGCACATATTACTTCAAGTAATAAGAACCAACTAAGAATATAAAGTATTTCATAGTAGTCTTCAAGCTAACAAATTAACCATTAACCACTTAATTCAACGGAATTAAAACTTAATGCACCACAACCACTACTATCAATACTTCGGGTATAAACTTCAAAGTCTAAAAATTCCAACTCAATTTTCATTTGAGTAATTTCGATGGTAAATTCAAATACTTCAAGTATTTCATAGCTCTTTGATATTCTATACACAAGAGATATTTCTTCTAGAATATAGTTTGATAAAATTTTATTACCATCTTGTCTTCTAGACATTTACAAAGCTTCGAGCTATTGTTTATAGAGCAAAATAAGTCATACAAGCTTCAAAATTTGACTTTCAATGCAATATGATATTCTATAATCATAATTTGGTATTTTACTCATGCAATGAGTCTCACAATGCATTTGTTACTTCTATCTACCATATACTCATTCTAGAGAGTAATTCGAAATATATATATATACTCCTACACTTCAATGGCGTGAAAATATCCTACATGTATTTAATAATGACCGTAACAAATACTTTTTACTTTCGAGTAATTTCGAGGATATTGCTTTTCTTTTAAGGCATACATATTAACATAACTCAAATCATGTGCATATAAGTTTACTACATGTAAACGAAGCAAGGTGCAAAAGATAGTGGATGGTTATTCAAAATATTCTTAGAAGCATCCTAGCATTTTTTCGTGATTATGGTATATGCAAACTTTTAGAATTTATATCAAGCATTCATTCAACCCAAAAAAAAAATCATATGCTAGGAAAAACAAATACGAAGCTTCTCAATGGTGATAAGTCTAAGGTCCGCAGGATTTAGAGAGCTCATATATCTTATAGGCTTAATACCATGTTTGCAAAGATAATCATTCAAGATTTTCATGGTATATAATTCGTAATGTGTGATATATATAAACAAATGCATTCAAAAGAGCATAAAAAAATATCAACACAAGACATATACACATATAAAAAGTGGTCATGTAAAATGTATTCAATGCTAAATTTTCTTCTCGAAAACCCAAAACTTCTAAAGGTTTAGTTGCTTATTGGCTTGAAACACACTTATTCTCCACACTTATTCTTTCAAATTCATTTTGTTCCTTTCGTGTCCGTAAAAACTTCTTAATTTAGCCGGACTGCCCCTCGATCCCTCTAGTCCGTAGGCCCCCCTCTTCGGCCCGGATTGTGCATGGGCTGGTGGTGGCACGCTGAATTGGCAGCCATGCGGTGGTAGTTGTGGTAAATCCATTGGTAGGGACCAAAATCTATATGAGTCAGCGCAGTGAACACATCAATACAGATGCGAGGCGGTGCTTGAATTACAACAGCTCAAAGGCCGTGGCCGCAATGTACGTGTAGCTGCTAGCTTTGCAAGTTAGCCTCCATACCGAGGTGGCAATGTGTTGCTGACTAATGCGCGGAAAGGAGCTAGCCGATCCAGCCGGCCGCATGTGGGTGAACAAGTGTTTACCGACGCTTCAGGCCGGAAGAACGGGTGGCCAGAGGTTAGTGACATCGGGGACGATGGCTCTTCTAGGCCTTGATTATATATAATAAAAAAATACACAGATTTTCGCCACCGTAACACCCAGAGCATACTGCATTTAAAAATTCATATGTTTCCCTGCTTTACAGTTTGATGGACATGACGTACGGGCCACATGCAATGTGGCAGCAAAGCCGAAATCATGAACCATGGGGACTACTGCGGGATGTCCGGTAAGTTAGCTACAGAGATGCAGTCATGCGGGCTGCTTTTGCACAATGACGTTAGGCCATGGTGACAAGGAAAAATAATTACAAAGAAGACGGTCTGGATTATTTGTATCCATGCGTGACTCGATACAATCCGAATTTGAATAGACCTCAATAACAATTGTTCATGGCTCTATGCCAATTATTCGTGGCTGTTATTTTGGATCTTCGAAAAGCAATTTAATGACGCCGAGGATGGATCTCATTTCAGCCTCTAATCATAATTTGTATGGCACCATGGTGGCTACTAGATCCATCGTACAAGCATATGAACTATTCATGTATGCATGTATGTTCGCATTTCATGTACTAACCTATACTGCATGTATGTATGTCACGTAAAGCCAACAAAATCTAGCTCAATGGCTAGATAAACAAACAATCTGCCAATGCGATCTTTTCGCACCTTTGTTCTTGAATTTAAGGAAAAACGAAGACCGTCACATAGGACGGTTCTGCTAGGCCGGGGACCTCCTCTAAAGAGTCGATGCAAAGGTGCCTTTGTAGCGAGGTAGCTTTCAACATCCATGTCGAGGACAATCTCCTTATATAGGGTGCACCAACCAATGAGAATGATCTCAGGACAGGATGTCGTGGCCGATAACGGTTTTTAAACGCTCTTCCACCGTTAGGACCTTCCCTCCCGCCCTTCAATGTTAGATGAAAGAAGTAGAACAAGTAGGCACAAGATAGGGAGACTTCTTTATTCATGTTATTAAATATGCTCCCAGTATATGGAAAAGAGTTTTAAGCATTCGTGATTAGGATCCTTTCTCCACCTTCTGGATGTTGTTTTTACAACACTTCTATCCTAATGTTAAGGGTGAAAGATTTCATCATTTTTCATCACTCACAACCATATCAGTTACATCAGCACGCGTTTCCAATTAAAAAGAAAAGAAACATTTCCAGACAGATTAAAATGCATGACGTCATCACTCACAACTATATCAGTTACGAGCATCGCTAAAATCAATCTCAATCCACAAGTCGTCTTGATAACCATACAACAAACTGAATGTCTTTACAATTTTTACTACTTAGGGCATACGGTATATAGTATTTAATTATGCCAACTATATAATACCTACATTTTATAAATTATAAATCGCTTTGATTTGAACATAGGCAGCAGGATTTGGGTCTGGGGGCTTCCCTGGGTGCGGCCCAAATTTCCTTGAAACAAATCCTTATGCCAGCCTATCAGCCCCCTCCGGCCCAACAACAAAGCCCCAGCCTGATTGGCCCTGTGGCCGCCCCGTGACCCGCGACCGGCGACCGGACACCGGCCCAAGCCATGGAGGCACGGAGAGCCCGCCGGAGGCCGGAGCGGAGCCCCCGTGGCCTCTCCGGGTCTTCTTCCCCTCCGCTCCGGGTTTCTACGACCGCGGCGGCGCGGCCAGCAGGAGCAGCGGCAGCAGAGCCACGGCGCGTCGTCGTCGGCGGAGGCTGGAGCTTAGCCGCATCCCGGAGGCGCACCTCGAGGCTTTGCCGTCTCGCCGCCTCACACCCTCCTCTTTGGACTTTGCTCTCCGCGCCCGCGCCCAGCAGGAGCAGGCCGGGAGCGGCACTGCTGCTGAGCCACCGGCGCGTCGGCGGGGCTGGCCACCCAGCCCCCGTTCCTCCCCGTCCCCAGGCCCAGACCCCAGCTGCAAGTGCACCGTGCACAGCACAGGACAGGTGAGATGTGGCATCTGTTGCCTTGTTGAATTTCAGTTTTCAGATATATTCAAGGAATCCATTTGTCTAGTTGCTAATAAATGCATTTCAATTTGAGATGTCAACAACGCCTAATAATGCATTTCAATTTGAAATATTTCATATTGTAGGGGGTATAGAAGCTTCCGATGTGAAATATTCAGTGGGATTTGTTTGCATCGGTTGAAGATAAAAAAAAATTCTGAGCGCTTTCAAGGCATAAGAAATCATATGACAAATTTTCCTCGCAAGAGCATGAGGTGGTGCGTATTGTATTCGTTCATCTCAATTTGTACTGCTATTTTTGGTTTGTGAAGAACATAACATGCATTCTTATGTAGAACTGTCATTTCTATCTAAAATGGTATATGTTTTGCTTGAGCACTTTGAATTGATATCATCAATTGTGCTCTTTCTTATATCTATAGTACGCCTAGTAAGATTTTTAGCCTTAAATTATTTAGTCTTGTTCTTGTCCCTGGATTTTAAAGAAACATCCACAATGCCGGTACTTAAAATGTTGTTCTCGCATGATTCTCTTGACAGCAGATTAGAAAGCGATGAGCTCATGAATCACATAAAACTAAATATTTGAAAAAAATAATCAGAAAACTAATCGATAGCTTCACACTCAGCTGGTGTGAGCTGGTAAATTAGAAATCTAGATTAATGTTGCACATAAGAGTATTTTAATCAAACAACAACATATATGACATCAGAAGCATAGGAACATTGCACATATGTTCTATATTACTATAATAGAGAAATGAGCGACATAGAGGTGCATGCAAATTATGACGGCAGACAAAGCTCATATAAACACCCCCACTATGTATAAACAAATCTATTAGAGAAGCAGTTTCACACAGCGCATGCAAGGTTGCTAGACATACTAAAAGCAAGCACACACATATGTATTGCTGCAATCTCCTCTGTCGCAGAGTAGCTTCACCATACCTTCACCACGCAGAATAACATGGTTGTCTTCATCTGAGGTAGCTCTTGATGACGGCCAGTGGACAAAGGTGAAAGCTGGAGGCAGGCTGGGCTTGTATACACTGCGGTGATGGTGCACACCGTCACCTTGGTCGTCCCAGCGTAGCTTTGCCCACCAAACCTGCTCCCCACTCACCTTCACGGCCTTGTCTGATTGTTGGTGGAGGCGAGGGAGACGACGCAAGCTCCAGCACCCACGGACCTGGAACTCCTCCCACTTGGGCGCGGTGAGGATGGCGTCGCCGATGAAGAGATGCTCCAGCAGTGGCAACTCCTGGAGGCGTATCTTTTGGAGGCAAGGTAGCTGGTAGCGATGAGAAGAATGATGTCCATTGCTGTAAAATATTGCCTTCAGATTGTAGCAGAAGAGGATGTCGAGCGTCACAAGGCTTGGCAGCTCACAGTCACATGGCATGAAGCCCTCCAACCTTGGGCAGTGCTCCAGACGGACGTGCTTGAGTGCACGGAAGGTAGCACCACTGCCAGATGGTATGTAGAAATGAGTGAGATTTTTGAGATAGGAGACCCATGCATTCTTCAGATTCCCTAGATATGTCGCCACCTCAAATACATGCACCATGCGATGGCAGCGCCTGAGCTTGCATTCCTCTAGATCATCGAAATTACTCAGGTGGTCACTGAGGCAGGTGACTTGAGTATCATCCATCACGCAGACTGACTTGGTGACCTCTAGAAGATGGGATAGACCAGCGGGATACTGATCCACTGCTGAGATGTCCACATGACGCTCAGTCACCCTGAAGGGAAGCATGCCATCCATTGACACCAGAGAGACTCCCTCTGTTAGATAGCGATGGTTTACATCAGCATAGGTTGACACCGATACCTGAAGCATGTTGCTTGTCATCATGTCATATTCGTTATTCATCTTCCTGATTCTGGCCTTAAATGATTTAACTTGAATGTAGAAAGACTTGAAAAGCTGTCCACTCCTTACTAAATTCCCAGTGCTTCTAGAGAAGCTATAAAACAATCTAGAATTGCTGGTGCTCACCACCTGAGCAATTTGTGGACTGGAATGAATTCCATTTCCCTCCAGGCTCTGATCCAAGCAAAACATATCTGGGAGTCGTTGCAGAGCATGCCAAGGAAAGCGCCTTAGAGCAGGAACACCTATGAGAAGCAACCGGCCAAGCCGGGGTAGATTAGGGATGTCGGCTGGGAGCTCCTTGATACCTGTAGCAGAAAGATCAAGCTCCTCTAAAGCATAAAGCTCCTTTAGAGTGTCCACAGACTCCAGCTTTCTACATCCATTCAAGGACAATCTCCTTATATAGGGTGCACCAACCAATGAGAATGATCTCAGGACAGGATGTCCTTCCAGTTTTAGGTCTTCCTCCGTTCTGCACTCCCATCTTTCAGTTTTTGACAAGTCCAATATTTCAATGTTGTAATTGTTAATTAGCTCAAGTGATAGGAGCTTCTTCATTTTTTTAAATATCTCCCAGTAATGGAAACGTTCTATCCAAGTCCTTGTGAGCTTGAGTGTTGTTAGACTAGACAATGTAGCAATGGATGGCGGCAACTCCACAAGGTTGGAGCAATTGACAAGCAAGAGCTCTTGTAGACTAGGCATGTTATGGAAGAAGTCACTATCAAAAGTTTCTACATTTGAGTAGGAGAGATCTAGGTAGAGCAAGTTAATCGTATTGTTGCTATTTTTTCCATGGAGAGTTCTTTTGGTACTTGGGAAGCTGAATGGATTTGTGAGTTTCTGGCATCCCTTGAGGAAAAGCAATTGGAGTTTTTGGAGATAAAAGATTGAAGGAGGGAGTGATTCTACTTCAGTATATGAGAGATCAAGAACATGAAGATACAAGAGCTTGGGCAACAATTGATCAAGCTTTGGAAAAAAGCTTGGTGAGCAATGCCTTACAATAAGTGTGGTTGGGCCCCTAGGCCCGTGGCTCAGCCATTCTCTACTTATTTGCCATCCTCCGTCGTCCACAAGTGAGATCCACCTCATGTGCTCCAACCTAGGATGATGATGGTAATCCCAAAGTTCATCTATAGCAAGTTTCTCTGCAATGAGGCCGTGATATGCTAAGAAGTGTGCAGCTGTATTCGTGGCATCACTAGCTTTAAAAACTTCGGGCAAGGGAAGCTGCAGCAATGAGTAGTCCTGAAAAGTCTCAAGGATGACATTACCAATTTGATATACATCATCATCATCATTGTATTTGCCGTGGCAGCTGTCTGTCACCTCCCCTATTCTTTCTCGGACAGTTCCTTTGGTGGCAGGTAGGATACCGTGGGAGGCCCATTGCCTTATCAGCTCATGCTTATCTGAGCTAATATCTTCTTCCAGTAGTGGTGCACCAGAAGTCATGAGCCTTTGACGCACAGAGGATAGCACTTCAGATAGCACAGCAGAAGTTTGAGGCGCCATAACGACTGGTAACCTGAACAATTGTGAAAAGTTTTTTTTTTTAAAAAAAAAGTGTTTGTTAAGAGGAGAATGTAGAAGCTTGGAAGGGAAATAATTGAAGAAGCGCAATTTTGCAAGCGAGGCAAGAGGGGGGACTTACATGTTCAGTGCACGACCTTTTGGCACGTCCTGGGTGAAGTTGGTGCGCCAGTGGTGGCAGAAACTCCTCATTTCTAGATAGTCACTGCGTCTGGCCCTTCTCCTAAGTGTAGGCTCTCTATCACGTTCAATCCTCCGAAGGAGTGCCACTTTAAACTTTCGAACACCGGCTCCCGAGTCACACGGGTCAAGGCGACGAGCCTTCTCAAGGGCATGGAGGCGGCCTGATGACATAGTATCAAGCAGTGTACGCATGCATGAAGGAATCAGTAAATTAAAGAGGAGGGAAGAATTCAAATTTTGGAGAGTTGGTGGCGGATCGACTTACAGAGGTAGGCGACGCGTGGATTGTAGTCCTGCACGTCATTGGCAACACACAGGATGGGTGTAACCTCAACGAGTGAGGAGGGGACATACCGATGATGACTATAAATACTATGCAAGTCGTTGACCAAATTTTGGAGCATATGACGTGGACGACCACTCTTGCCCGCATAGCAGCTTTGACCCATTCCACCCGCAGACAGAAGCATTACAGCGTAGTGGAAGCACCTAAGGGCCAAAAGGTGCCAATGCTGCTCGTCTTTGTCATCGCCGATCACATTAGACATGTGCTTAGCTGCTTGATGTAGTGAGTAGACAGTAAGGATCGATATATCATCCGCTGTAAAGGATTGGACGGCACACTTATTGTCTGATGACTCGCTATTGTGATAGACATCTGCTGAGGTGGTGGAGATGAGCCAAAAAGAGCCTTTCCACGCAGGAGGAGGAAGGCCTACCGCCCTCATTGTCAAAACATCATCAGTACTGATGGGCTCCTCTAGGTTCTGAACCACAAGCATGTACCTCTTCCCCAACAGCTTCTGGAGGATGTGAGGAACCAGTGACCTTGACAAGTTCTGCAGTGACTCTGTGCCATCCATCATCCCGTACGTATAGTACCACAGCTCATCATCCTCTTCCTTGAGCCTAGTATATTCTACTTGGTCGCCAGTGAGCAGACCAAGCTGCTCTGCCACTTCGATGGCCAGTGTATCCCTAATGTTGAGCCTCGTCGTCCTTGACCCTGATGCTTGCTTCATGTCCACCTCGATTACATGATCAAAGGGACCATCCAGTCTCATCTTTTCCTCCCGAATGATGCTTGATATAACCTCTGTGAAACATGCTGTAGGTCCGACCCCGACATTCCACTGCACGTGCTCACAGGCAACCAGTTTTTTCAGCAAGCTCTCGTATGCATCGCTGTTGAGATATCCTTTTAGCCTGAAGACACAAATATCAATCTAATTAGTCCTTGTAGTAATAGCTTTTCATGCACATGCACTTTACATGTCTAGAATTCTCTCTGTAAATCTAAACAAAAAAATTCAGATGGTTAAAAAAGAATATACCAGAAGTTGATATCTCGTGAGACGATCACGCCAAGGGAAATGATTCTGCCATGACATATGTTTACTATTTGCCGTAAATTCTCAATATGTACAGAACCTGCGAGTGATCAAAGTGATTTCTTGAATTAGCTATAAACACAGAATCACATAGTTGTTGCACAAAGGGGAAATAAAGTAGTTTAGTACGAGTATTTCATAAATTGCATCCCATATAGTTCGGGTTGTGTTTTTGGGGTATTTGTGTTAATATTTGAAGTTTTTTTTTTTTTTGTCATGTCTGCATATATTGTCAGAAGAATTACTATGTGGCTTTAAGTAATGGAGCATGAGGAAGAAGGCCCACAGTGGAATTCCACCCACATATATATATATATATAGAGAGAGAGGGAAAGAAAATAGTTAGATATATGTGGCAATGGCATGCTAAGTGGTGCTTCTTTTTTTTTTTTTTTTGCCTGTTTTGGTTGTTATTTATGAGAAAATTTCAAGGTGTAACTTGTGTGATTCACAAGCGTATATATAGTTTGGTACTGATACCTCCTTGCTTGAACTGAAGGTGGCCAATATATGTTTCTCTCACAAACTCTGCTCCGCAACCACACGTACTCTATATGAACACGAGAAAAACATAAGCAATTCAGAGTGCATATGGTACTAACTCATAAAAACAAGAGTTTGATCTTTGGAGGTTGTTTAACACATATTTATTTTAGTCACGTTTGTACTATAAACTTTTCATGTGATTAGACTAATTGTTGCTCAAAGATAACAAAGTTTACATTTTTAAATATGTACATGTCTTATATTTTAGGACAGATGGAGTAATTGATTAGATGAAAAACAATAAGCCAACAAAGACTTACATGATAGAACCAGCATATAAATTGTATGACTTTTGTCTTGATTTGCTGATCTGAAGGCTTAATTGCAGGTGCAAAAGAACACATTTGGAGATTTAGTTAGCATGCATGGGGATGATAGAACAAGAACCAGCTGGTGGGTGGTGGCAGAGCGGAACAAATGGCTGGGAACTGGGAAGAGAACGGCTCTTCTCCATTGCAGCACTCTGTTTTTATCCTAGAAGATATTCTCAGCTTATAGTGACACGCAAATGTACATCTCTCCAAAAGCAAAAGACAATATTCCAAGGTTATAGTGACACGCGAATTATACATCTCTCTGAAAGCCAAAGGATAAAGTTGATTCATGCTGGAGGAGCATGTTCCTCAAGGAAAAAGGAAAGAGAGATGAGAGAGGAAATAAGAAGGCAGTGAATATGGTGTTAAAGCAGGATGGTTTTGTCTCAAATCTTGTACCCATCATCTTTCTAGGCTAGCAAATACGATTATTACAAGCAGCATTAGCAAAATAAAAGAAAAGAAATGGAGCTAGAGCGAAATAAAAGTTTGAGGAAGAAAGCTGCAATTGGGGTGTGTGACGAAATGAAGTTCAAGCAATACAAGCTGGCTTCTGCAGTTCTGGTGACCATATCATGCCAGAGAGCATCCAGTCCGTACAGAGCTAGAGTTAATGACTTGCTCTTCATGTTTTTTTCCTTGTGTTTTACTAGTTCTTTAGAAAGAGGGGTTTTATTCTGGCCTCTTCATTCGTTCCTGTGGGATAAAAGAAATTGCCACATTCCATGTGGTGTATAGCATTGAAAGTTTGAAACCTCCTGAGTCCCGAGTCCTGAGCATGATGGAACTGAAACCACATTTTGTCCGTGAACTGGTGTGACACCTCTGGTGTGACACAGATGACCCAAATGACCTTAGGATTCTGTTCCTAGTTCCTATTTTGTTCCTTTTTCCCTTTATGTGTGACATCTCTTTAAAGGATTTTCTGTCGGATTGGAGTTGATTATTACTCTGTTCCTTAATGGAAATGGCACACTGATGTTCCGTGCGTTCAAGAAAATAATTTAATTTATTTCAGTTCAGTGATCATGATCCAGCATAAAAAGGCAGATATATCGCCACATCACTACATTTGATTATAGTTTGTTCAAGTTACAAATGAAAATGACAGAGCATCATTCTTGAGTTCTGTTATGGCTTATGTTGCCAAAAAAATGTTATGGCTTATGGTATGATAGCCGAAACAATAATGATTTGCACAATGAAATACGAGCCAAACATGAAGCAGGAAATCATGAAATGATGGTTTAAGAAACAGAGCCGATCTGTTATCTGCTTTCCAGTCCATACAAGCGCCATTTTGCTTTGGAAAGGTCCTCTTGCTCAGGAAATTGATTCATAATCAACAGTGTCTGCAGGGGGCGTATTAGCAAAAGCCCAACAGTTCACAAGAATACAAGATAGCAGTTAGGTCATGCAAACATTAACAAAATGATTAATAACTTTTAACCACGGTCTGTCTTTAAAAATACTGTCAGAAAAGACATCCCTAAACGACAGAAGTCAATAAAGTACTTCAGGTCATTCGCCGAACACAGTTTGGACAGCTTGAACGGTCCAATGAAAAGGTACCTCGTTCATCAGACATATAAGACATGAATGGAGGTATTGGGAATTTGGAATAAAACCTGGTGATGGATACAGTTCCACCAATGTGTGGAATTCCACAAAAAAAAAATATGTTTTCCATCTGATTTAGGAATAGATTCACCAGATCATTAGACAACTAA
Source organism: Hyparrhenia diplandra (assembly GCA_015847255.1). Lineage (NCBI taxonomy): Eukaryota > Viridiplantae > Streptophyta > Magnoliopsida > Poales > Poaceae > Hyparrhenia > Hyparrhenia diplandra. Next base: position 192,295 of record JADLZK010007668.1, on the reverse strand, counting down.
TATGTCATGTGATTCTCTCCATTGCTCCCCACCTCCCATAGAATGTTCAATAGCAGCTGTACTGAAAAATTGTGCATAGTTAGATACATAACACGAAGAGATCCCAACTAAACACTTTCATTTAGCTTTATATCGCATGAACAAATCTATCAGAGAGAACAGCTCAGTTAAAAAAAAAAACAGTTTTTCAGTACTACGAATACCTTGTAATTTTACTGAGAATTAGAAGTGTGACCTCATGTCAAATATGCAAATTCCATATCAAGGAAACTGAATAAATTAGTATAGAAAAAATTCTGCAAAAGCTGATCTATCATCAGTGGGAACTTTTGATAACTGCCAATTCTTCTTCATGTAGACAGAAATGACTTGAGAATTATTTAATATGCCTAAGATTCAGTAAAATTACCAGTGCAAAGTACAGTTTACAGTGGAAGAGGCTCAACCGTTTTATCTAGTATCACTAATATCCATTAATATATATAAAGCTGATGCACTTTTCTAGTTTTTCTAAGATAATAGCTAAGAGATTAAGTCAGACAGTATATTGTTCGTGTTAGGTATGAGAAACTGTATGGTATAAACTTAGTTTCTCTGGAATTTGAAAAATATGGTGTCATGTGACCAAATCATTACCTGTTACAACAAAATATATAGAAAGTCAGGAAATATACCTAAAAATTCATGGAATGGTCCCATAAGGCCATAACAAAGTGATCAACCAAACAAGCCTACATGAGTTGGTCCCTCAACAGAACAAATCTGTAATACATTCACTAATTAGAAAGCAATTCAAAGAAGTTTTTTTTAAAACTTTCAGAGATATGAAGTTTTGTCAGTGCATAGTTACATACGCTGCAATATGTTTCAGTGAGTTTCTATAGCCAATTTATGGCAACGCATCGCACATGTTTTGAAGTTCTGTGTAGTATTCACCCATTTCTACATATCTATTAAAGCATATTCATTCTTCCAACAAACTCCATCCAGGTTCTTTCTTCACATCCTTAACTGATTTTCTTATTTCCATCACACCTTCCCAGTCTCCAGAATTTGCTCGAATATTTGACATAGTAGCAAAACACCCGGAATCACAATTTTCTTCACGGATCTTATTTTCTACAAAACGTCCAAGTACAACGTCATCATGAACTCTGCAAGCAGCAAGCAGCGTGCTCCACACCATTGAATCAGGTTTCACAGGCATACTTTCAATAAAACTTTTTGCCTCTGCAAGCCTCCCAGATCTACCAAGTAAATCAACCATACAGCAGTAGTGGTGCAACACTGGCTCAACCCCATACACAGTTCTCATTGAATTAAAATGCTTGAAGCCTTCTTCAACCAAACCATTTCGGCCACAAGCAGACAAAACACTCACAAGTATGACAGTGTCTGGTTTTACCCCACATCTAATCATCAAATCGAACATCGCCAAAGCATCCTGACTGCTTCCATGCTGCGCATATCCATCAACTATCGCTGTCCATGTAACTAAATCCGGAACATCTATTTCATCAAAAACTTTACGAGAATCATCCAGGTTGCCACTTTTGGAATATAACTTCACAAGTGAACTGCTCACGGAAAGGTCAGACAGTATGCCTACTTTGGCTGCATACCCATGTAACAGTTTACCATAGAATGGTCTTGCCATGTTAGCACAGATGCTAATAATAGATGAGCATATAAACCTATCTATGTGAAAACCGGCTGCCAACGTAAGCTGAAACAATGAGATTGCCTCCTCACAGTAACCATTTGTAGCATATCCAGATATCATTGAAGATAACATGATCTGGTCTTTGGATGGAGTTGCATCAAAAAGTCTTCGAGCTGCTTGTACATCTTTACATTTGGAATACATGGAAATAAGGCAATGGTTAATGGACGTGGTTCCTCCATAGGCACGAAGGACATGTCCATGAACTTCCTTCCCTTTGAGCAAACACTCCGGTGTATTGCAGGCTGAAAGAATGGCACTTAATGACACATCATCTGGTGTAAAACCTTCAAGAATCATATTCCTTAACACCTGGAATGCCTCAACTGAATGGCCATGTGCTGCAAAACCAGCAACCATTGATGTCCATGACACTTCATCCTGTTCCTGCATCTCTTCAAAAACCTTGTAGCTATCCTTCAAATCCTTACATCTGGAGTACATGGTGGAGAGTGCACTTGCCACAAGAATAGTGTGAATAAACCCATCTTTTATGACCAATGAATGCAGCTGTCTGCCAAGCTCAGATGAGTCAACGGAACTGAAAACAGAAGAATAGCATTTATCATTCGGTCTTTGGCCCTGACATAACATCCTCATTAACAGCTGAATTGATCTTTGTAGGCTATGCCTACTAACCCCAGATATGAAAGCCGACCAGATGCTTCTGTTGCTAACTGTGCCAACTTCTTGAAACACCTTCTCACATAGCTGAATAGCCCCAACATTTGCATATGTGGAAATCAAAGCCTCCTTGACAACATGGTCCAAGTACAGCTCAGTCTTCATAATCATGCCGTGCACCTGGTTAGCCTCTCGTATCATGAACATCTGAGAGCAGGCGAGCAATATGCTCGTAGCCGTGTACTTGTTAATTGACACACCACTCCGCAACATTTCTATAAGCAGCAGCATTGCATTTGTTGGATCCTCCTCTTGCACGAAACCAGCAATCGCAGTTGTCCAGGAAACCACATTCCGGATCGGCATCCTCCAGAACTCATTCATGGCAGCACCCATCTGACCACATTTCACATACATGTTAACGATGGATGTCCCAACGAAGACATCGTACTCGGGATCACGCCGGAGCACCATCCCATGCACCGCCCTCCCAACCCCCAACTGTGCACCAGCCGCGCACGCGCTGAGCGCCCCAGAATACGTGAACTTGTTGGGCTCGCAGGAGGAACCCCTCACCATGTCGCGGAACATCTCGACTCCGAGCGCGTGTTCACCGTTGCGCGCCGCCCCGGAGATAGCCGTGTTCCAGCAGACCACGCTGCCGCGATCCCCGTCCTCGAACGCCCGCAGCGCGTCGCCCAAGCGGCCGTGCTTGGCGAGCAGGTCCACCACGGTGCTGCAGATGTACGCGTCCCGCGAGAGCCCATCCTTCCAGGCTGCGCAGTAGAGCTGTTCCGCGAAGGCGACAGGCGCGGCGGCGGCGGCACAGGCGGCCAATGCGTTGCCGTAAGAGAACCGGCACCATGTGGAGGCAGACCCGCGGCGCGCGCACGGACGAAGCCTGCAAGCGCGGCAGGGAGGTGCGCGAGGCGGTCCGCGGCGGGGTGGCGCGGCATTACGTCGAGCAGCTGGTGGGCGCGCGAAGCAGGGGCGGAGGATGCATGCATAGAGAGGCGGCTAGGTTGTGCGGGCATCGATCACAGCCGCAGCCCGCGGCAGCCTAAAATCGGACGCTCCAGGTGGGTGCCCAGTAGGCCCTGTTTGGATTGGAGGAATTCCAAAGGAATTTTAAAGGATTAATTAGATTTCATAGGAAAGTTTCACGAGTTTGTTGTTTGGAATGGGAATGGTTCATTCCCGTTCGGAAGGAAAGGGTTTTGTGTCTTTGTACAAATTATAGGAAAAAAAAACATCCACTCGGACTCAAAGGAATTCTCTTCGCTTGCTAATTCATGCGCTCGTCCGCAGCCTTACGGTCCCGCGATCGCAAGTTGCCACACCGATATCTTGCTCGCTGGCTCGGTCGCCTGCACCGCCGTGTCCTCCTGATCTCACACCTAGGCCATGCTGCTCGCATGCCCCGCCATGCATGATGCATGCCATCGTCGTCAGGAAGAGAGAGATTCTGAACGTGCGGGCTCGAACTATGTTAAAAAAAAACATAACGGTTCAGCTCATACGGTGGACATAGAAAGAGACTACTCCTGCTCTCTATATAGTTGAATTAATTTAAAAAGTAATATACCAAATTACTAGTTAAAAAAGCATCTGAATATCATGTTGGGAGATGCAACAATCGATATAATTGGTACTTAGGGAAACACATGAGGACCAAGCCTATTCCTGCAATCCAAACACCTCAAAGGATTTATTCCTGCGTTTTGGAATCCTGTAGTTTTTCACTTTTCACTCTATGCTATTCCTGTGTTTTTTTCCTTTCCTTTGTTTTGCATTCCTGTGTTCCAAACAGGCCCTAAGAGTGCAAAGGGGTAAGCTCAAGTGCACCTCTAACCCTGAGATTTGGAGGTGCACCTAATTGTAATCAATTTACACCCCTAGTGCCGAGCAAATCAAATAGCCTCTACAATGTGGGTACGAATAGGTGCTGTTAGTCTGCTACACATAATTTTTTGGTGGCACTGTGAGATTGGAAATTACATATTGGTAATGACTTTATTATGGTTGTCTATTTTTAAGGCACAATGAAAGTTGTCTCCCTAATCTCCCCCCTCCACACCTACAAGCTTCGTGCCCTACTCCGGTGGTAGGTTCTTCCCCCACATGCACGCATCTCAACGATGGCGAGAGGTGCCTTTTTCCTCCTAGATTTGCAAATTAGGGTTCCCAAAAAAAAAAACTCTTGCAGATCTAGAAGGGGTTGGGGAGGCATATAGTGGGAAGTGCTCGCCTGCGAGCATGGCCATGGACGCGTCAGGAGAGGCGAGAAGGCGGTTGCTACAAGCACAAGGGTTTCACTCAGAGCTCCAACGAGACCCTAGCGCGTCGCGACAAGGTGATGGGCGACGATGGGAGGGGGAGGAGGCGGCTGTTGTGGCGACGCTACGGTTTTGTCTAAAGCTCCGACAAAACCCTAGTGTACCATGGTGAGGCGATGGGCGAAGACGGGGGCAAAGATCATCAGAGAGGGAGAAAATGCTGGCAAAATCACATGGGAGGAAGAAATTGCAGGTCAAATCAATCGTTCGCGCAGCTAGCCATTAGCAACATCCAATTACATTCCCTGTTTGATTTGGGGATAGAAAACACTAAAAACTATGAAGAGGCATTTATCTTTTTCTCTCTTTTTTCTTGTGCCTATGCACCCATTCTGCCTCCATCCTCGTTAGTCTTTTTGTTCGTGACTTTCTGAACTACAGGTGAAAATAAATACTCATGACTCAAAATCCAAATCTAATTTTTATCATATTATCAAGGTATATGTGTGTGTTAGATAGTTTACTTATCCATAGATACGTATGTTATACTACCTCCGTATATGTGTTCACTTTGGCTTTTCTAGATAGTTTTTTTGCTACTCTATCCATAGATACATATTAAAAGTTATAAAAACTAAAGTGAACTAATAAAAAAAACAAACTTATTGGATTTATGGGTACGGGTATGGTTATACACTACCTAAATCGAAAAACTCATGGTTATTATTATATATGTAATGCAACTAATTCAAAGCCATCATTCAATCCAACCTAACGTACTCAAAACGTGATCCAACTACCACAGCTAGTAATCATTTTTTGTTACATCTGTTAACTATTTTCACTTATTAGTTGTTCAATTAGTTATAGTTTAATACATGTCTTAGATTTGTTCTCAAAAGTATGGACAATAAATATGTGGGCGACCCGCTACTAGCATGAATACGGATAACAGTGCAAAATTGTACCTGGACATGGTTATGGGTTTCTTCGCGTGTACAAAAAATTCTGATCGATATGGATATGGATGTCGCGTAAAAACTCATGGTATCCACGCAAATCTATGCTAAACACAACGCTCCTGCATGAGACTAGATTACTGACAAAGTACCTAGATGTGTGGACTCCACAAACCCCCAACTAAGACAGGTGCACGATAAAAACGTATTGCTAACTTATCCCACAGACAAGTTGGAATAAGAGCTATCTGCAACAAGCATGAAAGAAACACAACTGAAGCCCAACTCATGTGAACTCATTTTAGCGAAGTGAACAAAAGCAACAGGGGGATCATATGTCATCTCATAATCTTTGACATCACAATGGTTGACAGATTTCAAGGTACCCTAGAAACAGTTGTCGGCTCAAGACATATTAGAACACAGCTAGAAGAGACTAATAAGCCATTGATCATCACCATCAACAAAAATATCTTCCCTTGTTTACAGAAGAGTGGTCCACTTCTGTTTCAGAGTTACTTTGAGGAAGTCTTGTCTTTGGTCTTCTGTAATTTCAACACCTTCTTGACAATCTTCTGCTCTTCAACCAGGAAAGCACGGATGATCCTGCAAGCATGTTGGGGTTGCACAGACAAGTTAGGAGGTTTGCAACATTAGGGTTATCAAATCCAAAGATACTGAAAATATTTGCTAACCTTTCTCTAACTGCAGTCCCAGAGAGAACTCCACCATAGGGACGGTTCACAGTTCTGCGGTTCCTAGGCAACCTGGACCTTTTGTACTCAGCAGGCCTCAGATGGGGAATCTGAAATGAAAACCATCACAGTGTGAGCAATAAGGATGGACTACCATATCACAGACAAATAATAATAAGGCAAATTGTAAAACATGAAAACACATTCTCCAGAATCAAATCAAGGATAGCATCAACATACCATGATCAAATACATTAAGGGATTCACAATATAGAATTCCAACAAAATATGAATCAGTCACCATTTTCCTAAGAGGAAATTTTCATGCTAATGCAACAATGTCAACATTGACTGTTTTCTGCTGTGGTGCATTTTTTTCCCCATTTGGAACTAGAATTACAATGCCAACCTTGCCAGAAGTGCATAACAAACTGAACTTAAGAAGAACTACCAAGATTGCATCCTCAAATGTTTCATCTATAAGATCTCACATTAAGAATACGAAATGCACATATAAAAACTACGTGCACATATAAAATACTTACCTAGAAGGTATGCTGTATAAGAATCACCTCTGTACAAACAAAGTAGTATGAATGTATGAGAATACATAATATTGTCAAAGCAAAGTTAGGACTTGTTCAGCTGTGCCTCACTGAGGAGGCTTAACAGCCCCCTAGCTTTCAACAAAAATCAACCAATCCATTCCAGTGAGCCATAGCCTCCATTACATGACAAAATACAGAGTTTCTATGAACCTCAGTACCTCATGCATTTGCAACTAATTCAACTACATTTTACGAACAGATTACCCTCCACCCTGATTTCCCCACCGCCGTACCTACTCCCAACACAAATCACCCTACGAGGGCCGCAAGAGTAACTGAACAATCGTGAGCTACGCCCCCAAAGTATAAGGTACGTTATGCTGAGAGAAAAGTGGCAACTCACCCCCTGGATCTTCTTGCCGGTCACGGGGCACTTGGGTCCGCTGGCTCTCTTCTTGGTATACTGGTACACGAGCTTGCCACCTGCGACCACAAACCACAACCCGATCTAGAACATCAAAAACACACCCAAAGCAGATATCAAAGGAACCACCGAAAATGGAATTGAAAACAAAAGAGGATATGATGGGAAGAGGATGAGATCCGTACCAGGGGTCTTGACGACCCGCGTCTGGTTGGACTTTGTGGCATAGCTGTGCCGCTTGCGGTAGGTCAGACGCTGCACCATCTTGCCGCCGTCGCGCGCGCCGCCGGTGGATAAACCCTAGTGGGAGGCTGGAGCAGAGAGGCTAGGAGGAAGAGAAGGGAGGGCGTGGCGGCGGCAAGGGGTATAAATGGATGTGTCGCGAGGGCTGACCTAAATCGGACGGCTGGGATCTGTTTGATGAGATAATGGGCCGGACCGAAGTAACTAGGCTCTACGGGCCACCTTCTCCAGGTTGATCTTCCACGGCCCACGTTCTGCCGTCCACACTCAAAAAAAAAAAAAAAAAAAAAAAAAAGGAAGAACAGCCAAATCGATCCCCCAACTTTCGTCTCAGGTTCAAATCTAGTCCTTCATCTCTCGAAATGGCCAAACTAGTCCCTCAACTTTCGAATTTGGTCCAATTTTGTCCTTATGCTGATGTGGCACTCCATGTTGGCAGTCCTGGTCAGCAAAGCCTAGTGGTGACTATGCAATGCAATGCATTAAAATTTCACATGAAAGTGCATTGGTTCTAACCATGAGACATTAAAGAAGTTTCGATCAATAGCATATGTTCTTCCTATTGTTGCTATATCCTCCGTGCTCTATCCTAGCTTCATTGGAAATGCGTGTCCCAGCATAATTTTGTTCAAACCAAAATGCAACAAACTTAGGGGTGAAATTACGAAATAATCCTACCTACACTAGCATGGCAACTGCCAACACTTGCCTATTTACCAAAGCAGACCTCATCTTATTCCTTGACTCATCATCAGTCTTGACTTGATAAATTTCACTGAGAAGTGAGAAGGCTTTCTCACCCACACATGCAGGGTGGACAAAAATGATTTAATGTTTTTGTGTCCTCTTCATTGTACATCATTAGAGTCTTTAATCATTCATGAAACTTTTCAACCTTGGAGAGTTCAACTTTTTTTTTTAAAGAAAAATTGGATTCAGGAATGGGGAATTTACCAAGGCTGAAGTCAGCCGTTTGAGTGTCTTCTTGTTGGCTATGCCAGTAGGGGAGTAGTGAAGCCTGACAGCAACTGTGTGGACAAATTAAACGGCGCAACTGTGTGGTCATTACCAGACACATCCTGAACGCTGCCAATCTGTATCTCGATGTCACGGCCTACACATCTACTACAACGTTGCCACCCTAGGATCTACTTACTCTCCTAGCTTGTACTGCTGTCTACTGTTGAGCCTACTCAGCTGCATCTCAGTTTCGTACGTCAGCTTTTAAGTTATGAGATGTGTGTTGCTGTCCCTGTAATGTACAGTGTTTGCAGCAAGTACTTGGGTTGTTATAGATCAGCTAATGTGAGGTGGTCATTTGGCATTTGTATGACTCATGTGGCGAACAGAAATGCCATAAGAACTGCTCATCCAGGGCCAGGAATGGCAGTGCAGTTAAAAAAAATGTCTTGCAGCCTTGCAGAACACCATTGGGATGGACCAGCGGTAACAAAGACTGAAAAATGGGCGTCCAATAATCGGATGCTACTTGTTGGATGCCTGGATTGCAGAACTTTTCTTGGTTAGGACGCTGTGGTGTTCAGATGGTGTGGCGACAGGAAAGAAGACGGTTCATTCTACTGATGAAAAGGCAATGGAGTATGTACATTGCGATGACTGTAATTTCTAAGTGAGCCATGGGCTCTGTTTATGAAGTTACAATTATAATTACGATGAACCTGCGTATGGAAAACTGAATTACCAAAAGATTAGAAAAAATTCCTATACCCGTGGATTGATTACATGGTGAATATACCTTTTTTTTTATCGAGCAAAAGGGAACAAAAGAAAAAGAAGAAAAACATATATATGTACTCTCTCAACAGGGAAACAACAAAAATGAAGCCTCCCTGTGGATCCTCCTATGATCTACCAGTATGATCTTGTCGAGCTTCGCCTTGCACCACTGCAGCTGCTCGCTGGTGATCCTCGGCATCCTCAGCACCCGCGCCACCAGTTTCATGTCCACCTGTGAGAAGAAGAGGTTCTGGTTCGATCTGTCCTCCTTGGGCTTCTTAAACTTCTTCACGATGCAGTTGCCTGTCCTGAGGAGGTCCTTGAGCCTCTTCTCTTTCTGCAGCACACACGGTTCAGATACCACACACACAAACATCGTCACGCAACCAGCACTCCTACACTTACTGCTAGTACTGTATCAAATCATATAAATTCGCCCTGGAGCACTTGCTGCAAACTTACCTTCTGTAGCGTGGAATGGATGTGCGCCATGAGATCATGATCCATGGGGTCCTGGAGCTCGACATGGGTGCTCGACAAGCCCTTGAGCACCGATGTCGTCGTTGCCTCGACTCTGTCGGCCTTGATGAACTCCCACATGATGTGCATCGCCTCTTCCATGATGTCCTCCAGCTCCTCACTGGTTATCACGTAGTTCCCCTTGCGCTGATCCTCCATCCTGTCCTTCAGGCTGTCCTCTGCAACCCAAATTGCAAGCATCAGTGCCAATGTTTGTTTTCAGTGAAAATGCAGGACAAACATGGATAAACTAATCTCAGCTCTGACTGAATTCTGAAATGGTCCTAACCTTTAATCACGGGCACTTGCAAGAGATTGCGAAGAACACATCGGTTGTTGATGTAGTTCGGCAGCCTAGGGCCTTTGAAGGATTCGTCCTCGACGAACCTCTGCACCACGACCTGGAACTGCTGGAACTCTCCGGCCACCTGGTTGTACTGGTGGCTGTGGTAAGGGTCAGACTCCGGGAGGTCGCGGGCCTGCTCATACTGCCACCGGAGGAACTCCCATGACAGGCACATCTGGCCGACGTACACCGTCTCCAGATCATAGCGGAGCTCCTTGAGGAATCGCTCTGATGGGTCCTCGGGAGATCTCCGACGAGATGGCCGAAAATTGTGTGACAGGATGGATGCCACCGTCGGCGACAGGGACTTCATAGAGTTGGTGGTGGACTGTTGGGGCCCTCTGAGCTGTAGGAAATCTGCAGCCAAATTAAAATAGACCTATATCAGTGCCTTGTAAGAGGATACCATTTTTTTTTGGAGCATTCTTAATTGAGGGAGGGAATTTATTACTTAAAACAAGATATATTTGTACAGTCATCCCTTTTTTCCCCAAAAAATGCAGATGAAGCTTGATGCTTTAAGAAGCTTTCTTTTCTTGGTGCATGCATATATAAAAATGAAGACAATGATAGCTAGGTAACTCAAGAAGAAGCTGCATCAATCCTGAACTAGGTTTAGCTGATTGTTACAAAAAGTCCTAGCAGAGTGATTCTTCACTGGTATTTTAGACTTGCAGCTTCCTTTAATTATCATAAGAAATTCAGAAGTAAGCCTAAGCTTAACTAACCGGGGTAAGATGTGTGTTCATATGAATAATCATCAAGATTCAAATTCTCCATCAGCTTGAATTTGTGTGTATATTTTCTTCTTAGTTGATGAAAATCCACCTAGTTTTTTCAAAAAAAAAAAAAAAAAAAAAATCCGCCTAGTTGCATAGGTTGATCACATTTTTCTTTAATGCATCTTTTCTTCTTCTTTTTTGGTTAGAATGCAGTTCTTGATTCCTATCTCTGAATCAAATGGGTCAATCAGAAATAGTTTTCCGATTGCACCCAACTAATTAATTAAGTGCTAAACACTAATGGAATCAGAGATAAGCAAAGGTAAATATGTTTACGTCTAAGAAATCAAGCATACCTATTGCATACATCTTCTGGTAGCACAAAATGTCAAACTTCCTCATCCTCTCCCTGTAACTCTTGTAGAACTTGTTCAGCTCATCCATTGGGTCTTCACGGAGGAACTTAGCATCGATCCTCCATGGCTTGAGGTCCTCCATTGGAGCCTTTGGTGTCTCCGACTCCTCGAGGATTGTGGGCAGGCCGATCGACCGGACCTTTTTCAGCTCAAGCTTCAGCTGCTCTATCAGGTCCTGGTGCTCCCACAGTGACTCCAGCTGTCCTCCTCCTCATCTGTCAAATCCTTCCACTTCGCTTCCGGATCCTCCCCGTCTTCGTCATGTACCTTTGCCTTCCCGGTGACTGAAATGTATGCCTGTCGAGCTGCATTGTCAAAATGATCATTTGCGCTGTCTTGTTCCTCATATTCTCCGGTCTCTGATGTTCTTCGCGTCAGGACTGAATTCATTCTGGTCGGTTAGGCTGAATTCTGGAACGCTCTTGGCATCAGAAACTGCAGCAGATCGCTGATCATTTTTAGTACTGAAAGTCACTTTCTTCTGGTTAGAAACAAGATCGTTTGAACGATCAGTTGTGCCCACATATTCTTCCTCTGCTGTATCCAGGCCTTCCTCATCAGCATGGACCACTGGGAGTGGCTGGTCGTTTCTGCTGACAATCTCTTTCCAAACATCAGAAATAAGCTCATGGGAGTGACCTCTCGTACCAACAAATCCTGCCTCCGGAGGCTCCGGCCTTCTTCTGTCATCAAATACTATTTCATATGACTGATCGCTTTCGCTGGCAGTTTCCTTCCGGTCGTCAGAACTGTGCTCAAGTGAATGATCAACCATACCAATAAATTCCTGCTCCGATGGCTCCGGACTTCTCTTGATTGGGACACCATCTTGATCTGATGGCACGACAGCTAATTCTCTCGCAGAGACTGCGTCTGGACTTCTTTGAGCATCAGGAGCAGCTTCACCTCCTGAGTGATCATTTAGAGTGGTGATTTCCTTCTCTGAATGATCCAGACAGTCGTCAGCAACAGGAGCCAGATCATAGACTGGTCCAGATTCTACCTTGTCGCCGCCCGAGGAGTGCTCGTCATCGTCGCTCATGTCGATGCCCACCTCCTCTTCCGCCGTGCTTCTCTGTTCGATGTCCTCCTCATCATCATAGTGTGCTTCAGCTTCTCTTGTTACCTTCTCCTCGTCCGCTTTGTACTCGACGTCCGGCGACGGGCTGCGAGACCACATGTCCTCAGGGAACTTGGGAGAACCATCGGGAATGGTGTCTGGTGAGACCTGCCGGACGGAGCCCGGCGACACTGTCGTCGCTGAGTCCTGGTAAGACGGCTCCAGCTTGGACGCCGCCTCCAGGGCTTCGATCGCCTTGAGCATCTTGGCCTTGTAGCTTTTGAGGTTGCCGGAGTCGCGCGCAGTCGCCGGGAAGTCCTTCTCTGAGAGGAACCAGTCGCTGTCGGAGTCGACGACGAGATCCTTCACCGAGTAGCCGTCGCTGGCGCTGGACTCGGAGTCGGAGTCGCCGAAACCGGAGAACTCCGACGCGAAGCTCATCCTCGCGCCGACGGCGCCGCTGCCCATGGACGCGACGGACGGGGACCTTGCCGGCTTCGGCTTCAGCGACGGCGCCCTCTTCCCGGACGACGCGACGCTCTCGCACACGTCGGGCTCGTTCGCCGGCCGGAAGTCCCTCTCCGTGAGGAACCGGCCGCTGCGGGAGGAGACGACGTCGACCACTCGCCGCTCCTCGGGCTGGTGGTGCGACGGAGGCGGCGACGGCGGCACGAAAGACTCCTGGACGCGCACCGTCATGGCCTCCGGCTCCCTGACGAACCCCCGGAAGTCGCGCTCCGTCAAGAACTGATAGTTGTGCGTGGTCGCGACGATCGTCGGCGGCGATGATGCCTCCTGCACAGCCTCCTCTCTGCTCTTCTCTTCTAGAACCTCCTCTTCCACCAAGAACTCTGCTTCCTCTGCTTCGTGTTGGTGTTCTCGCTTCTCTGCCGATTGCAACGGAGCGAATGGTTCCTTGTCTTCCTCTCGTTCTTGTTCGTCCTCTTCTCTTCTTGCTGCTGTGAATTCTCTCGATACCACCACCGCCGTCTCTTCTCTCGGTGCTGTGAATTCTCTCGAGACCGCCGCCGCCGCCGTCTCTTCTCTTGGCGCTGTGATGAATTCTCTCGAGACCGCCGCCGCCGGCTCCGCTGGAATTTCAGGCATCTGGTTCTGAAACTTGAAGCTGAGGCTCGTCGTCGTCCCCGCCAACGCCGGCTCCGGCGCAAACGGCTCGTGCGCGACAAGCCCGCGCGCTGTGCCGCCGTTGTACTCTCCGCCGCTGGCGTGAACGCCGTTGTAGTCGTACGCGGTCGTCATACCCTCCATGAAATCCTCCTCGGTGGCCTGCATGAAGCTGAAACTGCGCATCATCTCGAGAACCCGGTCATCGCCCCTGCCCGACGACGCCTCCCTCTCCTCGGCGGCACGGCGCGCCTTCTCCCTCTCCTTCCTCTCCCTCTCCCTCTCCTTCTCCTTCTCGTCGTCGGCCCTGCAGTCACAAACGGGAAGAGCCCATCAACAAAGCCGTCGTGCCGACGAACGAACACGCCGATCGAGACGACCGACCGATCAGAAGTCAGGGTTGATGAATGAATTTTATTTTATTTACCTGGAGCTGGAGGAGGGCTTGGAGGACGACGAGCCGGAGACGATGTGGATGACGGCGACGAGCACGACGGTGAGGAACCAGAAGAAGAGGGGCGACGTCGAGTACCCCACCACGGTGCGGACGAGTCCGTACGAGCCTTTCGCCGCCGCGGCGGCCGGGGCGCTCATGCCCGCACCGCCTACTCCGGCGTCCATGGCTGGACCCACGACCCATACGCCCCCGGCGCGGGCGGCTGGGCTAACCCACCATCCAAGAAGGCAGGCAAACACGGCAGGTACCCGCGGGACCGTCAGGGTACGTAGCGGCGGGGCAACCGGACGGGACGGGACGGGACGAGCTACCGAGGGACCCCTGCCTACTACCGCGCGGCGCTCGCTCGCTTTCTACACCGTGCCGCGCGGAAGAAGAGGGCGCGCGCGACGAAGAAAACAACGCGTCACCAGACGTATCGAGCGGGGCAGGGGCAGTGGAGTGGAGACGAGAGGAGGAGGACGACGAAAGAAAGAGGGCAGCAGGGCCGGGGGATCGAGAGCGACCGGCTCGGATGGGGGCTCCTCCGACGGCACGCGCCAGGGCCGGGGGGCTTCAAAAGAGAGACCGCGTCGCGCTACAGGGGTCGCACCTACACATTGACGTTGACGTGACCCCGCCGGCCGGAGGGCCCTTGCCGATTGCCGTTGCCGGTGGCCTCCGGGGAGATTTGGGCGGGTGGGGCGTCAGCTTCGCGTGCGACCAGGTGTCGCGCGGGGGGGTTAGGTTAAAGTGGTGGAGGATGACTGGGCCAAATAACAACCTCTGACCCCAACGCCGGTGCGGTGCCGTCCTAACCCCAAACGACCCTGCCGCTGCGTGCGTCGCCGTCGCCTTTTCTTTTCTTTCAAAAAAAACCCCGCGCGTTTTTTTTTATGCTTTCCTTCTTTGTATGAACTTTGGTGGCTTTGCACGGCACAAGAAATAGGAATGGACTCGGCGACGACGGGCGGTGGTGTGCGCGGCTGAGCGTCTCCGCCGTGCTCAGCCCACACGAGGAAAGAACGGCACATATTGTACTCTAAAAAGGAATGGCACGTATAGTAGTAGTAGTAGCGCATCGACTTTTGTATTCCGTGGCCATCAAACGATTGGTCTTGATCGATGGAATCCACCTCCAGGAACCTTTTTATGGAAGGAACCTTTAAAAATATGTGGAAGGAACTTAATTTTTATATACACACCTTATAAAACTTCCAATTATAATTAACTTTTAAAGTGTAAGGAACTACACACCTTCCATATCGCGTCATTGGTTGCCTTTTTTTTTCTTGCCGAGTGGTAGCGTTGGCACCTTCCATTTAGGATCATCATTTTTTTATTATGGTTTGCCTTTTCTTGTGGCCGAGAGATTCTTGTCACGCAATAATGAATTGCAACCCCCATCAAATGCGTGTGGGATATGAGATTCGCTTCTTTTTATGATGCATCCGTGCGGATTTGGAAAAGGATGCTAGCTATGGAGTTCACTCATGACTCCTTTAGGTCTCCCATAAAGTCAGCGGTTCTTAGTCTGGTCATCAGTACTCCAAATGCACATTAAACTTTTCCCTAATTCCACTTACTAGTTGCTAAGGAATTCAGGCACAAAAAAAAAAACATATATGTTTAACCAACAACATATTATTTCATGATTCCATAGTCGTAGCCCAGCAGCCGAAAACAAATCAGCGAATGGATTGAAGGACCAAACCTAATCGCAAACCACTCGTGGTTTGATATTAGGGTAAAACCAACTATAATTACATAATCGTTTAGGAGTAATTAGTATTTTCTCACAAGTGAAGTATAGACCGACAAAACATAAAATGTTAAAATATTTTTCAAGTGCTTTTGAGTTTTAAGAAATCGCAACAAAATTTAGAAAATGCCTTGAACAAGCGTATGGAAAGTCTCACAATGACATATAAAATTTAAAATTGAGTTTCCATATTTTTCCTGTAGAATTATATGTCATCCTCGCCTGGACTGGACTGTAGTAAGAGAAGTCTCACAACTACCTTAAACAGACCGGCATTGTGACGCCTTTGGCGTAACGTTTCTTGTTGGAGACATTGCTTTGAAGCCCCCTCTCCTTTTAGGCTCGAGGTTGAAAAACCTTGTCCTAGATTTTTCATTGATGTTGTTGGTATCTACAGACGTCAGTTCTCTCCTTAGAGGCATCTCTTAGATGAAACACTACTCCCTTTATCTTGTTGTGGTTTCCCTGCATTATTATTGTCCTATAGTTGTCTAGCCATTGATTACTTTTTATGTGAGAGTTTTGTGGTAGTTGTTTAGCTAGTTGTTTACCTTTATGTGAGAATTTATGGAGGTCTTTTTTTGTTGTTGTTGTACGTTGTTTCTTCTCCCACTAATATATGTCTAGTATTTTTTTTTTGTTGGTTGTTTTTAAAATATTTTATTAATTTATAATAGTTGCTTTGTAAGGAGTGGAACATTTGATTTGATACCATATTATCATCGTCTCTTATTTCCATTTGATTTGATACAAATATGCAACATGTACATAGAAGAGCATGCTCTGTACTCCATCCGTTTTAATTATATAAGTCGTGTTGACTTTTTTTTGGTCCATCCAAAAAAAAAAAGTCAAAGCCGACTTTGGGACGGAGGGAGTAGACCGCAGCCAACCTGATCTAGCTTGATGTGTGTACGAGTACAATGGCTGATTGGATGTAAGGATGCCAAAACTCACGGGACGCAGTTGGACCATCGTTTAATTCAGACTTGGCTCGAGACAACCAAATAATTGTTATGTTGGATGAATATATACTCATTTGGTTAACCAACCAAACTTGTTCGGTTGGTCATTTTTGTGGCTGATAAACCAGATGATTTGATTTGTTGTGAGGAAAAAACATTGTGCCATGCCTGATGACCTTGGCTCAAGGTCTGTCCCAGCTCAATCAGGCATATAGGAATGAACCTGGCTCTCCTTGACAACGAGCCCCATCACGCCTGACATTGATAATGAGATCATCCTTGCAATATTTTGATGCCGAAAGGCATTGCCTTCCTTTTAAAGCTTGAGTAACTTTGGAAGAAATTTTCACAACTCATTCTTCAAATTATTTGGCAACGTATGCTATGGAAACCAGCTACGTGTGCAAACTATGGAAACTCCAATCAAGACCAAATTCGACTGCGGCGCTCCAACCCTAGGCGGCTGCAGCAGAAACCCGAATTCAGGAAAACTCCTGCGAAGCGAGATAGAGAGGGAGAGGGAGAGAACGGGCGCGAGCATGCTCTAGCTCCTAGCGGAGCTCATGGTGCTCGAGCGTGGCCGAGAGGAGCACCGGGCGAGGCTATTTATAGCTGTGGCTGCGGCGAACTCCGCCGGCGGATATTCTCCGCGCGGCCGAGATTTTCCAGCGGATATTTTGATGCCGAAAGGCATTGCCTTCCTTTAAAAGCTTGAGTAACTTTAGGAAGAAATTTTCACAACTCATTCTTCAAATTATTTTGGCTCAACTCCAAAACGACACACATAACACAAAATCATTAATAACCACACAAAACCACCCAAAAAGCAGCTACTTTCCGACGACCGATGGCGCACGCAAGACAGACAGTGGCACGGTACCTCACGCCGCACTCTCTCTCTCGTCTCTACTCCATCCATCACGACCAAAATGCAACAACCATACAAGTCCAAAATCACATGATGTCGAATCTGTACGCCCGAATCCGCTAAAACGTCGCAGCCCTCAACCGACCGATCCTACTCCCGCCGCCGCTCAAATCCAAGCAAGCGCTCCACCGTATCGGCACCTCTCCGATCAGTCCAAATCGCCGCCACACCCCGCGGGCAACACGCCCGCGTACGTCCGCTTGGGGCGTGTGGGACGGGAGCGAGCTGATTGAGTGAGGCGGGGACAAAACGGGAACGGCGTGCTCTACGGCCGACGGGCTCGTGGTCCATGGCCCCGCGTCCGCGGCGTCGCGCACGGGATCCGCGGGAAGTGCCACGCGCGTGCTGCGCAGAGGCACAGCCCGGGTTCCGGGGTCATCACAGCTTCTTCGCCGGCCAAATTTCGCGGGACATTTCGCTCGCCGAATCGTCCGCACCTACAGCTGTAGACCTGGACTTTCTGCATAAATTCGATTCTTTAAAAAAAATTAAATTCCTGAAGATTTGAACCAGGAACATGTGCAAAAGGCGACGGCAAAGAGTGCGTTAGATACATCAGCATCACTCCATCTCTTGGTGCCGCACATCGACTAATTCATCCGCTACTACTAGTACCCAGTCTCACATAGCAGAATAGAAAATTACGCGTCGAAGAATTGTGTACTACACACCTGGAACTCTTGGAGGGCCTAGTCATCACGACAAGGACGGACCCGGTTTTCTCTGGGCGTAATGTTCCGGAGTACACGGCCCCTGGAGTAGTTATTTGTCCCTGAGATGGGAAAACAACGTTCTTGATGCCTCCATCAGCGAAAGTAAAATCTCACCAGTCATCACGAGAGGTTGCTTGGTTTAAACATAAACACGGCTAGCTAGCCCACGGCCGGTGAGGTGTTCCAGATGGTGACCGGGAGAATAAATCCATCAGTGGAGGTGGCCTCCGAGTCACCTTCAAGTTTTCACCTTTCCTCCGTGGAAAGGCAACTGGTAATTGGGATCTTGGTGGTTTGGAATGTCCGGTTGTTCTAGTCTTCTAGAGCAATGACACACGCAGCAGGCCAGCGAGGGGGGTTGGTTTGGCAGTTTCATTGGCACTTTACCGGTTAGATTTGATTAGATGGGCCATCCCTGAAAAGTGAGAGAGTGAAATTTGGATTCGTTTGGCCAGATAGATGGAATGGAATGGAAGGAAAGCCTTTGTGTGCATTCCACTCCATTTTAGCCCGTCATCAGCTGTTGATCTGGATTGCAGTTTGTTTGCATTGTCTGGGAAAAGAATAAATGGATGGGATGGGAAGTTGCAATCTTAGGCGTCAGTCATTGTTCATGCAGTGCTCGTGTAGGGCTTTTATCGATCTGCTTTGTGTATATAGGACAGCTGATTGATCTTGTCTTCATATTAACATTTGCAAGAACAGTAAAACCTCGTTGTCATAGGGAGAAAAAGAGGATTCCTACTTATCTTTGTAGTAAAAACCGACAAATTTTGCCATCTGGCAAGGGACAGAGACCGCTGAAAGCGACCAGGAAACATTGATTGCATATCCAGACGGGGTAAGAACAGGTATGATCGATTTTGGAGATTTGGTAAAAAAAAAAAAAAAAAACTTTGTGGAAAGATAACCCACACCAAAATAAACGAGATAATGTTTTACTGAAAAAAAGAAGAAAACACACCTCAATGAATAGAATTTCATGTCAGTTTCAGACAGATGTGAATTTCCAGTGTTTTTTCCAAGCAAAACCAGTAGAAATCTAGAAGTTGACGACGGTTCTCAAACAGTATAAACATCTGACCATTACACTGTCTTTTCCGGCAAAACACCAACGGTTGACGGTGTGCGTAAAATGCAGTTCACCTATACTGTGTGCTGAATTACCCTGAAATATGGCAAGTCAACACCATCAGCTACCACCATGTCCATGTGCGCCCAAAAAGGCCAACCATTGAAGAGCACAACTACAATTTCTGTTCTCCCGAAATCTTCAGCATCAATCAATCAATCAATATAATCGGAGTGGCTCGACTGCTCGCATCAATAAACAGTTAATGTACCTTAACTCGTCTTAGATAAGTACAGCCGAAACGTCCTGAGCCCTTAATTAATCATTCCAGAGTCGTCCCATTCATACTGCAACAAATTTCATTATTCGGAGCTGTCCGGCTGGGTTCACGCCGCCGGTCCCAGAAATATTATAAACAGCTTCCAACATGCGAGCCCAAATAATCAGGCTATGATCAATGTGCACGATCTTGCTGTTCTTTTTTTGCTTAAAAAAAATGTTAAATAAATATTTAAAACAGAAATGTTTCAGGATTGCACACAGCTGGCTAGAACCTCTGATCCCCGAAATCATTTTTCTAAAACAGAAATTTGTGGCTCATGGTCATTTTGGCGCTATTTGGGCAATTCATACATTGGCAGCGTCTGCTTGGCAGATGGCAACCCCCACTACACACCTAACGCTCAACGACGTTCAGCTGTTGTTGTTGCTCAGTGCAGTAGGCAGGCAATACAAAACAAACAAAAGAGGGAGCCTGGATTTCAGTGGCCCCTGCTAGCTGCTGGTGTCTCGGATAGATAGATAGATAGATAGCGCCGGGAATGGATGGTGCGCGCGAGGTTTTCAAGGGCCATGAGGCGAGGCACGGCCGTCCACAAAGAAGAAGGCCGGGATGGCACGTAGCAGAGGAGGGGAGGTGTAAGATACGATCGATTGATCTAGCTTAGCTACTTTGTGTCGGTTTCCAGCTACAGCCCACAGATGGCGAGCTGCGATCGATGTGCACAGGTGAAAGTAAAGGTTCCTCTATCTTCCTCCCTTTGGAGAGCAACGGTGCTAAGCAAACGCTAGCGTGGAGGATGGGTGACAGGATGTGAGGATGTGAAGCAGCTCGATCTGTGAACGGTGCAGGCGGCATATACTCGCTTTTGGATCACACGAATCCACGATGTGCAATTGAGCATCATTCAGAGAATCAGAGGTTCATCAGAGCGTGCTGCTGGTGTTGGTGCCCGGTTCGGTTCTGGTTCTGGTTCTGGCTGCCGTGTGGTTCGGTTGGTCGCCTGAAATATTCTTCGTGGCCCGTGGGACGGGATCGGAGAGCGACGCCTCCTCTCGGCTTTCTCTTTCTTGGATGCTAATCAAGGTCAAGGAGGCGCTGTTATCTATTCATCTGAGCGTACGGAGGCTCTGGATGGATGGCGTACGTAACGTAAGGTTCGGTGGCCAGAAAGCGAAGGGGGAAGTGAGCCTCCGTTCCCCGCCGTCGATCGTACGTCCTTGACGGAGTGGCGGCAGGACGTCAACGTGAACCCCACGGGCAAGTTGAGCTCCCCAAAGCCGATTGAGACCGAATACTTGTCTAGTCCTCACGCAGAGGCACAGCCGAATATTGCAGCTTGCAGTTGCAGGCGATAAGATTATACGACGACGAAAGGCCGAGCCGAAAGCAGCGTGGGAATGGGAGGCACCGAGACGGCGGCCGTCGGTCGTCGAGCTGGATAGGATGCGCACGCACGGGCCGTTGCTGCGTGTGAGCGTGTCGCGGTGCGGCCGTCGGCGGCGCGCGAGACATGACGGAAAGTCTTGCCGACGGCGGGGTGGAACGCATCGCCGGCTTTTGCTAGTATCTTGTCGGGGGTTCTTATTACGATCTTGTCATGCTTTTTTCGTCACGGGTTTGCTGGATTGGACACTTCTCGCGTGGAACGCGTGATCGGAAATCCGGAATGAAGCAAGAGCGAGCTGGTAGGTTTCTCGTTGGACACGTCCATCCGGAAAATAACTGTTCATCGGTTTTACGGATTCCCTGATGCAGACTGGATTGGAGACTGCAACCAAATATAGAGGATTTGTTGTTACGTTATGCTTCCATGCGTTTGTGTAGTCTACGCTATACAATACTACTGTACCTTGCAAGGGCCCGTCGGTACTGGGTCGGAAACCAGCCACATTGAACATGACGTCTTGGTCTTCTAACATTTAAATGAAGCCCATCGCAGGCCCGCAGTGCTAGATATGAGAGATCATTTGGACTTCTGGCTAGGCCCATCAACGCGAAAAAAGCTGGGTGTTTATGAATCAGGCCCATATATAGTCCATTAAGCCTCCTTCCTCGTTTGTGCTTCGACGTGACAATTTTCCATGTGAATATACTTCACGTGAAGTACGATTTTCCTCGAAATCCTCTACAAGCTCAAGTTCTTTTTAATAAGGAGTCGATTGTATTTAAAAAGGTAAATACTAGTACAATGATTTGGATTCTGACAAATGTAGTTTCTGAGCTACCACAAAAGAGTCCAAGCAATGGTTCACGCTTCATACAAATGTGCCTAGAGACAAGGATACAATCATATACAACTGTGTGTAAAAAAAAAAAAAAATGAATCTATTGTTCTGTTCTAGCTAATAAAGACAATTTATATGCCAATTGCCAAGAGCATTTGGCTTAAAAGAGAAATGACCACGACCACCACATCTAGATCATCGATGCGCAATGGTACAATAGACAATTAATTTCAATACATCATTTCTGCTTTTAACCAATAGACCAAACAATTTTGCACTTCCTTTCATATTGACAAACTTGAGAACATAGTTTGTTGTCTACTTTTCACAGTCTATTTTACAACCAACAACCAACAACAACCAATTTTGTGTTTCGTATTTAGAAAACAAAATCTTATTTTGGTCTATGCAAAGTTATGCAAACAAAGTTTTGTTAAAGACCACACACACAAAAAACATAAAATAAAACTAACAAAGGCTAGAGATGTACAGTGATACAAACCATCACTGTAGAAAAATAAAGTACAGTGAGCCATCTATGACAAAAACTTTCTCTGCACTTGGAGATGTGTTTCACATCAACATGAAGTATGAACACTAGGATATGGAGCTAGAGATGTACAGTGATACAACCAAACTGTAGAAAAATAAAGTACAGTGAGCCATCTATGACAAAAACTTTCTCTGGCACTTGGAGATGTGTTTCACATCCAACATGAAGTATGAACACTAGGATATGATCGTTTAAAATAACATACACAGCTCAAATTCATCCAAAAACTCTAAGGGTGTCTTCCCATCTAACAATCCAAAAAATTGCTAAGTACAAACATTGAGAACTTTTATAGTTTGGTGTCTAGTATTAAATGTATATAAATATAAAAAAACATAATTGCACAGTTTGGCATCCATGACAAAAAATCTTTTGAGCCTGGGGATTCTATGGTGAAACAATAACATGAAATATGTAAACTAAAATGTCGTTACAAAAGCCGAACCTAAAATATTTCATCCTAAACACCTCTAAAAGATGGGTGCCATGTTAAAAAAAAGGACTAAAAAACATGTGGATACTCAGCTAACACGAAAAGCGATAAATGCCTCTTGTTATCTTGTTTTCCAGGACACGAAACATGTAACTGTGCACGGTGTCGGATATGAGATCATTATCAAGCTCACAAATTACTCCATTTTATCGCAACATACTCTGTTTGATACTACAAAGTAATAATACGCAGATAAATCGAAGTATAGCTCTAGCCAATATATATGTATATCTAATATCTAATACTAAACTCAAAAAAGTATATCCTTAAACTGTCAATTTCACCTTCCATAACGCCTCACACCTCTCTATCCTGTCTATAAATGAAAACTGACCATATGTTCGTCTAACCATATTAAAAAGTTTGATTCTAAATTTTTGTAAAGTTGCTAGTTTGGCTACAAGACATGGAAACGAGCTGTTCGAAACACACTCAAAAAATGAGAATTAATTTACATCGATTCACAAATGAAGATGACAGAAACCAACGTTAGGTAGTAAGGCTTTTTTTTATAGAGTTGTAGTTTTGGCTACAGGAAATGGAAAGGAGCCACATTTTTTGTTACAACATTAGGTAACACTCTTTTACAACATTAGGTACTTCTCATATGGTGGAGTGAGAAAAATGCTGCATAATAACGGACCTATACGTTATATGTATGCCAAAATAAATGATCGAAATGAATTTTTAAAATGGAAGGGGAAAAAAAAAATCTAGTTGGACAATATTGAGAGGTCTCGAGGAAGACGGAAGCAAACAGTGTACACAGAGGCCAGTTCAGAGTTCCCGAGTCCACGGCTGCACACGTCGCCGCTTTCCTCTCCACTCCCACCCCCGCGCCTGCCTCCGCGTGCCGCCGCCTACCTCGTCGGGCGGGCTCCCTCCCATCGCCATCCATGCCTCCGTCCGCCACCGCCACCGCCACCGCCGCGGCCTTCCTCTTCCCGGCCGTCTCGGTCCCCTGCCGCGTGCTTCCTCAACGGCGCGCGAGGAGCCTCGCCGTCCGCGCCGTCGCCTCCCCTCCAGCCTCCACGGCCAAGCCCGCCCCGCCGCCCTCCAAGGTGCGATCGTCCAGCGCTTACTCATTTGCTAGTAATGTACCGTTCGCTGCTTCGGTTGCCTGCCTGGTTTAACTCTCAGTGCCTTACTGAGATCGTTGTGTTGGGCGGTTGAACAGGCAGCTGAATAAGCCTGAAATTCGTTGCGCGTTGGTTGGAATTCGAACTGCTTCTATGTGCTTTGAGATCCCATATTGCAGGGCACATGGTGTCGCGATTCCCAACTTTTGATGGTTAACTGATTGATTTAGTAACATAATGGCTATTTCCGTTATCTTCGAGTTCATTCGCTGATGAAATATGGGGGTTGCTGGTGCAGATCCTGAATAAATTGCCATGTCCACAAAATGAAAATGCAATAGCTCTTTAGCTCGTCTTGTAGGGAATATAGCATACGCTTTAATGTTAGTTTTAAGTTTAAAACTGCCAACATGCATCATACATGGTTAGCCTTAGTCGGAGTTTATGATTGTAATATATCTTCTCTTCTTTACATTTTGGGAAATCATTGGGAAAAGGCTAAGTGTTGAAATATAAAGTGAACTGCTCACCCTCCCCATCAGTTTATTGGGTTCGAACTATTCACTGTGTGTTACTTAATATTGAGAACAAATGATTGTTAATCAGGTACCTCTTTGATTCCTTAGTGTATTGGGTTTGAACTAGTCAGTGCATGTAATTTAATAGTGAGAACAAATGATTGTCAATCAGGTACCTGTTTGATTCCTTAGTTTTGGGTTTTGAACTAGTCACTGCATATAATTTAATAGTGAGAACAAATGTGGTTGTTAATCAGGTACCTCTTTGATTCCTTAGAAGAACTGAGCACTTAGGGCCAGGGGAGTTCAGCCAAATGATATTTTACAAAGAAGTTATTCTATGGTATGATTCTATGAAATGATCTGAGGGGTTGGGAGCTGAGAAAACTAGGGCCACGTTTGGATGCGCAGCAAGGTTTGCCTGCCTGGCCTTGTTGCCAGTCGAGACTAACCTTGCCTATTGTGGCAATCCAATTCAGCTCTCTCGCTCCAGCAAGAAAATCTAGCTTGTACAAGCATCGAGGCAACATGGCAAGGTAACCAAACATGTTTCTATATCCCATTTCTGGTGGGGCAAGGCGAGGCGAGGCGAGGCTCGCATGCCGAACCAAACATGCTCTAGCTTGTCCTACAAAGAGTTTATCCTCGAGAACCATAGAGAATCATTTCTCCCTGAGAATTACTTCCTACATATAATCAGAAGTAGGAGAAGCGTTAGCAGCCATGTTCCCCGAAGGGAACGGGAACGTGTACTGATACTTTATAATGTTTTTTATACTATGCGAACATGAATGTTCTCGGAATGATGTCCAAAACCAGGAACATAGCCATATTTCACGTTTCCGGTTGCTAAGGCAGGAGCCCTAGTAAACTGCTGCCAAATTTTTATACTGTGGGGGCATAAATGTTCCTAGAATGGGAATGTGAATGTTCTCGGAATGACATTCCTGAAATGAGGAATATGACCAAGTTTCTGGATGCTAAGGCCGGAGCCCTTGTAAATTGGCCCCAAGTTTTACATCATTTAGATTAAGAACTTTAAAACTTTCAGGTTTGTTGTCCCATTTCTGTTAGTCTATATTGTATTACTATCAGCTATCATGAAACCTTCCATAACTGAAAAATAATCAGTTTAACTTTGGTTAAGATATTTGGCAGAAAACCTAGTGTGAGTTGAAGTATGATGACTGCTTAGCTGAATGTAGTGGAATCTGGACCTCTTAGGCTAACACTAGAGCTGTGGTATAACTTGCATTTGAATGGCATGATTAGCTTCCTGCAAAAGCACGCAAAACATTTTTTTGGGTTTCCCCTATGAATTGTGACATTGTTTCGACTGGCTCCATTATGTATTGGTTTTTTAAGCTGTTAATATTAGTGTGACTACAATTACTCTAGTGGCAGATATCCTACATTAGACTTAATAATGATATGTCTTGACAAAAGATTATATTACCATTTTTGTCCTGCTGTCTGCTGTTACCTGTGCTATAACATTGTGAATGTGTTTACAGACTGGGAAGTGGGAGTGGAAATTTGAGAATAAGCCGGTAAACATATACTATGAGGAACATGAGCAGAAGGTTGCTGAGAATGTGAAGAACATTGTCATGATCCCTACGATCTCTGATGTTAGCACAGTGGAGGAGTGGAGGGTGGTTGCCAAAGATATTGTTGGGCGAAAAGGAGAACTTGGCTACCGTGCTACTATTGTCGATTGGCCTGGTCTTGGTTATTCAGATAGGCCATCACTGAACTACAATGCTGATGTGATGGAGAGCTTTCTGGTTGAACTAATAAATTCACCAAACAGTCCAGTGGCAAATGCAGGTAAACCTGATTATAGTGTTTTTTTTTCAGTGGATTTTTTTACTCGACCAACACACTTGATTTTTGTGATACTTGGAGATTGAAAACCTGATCCATAATTTGTAGTCAACTAAAAATAATACACAAGGCATTTTTTCGAGAAAAGTCTTCTTTTATGTTAAAACTTATTGGCAATTGAAAACTGGCATCTGATGGAGATCCGAATACCAATAAACGTGTGTAAATAAGTGCAGCAACACTGCAGCTTAAATAAGAGGGTAAATGTTCAGCAGAACAACATTCCAAACTACAAAGTGATCTTTTATAGTTTTATGATATATTTGTTTATGGTGGATCATACACCAAAAGTCACAACAAATTTGACTTGGTTGTCGATCGCTACACAGATTGTTCTGGTCAATACTGTTTTATTGATTTTTCAATACCTTTAAGAAAGTTTGAATCAGGTTCCCATTGTGTTAATAGTTTTATACTTATCCTTGCCCTTTAAGTTCATCATTTGATTAGTGATGGACTGTACCATCTATCCCATGAACAGATGACGAACTGGTCATTGTTGGAGGTGGTCATGCAGCAACAATAGCAATTCGTGCAGCTGGTAAGGGCCTTATAAGACCATCTGCTGTTGCTGCTGTTGCACCTACTTGGGCTGGACCTCTTCCCATTGTATTTGGCCGAGGTTCTGACATGGAAACAAGGTAGGAAATTGATTATATGACCTGATATCTCATATGTCAGAAAGTTCCTACAAAGATCATCTTGACTCTTTAACTTGTGACTGGTACATGCTGTGTTGTCAGTTTGTCACTTGTCAATACTCCGTACCTCTATAACATACTCCCTCCGTTCCAAATTGTAGTTCACTTTGGCTTTTGTAGATACATTTCTTTTACTATGTATCTAGACATAATGTATAATAACTAGGCGCATAGCAAAATCAATGTATTTGGAAAAGCTAAAGTGAACTACAATTTGGAACGGAGGGAGTATTCTCTAATCCTTTCCTTGCCACATTTGGCATCTGCTTTGGTTCATTATGTGCCAGACTCTCATGACTGCACATAAGTATGCTTCCATTTCAGTTTTAAAATCATTATAATGATCCTGACTTTCTATCTAACCATTTAAATTATTTGCATGGGGCATATTGCTGCTTGTCCTGTGATGTTACTGTTATGTGTGGGGCTGCAAGCATAACTATTTGGACCAGACTGGACCGGTGGTCCAACCACGAAAAACTGGAACCAGGACCCTGACCGGTTTGGTCCACTTAAAAGACCAGGTGTGCAGGTGAACCCCTGGTTTTTAGGGAGGGAGGGATGGAAATAGAGAAAAAATAGGGCTAGTATCGGGTTTGAACATCAGACTTATAGGTTGGGGGAGTTCATTCCCCAGCACCGCACCATGTTGGATAAACATTCAGAGTTAGTTCAAGAAGATTTGGTTTGTTAGGAGATACGTTTATTTAGCAATTGAGTTCATTTAGAGATTAAGCTTGTTTTGATTGAGTTGGTTAGAACTTGGTTGTTATCTTGCGCATGGGGTAAAGACATCTATATAAAGGTCTTGATGTAATCTGAAACAGGCAAGCAAGTTTAATCTATTTCCTCCACCTCTATTCTACTAGCTAGTGTAATTACATCCGGGAATGCCTTGGGGATTGATGTTCTGAGCCTCACCTCCCCTCCCTATACACCCAACCATGTACAGTTGAGCATGCTCAGTGGTGGAGGCAGAAGTATTTTCTAGGTGTGGCGGGTTTATAAAGGTCGAACGTATATTATACAATATAACTATCAAACATTATCTAAATATTATATGACAATATAAAGTATTGACACGTAATAAAATACCTCACAAGACCAAAAAAAGAAAAATGACAATGTTGTCAAAGCAGTTGCAGACCAGGCCTAGGCTAGCTTCCCTTCCCCGCTTGCCCTAATCGACGCCACGAGGCCCATCAAGCGGAGGCGTAGCCCATCAGGCCTATCTAGCTTCCCTCCGTATGAGTGTATCACCATGCATGTCATGTACGTATGTGTATGTATTTCAAATGTAGCACATGCATTCAGTTTTTTTATTTGTTTTAGGTATGGCTGCCGCCAAGGCTCGCCAGATTGCTGCCTCCGCCACTGAGCATGCTTATGCTGCTTGTTTCGATCAATAAAAAGTAAGTGGAGCGTCGCTCCCCTGTATTGTTCAAAAAAAAGGACAGAGCAGTTTGGGCTTAACTCTAGCCCTCTTCGCTCTTCTGTGTGCCAGCCCACCCCTTCCTATTCCAGTCACCACAAGTTGTGCTGCTTGTTTCCATTGTTTTGTAATGCAGCGCATTGCTGTTGTGTACAGATATATTTGTTTCTCTTGTTTAGTGGTGCATTGCTATTGTGTACAGATATATTTTGTACATATACCACCTGTCACACCATTAAGGATTCCTGATGGCTGGGGGGGGGGGGGATTGAGAATGTTTGTTTGTATTAATGAGTGCTCATTGGTGCAGTGGCTATTAAGAACATTTGACATTTGTTTTCATTTATGAAATTATCTATGTTTTTGTATGGACAGTGGCAATTCCAGCCTTCCAGGCACACCATTTTCCAAATTGATCCCATGGCTTAATTTGATCGAGATCAGTTTTACTTTCCAGTGCTATTTTCATTCACTTCATGTGCACTATTACCATTCATTTAATATATTTTAATATAACTAGCTAACAAAACTTGTGATAGTGGTTTTGCTAGGGTTGAAGCAATATTCTGGATCATGCGTTACTTTGTGTGTATGAACTACCTTCATCACATAATATTTGTCAGTGAATCCCATTATGATACACCTGTGGCTTGTGACATTTCTTATATTCTTAACATTTGGGTGGAAGCACATGTCATGTTAATAGAATTGAAATTGAAATAATGTTGACTGCTGCTAGTTTTATTAACAACATTTTGGATTTTGCACCTACTTTGCTATAAAGTGCATGCTTCAGTTACATGTCTCATGTATGCCTGTAGCATATGTTCTGGACTCTTCCTTTCAGAACATTTTTTTGCTTGATGCATGACTGTCACCATCGCATACATTCTTACAGACGACCATGGCATGCAATAGTGTGCCACAGATACATCTGGTGTAGCATCCTGATAACATGAAGGGCATACAGAACCTTGTAGGCTGATGTCATCATGATAGTAATATGACCCCTGGTAGGCTGGAAGTCATCCTGATAGGCACACAATGCGGTTGTGAATTTTGCTTTGCGTACCTCATATTGCCATTTATTTTGCAATGTTCATGTTTTTGATAATTGTATAATTGTATTGCATTTTCTGATTGGGTTATCACATTCGATGAGCAATGCACTTGTTTCCTCTGTTTAAGTAGTGCAGTGCTGCTCTGCATACAAATGGTTCTCATCCATATACAGATTGCCATGCAATAAAAATACAGTTCCCATTGCAATAAATTTATCTGTATTCTTTTTGTAGAGTAAGTGGCAATAGCATGTGGTTTTGCAGGCACTTGCATTAATAGATCAGGCAGGCCCCCTTTGGAATGCAGGAATTTTACAGGAATCAGTTCATTTTCACAGTAAAAACGCAGGACAGAAAAAAAAATCATTCCTTCTAAATAGGGGTGCAAATTGGAGACGATTAGGTGCACCTCCAAACCTCTTTAGTTCAAGTGTTTGTACTAGTTATCCAAATTTTTGAAAAAGTACAAATTTTGAACTAAGGAGGTTCGAGGTGCACCTAAAAGGTTACCCCTTTTCACCCTTACTTCTAAAGGGAGCCTTGATCTGATTAGGGAGATCATTATTCACCAGTTCTGCTGTCCAGCTGTTATATTTCTTTTATTTTCATGTGGATAGTATCAAGCTGCATCAGATATTTACTACTGGGGTTTAAGCAGTATACTGAATCATGTGCTAAATGATACAAACAGGAATGAGTCAAAAAAAGATCTTCTCGTCCCACCAGGCTGCAGATATATTGACCTATCAATGCTTAAGATTTCAATTGATTCTGCTGAGACTAATTTTTCTCAACTCTTATTGATAGGTATGGGCTTCTACGAGGAACGCTCAGGGCTCCAGCTCTGGGCTGGATGATGTACAATGTTCTGGTGAGCAATGAAAAGTCGATCCAATCTCAGTACAAGTCCCACGTCTATGCCAACCCTGACAACGTGACACCTGATATCATCGAGAGCCGATACGAGTTAACCAAAAGAAAAGGCGCACGATTTGTCCCTGCTGCCTTCCTGACAGGCCTCCTCGATCCTGTCCAATCAAGGGAGGAATTTCTGCAGCTGTTTGCCAAGTTAGACGGAGATGTACCAGTTCTGGTGGTGTCAACGCTCAATGCTCCCAAGAGATCCAAGGCTGAGATGGAGGCTCTCAAGGGCTCTAAAGGCGTGACAAAGTTCGTCGAGGTTGCAGGCGCTCTTCTACCGCAGGAAGAGTACCCCTTGGCAGTCGCGGAGGAACTCTACAGCTTCCTGCAGGAATCATTCGCAGCAAGAAGATGAATGTGCGTGCGCACAGTTGCACCAGAAGCCAGATTCAAGTCCCACACTTTGTGAGTAAAGTGGTTAATCTGGTACCGTGTACCGGATGTTTTAGCAACAATAAAGAAGCATCAGTTGTTCACTTCCCTCTTCCCTGGTACCACGATCACAAGCCTGCTTTTGACATCCGGATCCCATAACATCGCCGGTGTGCGCAAAGCATGCCGCCATGATATCAGTGATTGCAGATTTCGATCAGGCACGTCGTGGTTCGTGCCTGATCTGCATCGGAGCCTAACCCTTTGGTCCGGTGGCGTCCATTCATTGCACATGGTCTCAGCAGTTCGTCCTACACTTTCCTGCCCCCTGGTCCTGGTTCTTTGTAATTGATGGCCGAAGTACAAGGCCTGGACGATGACGCTGGTGAGTGGTCTCCTGAGGTAAAACGTTTCTCCCTTCCCTCCATTACATTTCAGCTAGGCGAGGCCTTGTTTCTGTGCTGTGAGTTGTGAGCGCTCAGCTTTCAGCTTTCACTGGGGCTGGCATCAATGCCTTCAAGAGAGTTGAGACTAAAGTGAGTGAGAAGTGTTCCCCTCCTGTGCTGTGCCGCTAGAAGCTGGCACAGGACAGAGTACACTGCGGTGCGGAGCAACATACAGATTCTGATCAATAATTGGCGCGCATGATTCCAGTGGCTGGCCGTGCCGTGCTGCGGCTATGAATGCTGCATTTACTGAAGCCTCCCAGGCCAGCGGCGACCCCGGGCACGCAACCTCGCCTGCATCCTAGTTGGGCTCATCCGGCTGCTGACGGTGGTGGTGGTGGCACGGTCTGGTCTGGCCACGCCGCTGAATCAGTGAAGCTACCGCGGCAATCGCCGTCGCCCGTCGGCGTCCTGGCAATCGCCGTCGCCAGTCGGCGTCCCAGGCCGTGCCCTGCCACGTGGCCCGGCGTTGAGCTTGGCACGGGCGCGGGGAAGAAGCGCATTTAAGGGAGGGAGAGCGAAGTCCAAGTGGCAAGTGAAGTGTCCCAGTTCGGAGGTGGACTTGATAATTAGTTATCAAGTCCAAGTAGCAGCAGGAGCTGGGGGTTCGTTCTAGAGAATCCACGGCGATGGAGCGGGCGGGACACCGCCGCGTCGTCGCCGGTCGATTAAATGCGGCGAGATAGGGCCCTTGATTTGCCTGAACGGATTGGTAGGATACAGAGGCCTCCCAGGCCACGCGTGTATACGTGTGGTGAATGATGCCACTTCATTGTTTAAGATTGCGTGGTCCAGATGGCACGCACGCAGCGCTGCTGCACAGCAGTCTGTGTGAGCGTCTGGAGGAGAATCAAGCTGCTGCTGGTGGCGGATCAGCATCCAGCAATCACCGTTGCAGCGTTCATTTCTCGGCAGGGGGCACAGGTGCTGAAATGCGGAAAAGAACATTGCGAAAGCCGTTATGAAACGCATCCCTGACAAGGACTGAAACCAAAAACTATAAAACTCCGTCGGTGACAGCGATCGCTTTTATTTATTCGAATACATACATACATATACTTGGTAGGTAAGATAAGATCCGTTTGATGAGATATGAAAACTCATGTGCTGCTACCAGTAGGGGTTGTAGGCCTTCAATCTTGTCAGCTTCCATCCCGTTCCTTTTGCGATCAGTTGATTCAGTTTTTATCTCCCCAAACCGAACGGGGAGAAGACATCAAACCCTTTTTTCCTTCTTCATCCTGACACGCATAGCTAACCATGACAGAGAAAAGCGTTAGTTTGGTAGCAGCGTGTCAAGTCCATTCTGAACCAAGGACAAGATGAGTAGGATCTGAAATCTGCTCCACATTGCACATGGCAAAAAGTTTTCTGATAAATCTTTTTTGCCGTTCGTTGCCTCTATTTTCCTTGGCGTCCAGACAAACAAAACGCGAGCTATTTGGATCCATCTGATAACTGCTGTGCTACGTCGCTGCGTCAGTCAGCGACCTAGCTACTGGGCTCGCTGCCAGCCAAGTCCCACCAACTCCGCAACAAATCCAAGTTGCTTCGCTATCTCCATAAACCCCTTTCGATGGTGCTCCCATCATCACATTGCCACAAAATGAAATGATGGCCTATTCACTCATCATGATGATCATACGTAGGGAGTACACAGACAGGTTCATAGCTCACTCATCCTTGTCATTCCAGAGACTTCCTTGTCATGTCCAAACAAAAGTTTTGGTTCATCCTCCCCCTTGTTTCCGACTTTGGGGGTGTTTAGTTGGTGAAATATATTGGGTTGGGCTACTGTAACACTTTTCGTTTGTATTTAGTAATTATTGTCCAACCATAGACTAACTAGTCTCAAAAGATTCGTCTCGAACTTTTCAGTCAAACTGTGCAATTAGTCATTTTATTTACCTATGTTTAATACTTCATATATACGTTAAGAGATTTGATGTGACGGGGAACTGTAGCAACTTTTGGGTTGTGCATGAGAACTAAACACTCCCTTTGGCTGTAAAATTGGCAACAAGACAAATTCGGATGGCGTAGACAGCTTTTTAAAACCTTTCAGAATGGTTTTGTCCAAATCCAGACATCGCGGGCGATACCTTTTTTTGAATCTTTCAGTATTGCGAGAAACATGTTTGTTTGTTTCCAGTGATTGATCATTTCCTTGTGGAGTTTGTTGCTACCTCTCCGAGCGTGCACGAACAGAAGTGCTACCATTCTTTTCTTTTTTGAGAAGGATAACCACAAAATCTGATGGATGACAGAGACGGCAGCGACCTGCGAGCCGTAATAACGGTTGAAGACAGCAGCAGCTATCCTAGGCCGTGGACCGCAGTAAAAGAGGTGTTGCTCTCACCAGCATTGACTCGGTGACGCACACGAGTCCCGTTACAGTTACAGCAAGTGGCCGTGGCCGGCTCAGCAGCAGCCTCAGCGTCACATCCGCGCCGCAGCCTTGACAATCCGACACGTCCCTGGAGGCCCCGGTTCACATGTCCTGCTGTGTGCCTGTGCCTCGCCTTCTACGAGTACTCGGCGACGAAATTCATCAGGGGCTCTCCGGGGTCCTTTTCGTTACATACACATCGTCGTCGTCGGCATGTCCATCGAATATAATGCCCTGCCGTTGAAACTCTATTGACAAAAAGTCATACCTGTCCTGCTCCGTTCCACATGTGTATGTACAATATTCGTCGTGTGTACGCTGGGTGTACGTTCTCTAAAACTCGTCGAAATCGAAGAGTTTCATGTGAAATTCTTTTTTAAAAAAGTTCTTTTATCTAGATTATCAAAGTCCTAGAGGTAATAACAATTAAACTTATCAGCTATGATATAATGTTTTTTTAACAAAATAGGGTTAGCCGGCCGCTTATCAGCCGTAGAAACTATTAGCTGAACAGCTCCGAGATGTTGCCAATTCTGGTGTTTGGTAGGATATATGCGAAGCTTCCTGCTGATCGAGTTTCTCGCTGACGAAGCTGGTGCAACACCGGATCGTGCAGGTGCTTTCAATTTGCGACGGCAGGCAGTGCGTGGAACGGGTTCGTTTCTGCTGACAGTGCGTCTGCCGTCGTCTCGTCTGTCCTTTGTAGCAACGTACTACAAAAAGTCCACTTTCAAATAACGACGCCTGATGAGATAGATATATGACACGATGCATTGCTACTAACATTTATATTTTCTTGTGGGTTTTCCACGAACAACGGTATGGGACAGATGACGATTGATATGATTGAGTACACCACCGCCGGTTCCTTTTTTTTGAGTTGGAATACACATTTCTTGTCATGCGTGTACATATGAACAGGCTAATTTCTTCTACGATGACTATATTTGCTTTGTTCCCTAGCTTGTGATGTTTAGTACTTTTTTTCTTTTTTTTTTTTTTTTTAGAAACGGACCTTGTCATGTTTATCGTCTGTGTTCACATGTGCATGCCAGCGCTATCTACCAGATCAGAAGGATGCTGTGTTGAGGTTTTAAAATTTGTACTACGTCCTGATGTCCTATACTATACTCCATCCATCCCGATCGTTTACAAGACATTATATTTTGTCTTTTCTAATTTATATAAAGTCAAAAAGTATTATAATTTGCAAAATTTTGCGAACGTGAGGGAGATCCATGGATCTCAAAGCAAATTCCCTTCGATTGATGAGAAGGAAACAACAACGAATTGACAAAGATATATATATTTTTTACTATCTGTCATTGATTTCAAAGAGTGTTCGTCGCACGTACTGAAAATTTAGATCGATGCAAGGACAAAAGGGAAACATATCTCAGAAAGATTTCACTCTTCTAGATAGGTAACCCGCAAATTTGTAATATGTGCAATACAAGTACATCATAGTCAGAGTAGGGTTGTCAAGTCAGGCTATAAATGATCAAATTGATTGTACATGACGTGCACAATTTTAAATTAAAGACAAGAAATACAAAAATGTAAACCAAATAACTAATGGTAGACACGTCTGTCTTCTCTGGACATGTCGTCGCTTACGTGTAGCTCAACCACGTGTCATGTCCGTGGGCCAATGGGCCTTTACTAGGCCCATTGTTGTTAATCTGTTAGTTATCAGAATTTCTATTTAGATAGAGACCATTAAACTCTCTACAAACTCGTCTCGCAATCATGTTTGTCAAACGAAATGCCACCATCATCAAGGCCCGGATGAATGACATGTGGCCCACGCTATTACTTCCCTATTTTCTTATGCAAAAGGAAGTCACCTATTCTCATTTTTTTTTCTTTATTATTATTAAAATCCTTCTCATGCAAAAAGGCTGTCCTCTATTTTTTTTTTAAAAATTTTCGAAAACAAAAGCAAAAGGCTGGCTCCGCACTCTGCTGCTCTGGCATTTTTTTTTTTTCTGAATACACAGTAAAACTCAGAAACGAACACATACTAATCTCTATGACCCTACATTTACAAGCATTTTTTTGAAAGGGCTCTGACATCGTTTTTATCCAAACTTTGTTACCGTAAAATAGAAACATACCCTTTATCGCCTTGTTCGCTTGAACTTATCAATTCGGCTTATCAACCATGGTGTAGTGTTTTTCTTCAACAACAAATTAGCATCACCCGACTTAACAAAGTATATTCGTTCTCCCAAGTTAAAGTGTGTGTGCGTGTGTTGAGAGTCTGTTGTCTAACAACCAAACTTATAAGAGACAACTTATAAATATGAATTAATTTCATAGCTTATAAATATGAATTAATTTCATAGCTGGCATAATACGTAATGTGGTGTGGACAATTCGTTCACCAATGGTCCAAGTAGCGCAAGGTATGCACCGCATTGAATTCGTATATATCGTTCAGCAATCTGTATGAGGAATGGGTTCGAATCACAATTAATGGTCTCACCGAGTCGAGCTCTTAAGTTTAACAACCTAGTCATATCACACAGGAAGGAAAGAGGACGATACCTACACTTGGACTATTAATTTATTTATCGATTGTGTGTTTGTCGTACTGGGTAGTTAGTTGTTCGGTAATTCGCTGCTAGGTTGTTAATGAAACGGTGAAGAGTCTCGCAGCATTTCTGAAACAACTGGGGCAATCATGTTGATTAGGGTTCGTGTCGGCACCGTTTTCTTGCAGTCCAATTATAACAGTTCATAAAAACAGCGTTTAGTCAATCGTTGCTCGAGATCTATTAAAGCTACCACAACGAATTAAAAATAGTACCTCCATTCTAATTTTATTGTCACCTTGGTGTTTGCCAACACTTTTATTGGAGTGAACTGGGCTATTATTGTCTAATTCGTGATAGCACTCAAGGCTAAATGCAGGCGGCCCAGTCCACTCCAATAAAAGCTGACTTCAGCTAACCCCTTCGGACTAAATTAAATGCACCCTGCCTGCCATTTTCTTGTTCTTTCATTCTGATCTCTATTACTTTTACACACATAGCAAACAAGAAAAGTAGAGAAAGAAGCTATGTATTTTCTCTCTTTACAAATATAAGTGACATTTGCTCCGAATACAAATGTGGCCATTAGTTTTTTTTTACTAGGACTGTCCTTGGTTATAACATGTAGCAAAAAGTATACTGTCATTAAATTACCTTTCATACAAATCTACTTGTATCATTATCCTAACTCAATATACAAAAAATAATTTGTAATTAAACTGAGATTGAAATAGTTTACTTCAGAAAACATTAAAACATCACTTCGTATTTGTGACTACAGGGAGTACACCATAGTACTAGAATATCACTAATCAGTATTCTGTAAAGATATTGTGATTAAGAAAGCTAAAAAATTAATACGCATCTACTCAATTTGACTTCAAGAATGAACCACACACGCTTTTCATACGAATTAAATCATGGTTACATGTTTATAAGATAATGGCATATAACCCTAGTTTTTCGAACCGACCGGACCGGCAGTTCGACCGCTAAAAGACCGAACCAAAGGCTCCACCAGTCCGGTCACTTAAAAAGACCGCCTGTGCATTCAGACCGCTAAAAACCGGACGAACCGGCCGGTTTTTTAAGAAACCGGCGAACCGGGCGGTTCCATACGAACCGGACGGTTTTTCTCGCTGGTGGTCCGCGTGTGCAGCAGTCTTTTACTCCAGCATGCTCCTGATTGGTTCGTGGGGAGCGTGAGGGCCTGCAGCTGCTTTGGGAAAGCTCCCACTGGGCCCCCGCATGGCCGCCTGGTTGTTTAATTCCGGTTGTGGTTCACGCTTGCACTTTTTTTTTTTATGAACGTGCTCGCTGAGTTGACGTGCATGGCTGCCGAGCACGTATGGGAATTTCAAAAATTTATTTGTTTGTCGTCCCATCTCCAAATTAGACAAATAATATGTCTGTTTTGATTATCTCAACGAGCTCTTCGCAATAGTACACTTTGTTTTAGTATTTAAATTTGTTTTACAATGGTGAATATTTAAATTAATATTTAAGTCATTTTTCCACCAATTCGTAAGTGCTCCATGTAATCTTTTCATCTCTTTTTATATATCTTATACAACAAATACAGAGCACTAAATCTTGTGAAGCTTGTATATTTGGAATTTAAGAACATGTCGTTTGCTTCATCTAGCTCCAGATCCAATAGATTTCTAATGAGTATCATGCTTCATGTGTTTCTATCTTATTATCAGTTTATCACGAACCTTGTGTTATCACACACATTGACCTTGTCATCCTATATGGCTTCATGTGTGAGTCTGTGAGGCTGAGTACAATTAAATTGTGTTGTTGCATTTGTTAATTATATAATTATATTTATATTGCTTGAATGTCAATTAATAATTAAAATTTTCCTATATATATATACACCGGTTCAAAGTATTTGTGACCGGTTCGATAAAACGGTCCATTCTTTTTCGGACCGGCGGTTCAACCGTTCTAAACGGTTGGACCAATGAACCATTGAACCGACAAAATTCGCCGGTTCGATCACCGTCCGTTCGAAAAACTAGGCATATAATAACTATTCTAGCCTCAAGGCATGAGATACATGGCTGAAATCATTTGTACTACCTGTCGCTATAAAGCATAAAATGGTGTCACTGTTTATAGAAGACAATTTATCGATCGTATTGATAAGTTCGTCGTCGTCACATCAAAAGTTATTCCATCCAGTCATCCACTCATAAATAAGTGACATTCTGGTTTTGCATCTCTAGTCAACTAATCTAACTGTCGTCATTTTTAAATCTGACTAGAATTAGTGTTACATGTGGATCAAAAGTAGATTAGAATTGAAGGGTAGCATATATGACACAAATTTATATGTGTTCAAACATGAAGTGCCTTACGTCCAGTGTATCATATTTGTTTGTATTGCTTGTTGTAATGTGTGCGCTAGGTGCCGTTGCGAGTAGCAGATTGCAACTATGCATATATTTGTGAGTTGGGCATCTATTTGGATGCTGAATGGGGCCTTGTTTAGATGTTAGAAAAACTTGTAAAAAAGTAATCGTTAGAATTCCCAGAAGACACCGTAGCATGTTTCGTTTGTTTACCATGGAGTAACTAGGCTCAAAAGAATCGCCTCGCAATGTACATCTAAACTGTATAATTAGTTATTTTTTTACCTATATTTCATACTCCAAATATATGTCTTTTGGTGTATTTAATGTGATGTGATGGAGGAAGAGTGGAAAAAGAGTTAGAAATTTTAGCAATCTAAACAAGGCCCTACTTATATAGTTTCAGATGTAGAATTACATATATAGTCATAATCGGTTTACAGATTGGTTTTCGTTAGAATAAATGAACTTGACTTCTATGTATATCTTCCATATTCCTTGTCCATCAAGTACTCCATCCATTTTTATTTATATGCCAGCATTAACTTTGTTCTAAGTCAAATATTTATATAAATTCATGGCAGTTTATTTTTTCAGATTCACTATGAGAAATACTTTCATAATCCATGATTCGTATGTTGTGAACTAGAAGGATTTTTTTTTTTTTAAAAATAGATAACCAAACATAGTAATGTTTAATTTAGGACATAGCTTTTTTAGATAATGGACATTATTTCATATATGGCTTCATCTACCAACAGTAGAATCGGACCAATTATTACAAAGTTGAGTTCGAGGCTAGAAAACAAAAGAGAAAAACCTCTAGGAGCTCAAGAAGTAGCATTCCGACTTGCTACAAGACGAGAATACACCGCCAAATGAACAACAACAACACTAAGAATCTAAGGAGATAACTAGATCAACACCAACACTAACAAAAGAAGGAAACTTCCAAAAGCGCCACCTCCAACTAGAGCATGACATACGAAGATGCCATCGTCGCCCGACCGGGAAGACCGGTCTTTGGATTTTCATTTTGAAAGATCTCCAAGACATGCTTGAGAGAAGTGACGACGTCTCCAAATGAGAAGTGGCACCCACAGTGTCACCGCCCTCTAATCACAACCGCTATCCCACCGCGATCCATGACGTTATGTTAGTGGCCAGCGAG
This sequence comes from Hyparrhenia diplandra, assembly GCA_015847255.1. Lineage (NCBI taxonomy): Eukaryota > Viridiplantae > Streptophyta > Magnoliopsida > Poales > Poaceae > Hyparrhenia > Hyparrhenia diplandra. Next base: position 152,574 of record JADLZK010007668.1, on the reverse strand, counting down.
GAAGATCGCTAGCCACCCACGCCTCCACACGCAGTAGTGCCCCAGATCCCTAGAACCAGCAGGGGGACTGAATCCATCACAAGAAGCCCAGATACGGCCATCGTCGGGAGCAACGTTGAACTACCGCCACCCGCGCGGCCACCCATGCCTCCAAGCCTCAAATCCGCCTCAGACCGCATGTCGTCGGGACTCCTCCACCTTTGCTCCCTTCACCTCCATTTCCTCCACCAACCGGATCCAAATTGCCTCGCACCACCGTGAGCCCAAGAAGCCCTCAAAGCACACGCATCCCACAGGTCAAGCCTCACCGCAACGGCAACCTACGCGAGGCGCACCAACCGTCAAGTCTCGACAACCCAAGGGTTCGCCGGATATGGGCACCGGACCACCGCAGACGGTGACCTCCTAGGTGTATAGATCCAGCCTAGGGAGGACCTGGTCCGACCGCCAAAGGCAGGATCCGCCATCCCCACCGCGCCACCGTCACGAGCCTCCTTAGCCTGGGGCCGGCAAAGGCAATAAAGGGACGACATAGGGGAAGAGATCCCGCCGTCGTCGGCTCCTGTGCCAGGCCGAGGCCTGATCGGCACCACTGCAGCCAGGACAAGGTGTCCTCGCCAATCCCCACGCAGCCCGATGAGGACACGCCGTTGGCTTGCTGCAGCATCGCGCCGCCACTCCACCGAGGGACCCCATCGCCACCATCCTTGCGAGCAGCACAGCCCTACCGACGGCCTGCTCCGACGGCGGCAAGGCATGGAAGGGGAGGAGGGGTGAGGTGGAGGCGCCCGGGTTTGGGCCCCCGAGTCTCCCCGCGTGAGGGAGGCGACTAGCTCAACTCAAGATTGTGTGACATATAAAAAAGAACAAAGGATGTACTCTTTTTTAAAAGAATAGAGGATGTACTCTCGGTCCGTATCGACTCAATCCACCCTAGTGATGGCACCCAACCCCACAAGTTTTTTTTATGTGGACTTAGATATTTGAAAACTGTATCCAATGGATGTATTCCAAATTAATGTTTAGTTTGTAAAAGCATAACCTATTTTCCATGATATATTACTAAAACGAAAATAGTGTTATGAAAGAACAAGCCAATGCCCATCGCCCTCTTTAATTAAAAAAATATGATAAGCATATGATTTGGGTAGTAAACTTCATTCTAATTAAGAAAGTAAACTTGGTTGTTATGGTTGATTCTAGTAAACCACCTTACTTTGAAGCCGCATAGGAATCAACAATTGAAATTTAATGCCAAGGGGTTCTATAGAAAACCATATAAAGCTAAGGATGGCAATGAGTCGGGTTCGGATCGGGTGGTGAATCTCCGTGCACCCAAAACCAAAACCCAAAGTCGAAACCCGAACCCGAAAGATAGGCCACATCATGTAAATTGAAATAAAACATGGATAAAACATATATTTTCAATGCACGCCTCGTTTTTCATATTTCTTCTCTCTTTTCTTAAGGACATTGTCATGTCATAAAAAATATCTATGTAGCGTTGTTGACGTTTCTTAACGTATGCGTAAGAATCCGCAAAGCGCACGGAATTGTCGTTATAGCATTTCACCCTAAGTATTCGGGGTATCGTATTTCCACGAGGAACGGTTTGTGTGACTTCTCTCTCAACAGTCACCCTAGGATAACTATGGGTGGTGAGGTATCTTTATGGGCTCAAACTCTCTAGCGGGATCACTTGGTTGTTATGTCCTCACTTCGGGCACAGCCCACGCCCAAGCGACGGTGTCCGGCAATTGCACCGCGCCACACCCGAACGTGGGGGGATTACAAGGGACGGACAAGGTCGTCACAACCCAAACGCCTACCCCCTCAACCGTGGGATGCGCCACAAAAGATAGAAAACCCTTAGTCTAGACACCACGTATACACTAGTGATTATTACTCGCATGTTAACAAGGCTTACCCGTCCCCGGTCCTTCTACCGAGCACCGCCCGAAGGAACGACTATCAATCCCGCAATTCTATAAACGACTAGATAATATGCTTAAGAGTAATAAGCCGAAAGAGGGACACAACCATTCTTACCCAAATGATTAGAAGGTTGTAGAGGTACAAGCGTGGCGGGTGCCGACAAGTCCCAAGACTCCCGGCCACCCGAGATCCGCAAATGCAATCGGGGGGTACACCGGGACTCCATGGAGAAGAGGCCAAGCTCTCTTCTAGCCTTCCATCTCTCACTCTCCATTAGAACTAAGAGGAAGAAGAATAAGAATAGGAGTGGGACTTCTTCCTCTCTTCTACATTGTGGCTCCTCCTTGTGTTGTGTGGAATTGGTGTGTTGTGGAAGAGGGAGAGGGCCTCCTTTTATAGGTAGAGGAGAGGGGGCTCGTTGGAAAATGTCCCTCCCCATATGGAAGGAGCCAAACCGACCTTGGTACACCGCCTAATTTGCTAAACCGACCAACCAACGCCGGCAAACGCCCTCCATGGAAGGTAATGCACCGCCTCGCCAAACCGGGCCGAAAACCGCCTCGGGGAGGTGCGGCCGCACCAAAGGTGCGCCAAGCACCCCCCCCGGTTCGCAAAAATTCGGGCCGGCGGGGGTGGCGTTGTTGGGCCCGAAAAGTCTCGGCCGGTGGTGTTTGCTCGGCCCAACTCGTGTTTTGGTCCATTTCCACCCCGGGCTTGAAGTATTCTGAAATGCGCTTTCCAGGGTTGCGTACTTTGGTCGTCTTTCCACCTGTTTTTATTATAAATACTACAAAATACATTTCGGACACTACAAGTGAAAATATATTAGTAATAAATGTATATGAGTATAAAAAGGTATAGTTTCACCCCTTTATGGTAGTAAGTTGACGGGAAAAAATATGTCGTTAGTGACCGTCAACAAGCGCCTATTAAATGCAAATGAAACTCATATTAAATTATAGGGGTGGGGCCATAATTTATACATGTGGAGCAAAAAAAAAATTATCGATTTGATACGGTTGCTCACATTTTCTTATGTTTATTCTAGAATCTAAGGCCATATTTCTTCCAAAGGGTAGACGACGTGCCCATTGAAGCGAAGTCTCTATAGCGACTTTAATAGTCTTCGGATTTATAAACTTAGTCTTTTAGAGGTGTTCAAGGGATGATTTATTATTATCAAGTGTGTTTTGTATGATTTTATTATCTACCCCTTCCATCTCAAAAAGTGTCGAAATGGGTCTTAAGTTTGACTAGATTTATAGAAAATAATAATTTATATATCTCTAAATAAGTTTATTATGAAAATACGGTTTACACGCTTATGTGCATTGTGGCATGGCGAATGCATGCGCACTCGTCCGACACGAGGAGGAACAACACACAACAAATGGGACATGACACACGATAGCATAGAACAACATGGATATGGGGAGGACTGCTAGGCATTAGGTGCAACAATGTGGTACACGATGCTGATTGTATGATGCCTTTGATAAGGGGATTGGTAAAAAAACCGATGCTTGCCCCGACCCCCTAAGTTTGAGGGAGAGGGGTGATTTTAAGTGATTATTAAGGTGGTGTTTGGTTCCATGGACTTTTCGTGTTGGGACTAAAAAGTCCTTGAAAGTCCCTAGGGAACCAAACATGAGATTTTTTGAGATTTTTCACTAAGAGTCTCTAGAGGTACCTCATTGCGGGACTTTTTTTTTTTACTTTTGGAAACAAACAAGGTCTAGGAACAAAATTATGGAAAGAGAATTGGTAAGGACATCGGTTGGAACCTATTTTTTTTTTTCTTTTTATCGTTTGTTACAAGGATTAAGGAAAGGAGAGTGGTTTTAGTCAATGTGGTGAAATTGCTCTTGCTCCGCATGCCGCCTCCCCAAATTTTCTCATGACAACACTCGGTCCATATTGTTATGGCACTTAATCCGTAAACACTATTTGATTAAAACTAAGTAGCTCGTGTTCATAAGCATATGTAGCTCTCAGTTTTTCACAATCTTTGATGACTACAAGCGTAATGTGTATACCAATGAGAGCCACTTATTACCACTATCGCGGCCATGGTTTGTAGGGATGGTTTCCCCAACCGCCCTAAGCCCCGTATTTTACCAAGGACGTATTTGTAGGGGTAGTTTCAAGTCGCCCCTACAAATCGAATTGTAAGGGCGACTATTGTTAACAACCGCCCCTAAGCGGCGGGGAAACAATGAAAAACTCTTAATGGTTTCAACTGAAAAAGTTATGAATACCAAAGTTTTATAACATATTAGTGGCTACTTGTAGAAAAATATGAGTAGAAAACTATGAATACACTAATAGCTAGATGACGATTTTAGAAAATGTTAGGAAGAAAAACCATAGCATTTGGAGTTAGGAAGAGGGAGAAAACTTACTACAAGCTTCCGCTACAGATTGAAAAGAGAAACATACATGTCCATCACTAAAATCCATGAAACAGACAAGAAACTTACTAATAGTCCACTAAAATCATGCAAGATATACTAATAAAGGAGTGTAATCGAATCCTCTACTAATGTAACCGTGTACCTTCAAAATTAGGTTCTAGTTTGCTCGTTGCATAGCTCAAGCATCATAGATGTGAGAGAAAAGCAAAGCTCTAAATATTTACTAACCAACCATTAAATTTTTTTTAAAAAGTTGGGATAGCATTTTCTTACCTCCTACGATCTCTCCACCAAGTAATTGAGGCCAAAACCTCCCCTTAGAGCAACTCCAACAAGGCACCTAAATCGAGCCCCTACTTCTGATTTGGGTGCTTTCCTCTATTTTTGTTGGCCCAATATTTTGTTTCAACTCCAGCAACAACACCCAAACAAAGGCCCCCAAATCCATATCAACAGCCAATGACGTCAGGGACCCACTCGTCATTGTCAAATGTTTCTTCTCCACAATCCTCACAGGCCAGGACAGTAGCGCATGGGCAGCGTCGGCGAGCCTGCGGAGGCGGAGCAGGAGCATCACCCCATGGCGGAGCCTGGCCGGGCGGCGAGCCGTGCTCGCGCTCCGCTCCATGCCGGAGGTAGGGAAGCTGTGCTCGCACTCCACTCCACCCGCTCCCCGTCCAGATCCCGCCGGAGATGGAAGAGACACCGAGCTCGCACGACAGCTGCGGGGATGGGGACAGGTGGCTCGCCCCGCGCCGGAGGAGCGCGCCCGCGGGGATGGGGACGGCCGGCTCGCCCCGCGCCGGAGCAGCGCGCCCGCGGGGATGGGGATGGGCGGCGCGCCCCGCGCCGGAGCAGTGCGCCCGCGGGGATGGGGACGGGCGGCTCGCCCGCGCCAGAGCAGTGCGCCCGCGGGAATGGGGACGGGCGGCTCGTCCCGCGCCGGAGCAGCGCGGCAGCGGCGGCAGAGCAGCCCGCCTGCACCCGTAGCAGCGGCCGCAACCGGAGAAGTTGCAGGCGTAGCGAGGAAAGAGACGCGCTCGCGGGATGGGGTGTGCTCTTGGGCCAACAAAAATCAGGTCTGGGGTGGGAATATGGGTGCCCAAATAAATTTCCCCGGGGCCTAGTAGAGGCTTGTTGGAAAGCATGTTTTTTTGGTGCGGTACCCATATTTAACTATGGGGGCTCAACTAGTAGCTGTTGGAGTTGCTCTTTAGTAGACCAATTTTTTTAGGGGTGCCCAAGGCCCCCAACCATTTTTTTTCGTAGGAATGAATGACCCGAGAAGGAAGAAGGTGGCTACAACATCAATACCTCCGTCCACTGTACGGGTTGCTAGTGATTGAGCCGCCCCTACAAATCGTTATAGTACGGGCGGTTGACCCTACAAAGGGTCGATTTGTTAGGGCGGTTGGTATCACTAGCCGCCCCTACTGTGCCATTTGTAGGGGTGGCCGATTTGCTGAGAGCGCAGGGAAAAGGGGCAACTGTAGAGTGAACCGCCCCTAAAAAAAAATGTGGCGTCGCTACAAATATTTTTTGATTACTCTTATTACCATGTACAATTTCTCTCTTTTGCTAGAGCATGTACTACATGTCCACATCTTTATTATACTATGGCACATATAGATTCACTGACAAAGTATACACAACTATCATTGCTAGCATCTTACCAAGATATATACACCCACCCATTTATTTCTAATTCATTACGCTGTGCAGTCAGCCATTCCTGATCCCTGTCAAGAGAAAACGATCGATGCACAGAGCACATTTAATTCTAATGCACCATAAAATAAAATTTAAAAACATATCCATGGAAAAACGAAAAAAAAAAAAAATACTCCAGGTTATGCTGGTACCAAACCCGTCCATCAGGTTCAGACGAGACAGGCCATTGCGGCCGCCATTGCGGCCGGGTTAGCCTGCCGGCCTGTTTCTCTATCTATCTTTCCCGGCCCTTTTCGCTTGCGGCTTGCCGCGCTGTGCACATCTGCCTGCCCTTGGAGGGGCATGTGGATGTAACACATGTCACGTCGCCGTTGATTCTTAGCTCAGCATTCTACCCGAGGTCAAACTGTTTTCCGGTGCCCACCACTGCACTCTCATCGTCACTCATACTTGCTCTCTTCTCTTCGTCTTCCTCCTTTTGCGTGCCTGCCTGTGCGTGTATATATATGCATCCTGCCCCCACCCCCTTTTACCTCCCCACTCGCTCGTCTGCACGGAATCGGTCGATCGATCGATCGGTGCTTTTATCTAGCTCTTGCGTCCGAGCAAGTGATCGAGCTCAAGAGCTAGCTGCCGGCCGGCCGGAGCGGAAAGGGCTGGAGGCGATAGCATGGGGAGGCCGCCGTGCTGCGACAAGGTGGGAGTGAAGAAAGGGCCGTGGACCCCCGAGGAGGACCCTCATGCTCGTCTCCTATGTCCAGGAGCACGGCCCCGGCAACTGGCGCGCCGTGCCCACCAACACCGGTCTGTCATGAATCGATCATCTGCAGATCAAGCTGATGATGAAATTGCATGCCTTCCAAGATCCAAGCAGCTTATCTGATTTTCCTTTTGGCCGTGGGCTGTGTGTTTGTATGTGCAGGGCTGATGCGGTGCAGCAAGAGCTGCAGGTTGCGGTGGACGAACTACCTCCGGCCGGGAATCAAGCGCGGCAACTTCACCGACCAGGAGGAGAAGCTCATCATCCACCTCCAGGCTCTCCTTGGCAACAGGTGCTGCTGATCCCTGTCGACATCTTAGCTTGTTCGGCGTTCGTGTGCTGACGATGAGCTTGTTGATCTGCCGTGCAGGTGGGCGGCGATAGCGTCCTACTTGCCGGAGAGGACGGACAACGATATCAAGAACTACTGGAACACGCATCTCAAGAAGAAGCTCAAGAAGATGCAGGCCGGCGAAGGGGGCGATGGGGAGAGGACGGCGCAGCGGGTGCCTCGGGGGCGGCGGCGCCGCAGGCGGGGAGGGAAGCGTCCGGTCGTGCCCAAGGGGCAGTGGGAGCGGCGGCTGCAGACCGACATCCACACGGCGCGGCAGGCCCTGCGCGACGCGCTCGCTGGAGCCTTCGGCGCCGCTGGCGCCGGCGGCGAAGGTGGAACCTCTGCCGACGACCCCGCCGGGGTGCGCCACGTACGCGTCAAGCGCTGAGAACATCGCGCGGCTGCTGGAAGGGCGGCTGCGCCCCGGCAGCGGCGGGGGCAAGGGGCCGGAGGCGTCGGGTTCCACGTCGACGACGGCCACGACGCAGCAGCGGCCGCAGTGCTCCGGTGAGGGCGCGGCGTCCGCGTCGGCGAGCCACAGTGGCGGGGTGGCCGCGAACACGGCGGCGCAGACCCCCGAGTGCTCCACGGAGACCAGCAAGATGGCCGGCAGCTCAGCTGGTGCGGGCTCCGCGCCGCCGGCGTTCTCGATGCTGGAGAGCTGGCTGCTCGACGACGGCATGGGCCACGGCGAGGTGGGGCTCATGGCCGACGTGGTGCCATTAGGGGACCCCAGTGAGTTCTTTTAATTAAGGCCGCTGTACAAGTACAAGTACAACCAAAAGCAAATTAATCAAGTAGAGATGCAAGAACAAAAGAAGAAATTTATCGCCGAGTTAGGTAACTAGTTAAGCAGAAATCGAACAGACTAAATGTCTTTGAATTCTCGGTGATTTTAGATCGAGTTGGGAGTCGATCTAGTTTGTTTTAATCCCTTCTTTTTAATTTTTCGCTGTTGTTTCTCTGATGTTAGGGTTTGGAACTGATCATGTAAGCTTATAGTAATGACAGGTTCCTAAATGGACCATGCATGAGAGTAGCCGATAGAAGAAAGTGTACATCTTATAAATTTGAAGATCTATATATTTAGATGTTATAATAATAGATGATGCTCAATTATATTACTCGAATAATTGCCTTATTCTTCATGTTGTTATTATTGCATTACACGAATAGGGAATAAAACGTTGTATAACTCTCAACTTCGTCCTCACAGTTCAGATCAACCATGTATAAGTGATGTTTGCTTTTGTAGAATTATCTTCTGGAATTGAATTTAATGGAATTATTATTTGCATATATATATTTGCAAATTCAAATGTAAATGATTGAATGGTTCTTTTCCAAAATTACCTGAATTACTCTAGCATGTGTTAGATATACAATATAAAATAAAAGCAATATATTGGCCTTTTCATCAAGATATTGCAAGGGATTCTTAGCTCGGGGTAATTAATTGAATTTCCAAGATGTGATGCATCTCATTCATGAATCATTTCTATGTGAATTGCATAGCTTTTTTTAACATGTGGGGTACCAAGAGGAAATAAAATTAGCATGCTTGTACGCCCATTTAAATTGTGATATTTATGTGTACTTGAAAATTTGCGAGCTTTGGTACGATTGAACCTAGAGCTGTCTTGCATTTATTTGGCCCAATTTAATGCATGAAAATCACATGGCCCAGCTAATCTCTTCTGTAGTACAGTGTGTCCTGCTATATATATATATCTGTATTTTTTTTTATTTTTTAAATACTGACATGATATCTCTTTTCCTGTGAAAATATACATATATATATAATATACTGCTTCGAACAACAGACATACCTAAAACTAGTTTCTAGAAACTTCGGTTTTACAAACTCTAGTCAAAATTTCTTAACTGTTTTTGGTTTCTGTTAGATATATATATCTAGTCTCTCTTTTGCTTAATTGTTATGTGTGCGTGCCTATTGCTCATTATGATTATAAAAGATGATGATTTTCTTAATCGCTTGTGGTGATTTTTATTACATATGTTTTCGTGCTACCGTAATTTTTGTAGAACTCTATAGAGAGACAATTACAAATTTTTTTGTGACTTAGAGACACTACGTACAATTAATGGAAACTGAATTGTATAGAGATAGGCAGTCCCACACACACTGAAAGGGATTTAATTTGAAATAAAAACTGGAATTGCGGGGTACCCCATCCTATCACACCCATGACCTGCATATAAGTTGGAGACCATGTGTGACTACTTAATCCGATAGCATCATTTAGATAGCTCTCTCTCGGTATATAACTCATAGGGGACACATGACCTAATTTTCCTTCCCACAACCATTTTTGTGATGGATGGTGACCCATGCTGATGCTGGAGCCAGTCATTGAAACCGGCATTGCATTAATAAGGTTTAAGTACCAATGCTTCCTCCCATTCCTTCCGATGGGTATAGCTCGTCAAATCTCGCTGAACTGTACAAAGGGGACTAATCACACACAAAGAAGAAAGCTAATTTACATTTAGTTACTATATACACTATAGCCAAAAATATGATATCCATGTTAATGCATTCATGAAAGCTTTATTCATTCATAAGCTCAAGTCTAGACTCACTACTACACAACTGACCTTTACTCTCGAGCCCAAATACGCGGTTACTCCCGGTTCGAAATTGAACGGGGAGTAAAGCTACTTTTATTCCCGGTTTGAATCCCCAACGGGAGTAAAAGGCCGCGGACGCATCGCCCCTCGTGCTCAGACCTTTATTCCCTCGTTGGGGACTCCAACCGAATAAAAAACAGCTCTTTACTCCCCGTTCTTCACCTAAACCGGGAATAAAGGTGGACCTTACTCCCGTTCTTCACACAAACCGGGAATAGAAGTTTTCCGGGCATTTTTCGTTCACACCCTGCAATTAAAAGATTCTACTTACACTTGCTGTGAAAGTATATGATGATCTCATGAATGGTTCTATTTATTTTGTTTTGGTTGTAGAGGGGGACCGGACATGTGCAGTAGCTGCTGCATTGCCATCACAGGACCTTAGGATAGTTACTTCATTTCTATTTTTCTTACATTTGTAGCACTGCAGCTTCGCTCTTGTGACTTCATTCTGCAAGACAGCTAGAATCTAGCCAAAGATTGATTTGTTGAACATTGTACTCTCTGATCTATGTACAATTTTAAGACATGGTTATATGTACCAAGAGTACTATAGTGTCATGTGCCCGTGACAAGAATTGTGAAAATTGTTGATTATGGCAAGTATTGTTTTTTTGTTTGGCGGGATGAATTGAAATGAAACAAAAAAAAAAGTATATACCGGCTCGTATATATGTGCATGTTTGCATATATTTTTGGCACCACAAAATGCGTATTTAAAAACCTATTTAAAAAACAAAACAAATCATGAATTGAAATGAAATAAAAAAAAGACTCTTTTACTCCCGGTTCATAATACCAACGGGGAATAAAGGCCTATGGCGGGTCACATGCCCGGCAGGACCTTTACTCCCGTTGGTACCCCCAACCAGGAGTAAAGGTCCTACCTTTACTCCCTCGTTCATTTACCTTTACTCCCCAACCCGTACCCGGTTCTATAACCGGGAGTAAAGGCCCATATGGACCGGGAGCAAAGGTCATCTGTGTAGTAGTGACTATCACAGTGATCACTAACAAAGAATAAAATAAGCTCATAGTAGTTGCTTGACAACCACCAAGCCCCCAACATAGATAGCTGTATGGATTTTTTTTTTTTTTTTGAGAAGGAACATGTACTAATTTTGGTGCATTACACCGACCCTTTTACAAACAGAAATCCTAAGAAAAGAAAAAATTACAAAGAAGTACAAAACTTCGTTCATCTTCCTCAAAGCCTTTAGAGATCCGTTCGTCACCGCCCGTCGAAGCCGCTTCCCAATCGTCGTGGGGCATTAGAGCCAAACTCCACAAGGTGGAGGCCGCAGAGGAGGACTTACTTCTAGGCGAATCACCGAATAAAGCGCCTCCCGGGCGATCGCCAACTCCCGTTCCCATGACGCATCCTTCGATTCCACCGCCGCAACCCGAGCAAAGCTCGATTTTCACCGTGAGAACATCTTCCTTGAGATTAACAGGGTCAACAACATCATCATCCGAAGAAGACGACGATGCGCCGCCCTCGACTCGACTCGGACAGTCTCCACAGCCTCTCCGTTGACGCCGGAGAAGATCGCCATCGGAGAACGGAAGAAGCCGCGAAATTTATTCCGGCTGCGCCGCCGTCGCTTCGCATCACCGGGCGTCGCCAGAAAAGCAAACCCGCAGAGGAGCCACGCCCTCCGGGTGCGACCTAACTCCACCGCCGAACATCGACGGCGAGCAAACCCTACACCTAGGTGGACTCGACCAAGACCCTACGAAGACAAAGAGATCTTTTGAAGAGGCGGACCCTCGCTCCTCGTCACCACCGGCAGCGAGGCGAGGCGAGAGAAAACGGGGCCGCAGGGCGGCGGCGGCGGCGGCGTCGCCGGGCGGCGCTTCTTTTCTTTTTCCGAGAGGCCTAGGCCCGGGCGGCTGGCTCCGATAGCTGTATGGATTGTTTGGCTCATTGGATGCGTATACTCATTAGTATTTTGATCCTTTTGTTGCTGACAAGATGATTAGTCCCCTTGTTGCTGACAAGATAATGCTCAACTCCTAGAAGTTCCCGAAATCAAAATTGGCATGCTATGAGCAAAGGGTCTTGCAATCCTCTGCCCCCAATGCATATATAGAAACTAAATACATCCTCTTATGCATCATGTAGAATATTATTGACATGGTCTATAAGATTAGAACTAACTTTAATTGATGCTTATTATAAAATACGGGAAATAAAAATGAAAATACCTTGAACTATGATATAATTTAATGGTATTTATACTAATATTGCTTTTGTTTTTTCAATATACCTAGTAGTTTTAAAATATATCAACGCAATACAACATGAGTGAGTCTGAGATTAATTCCAATCAGAGAGCAGAGAGAGGGTAGGCATTATAAGTTCACAAAACTAGACAAGAACAGCACTACTGTTGGACACGGTTTGTAGTTTTTGTGACCACGCCGTTCGCTGCTTTTTCATTAAGCGAGAATAAAAGTTCAAACAATAAGGTGCAACGGTAACCAAACGATTACGAGGCGAGACCTAGCAACCATCGGATACAATACGAGGGATTACATCTTGACAGGGTTTGCGACCAAACAACCCGACACTAGCTACGCTAGGCGATCTCGTCGGCTAGGCCCTCGGTGTTGAGGCCCGGGGTGGAGATGTCAAAAGCTCCATTGAGAAGAGTTTCAAAGCGGCGCCGCTTAGCCTGCGACATACCCCTTCTGAAGACGTCTCGACCTTCTCCTCGACAAAGAACAGCAACCTCGCCGGCCTCCACTACGACGCCCAACTTCCGAAGCAAAAGATTCTGGGCCTGCAGAGTCGCGTTAGCCGCCCTAGGCTGCGACGCGACACGGAAGCCGCGGGCGCAGGAGTGGGTAGACGCTGGAGTGCGCGACCGACGCAGCGCCGGCCCGACTTGATCAATGGCGAGGACAACGGCACACACAACCGAGCCGATCTCTTGTTGCCGGACGCCCGACCGTCTTCGGACGGTGTTAGAATCATCACCGGAAGATACCGGAGGCGGCGAGTGGGCGGCGACCCACCCCGACCCGGCTCAAACGTCGGCGCCGCGACGGGCGGGAGCGGGGAAGGTGGTTGCGTGTCGCCCCCTCGACACGGCGACCTCAACGCCCGGCTCAACCGCATCCGCCGGCCGAGCTGTACCACACGAGTGGCGAAGGGGGATCCACCCGCGGTGGGATCTCTGGCGGGTAGAAGGGCGCGCTACCGAAGGAGGCCACAAGCTCCTCTAGCATTGGGTCAACCCAAACAACACGGTCCGCACCCTCGCCGAAAAGCGCCCGGCGGGTCTGCGGCATCAATGTTGTTGACGGGTCTCCCGGAAAGCTTGCGTCCCGGGCTGGCGCGCCCGCCGCCGTCGGCCGGGGCGTAGCGCCCCCCACCACGTCGCGCCGCCGACGCCGTGGGGCGCCCCGAGGTGCCGCGTCGTCGATGGTGCTGCGTCGTCGATGTCGAGGGGGTCGGACCGGAGAATGGCCCCAATAAGGATTGGGCGGTGTGCGCGGTTCGCCGTTGCGAGAGCCCCGTGGCCATCACCACCATTGACAACGCCACGGCGTGGGTGTGCATGCGTGCAACTCGCCGGCGGGCGCCGAGGAGGGCGATGGTGACGCCGCCGCTTGCAATCCTTGGCCCGGTGCCGCGCGTGCGGCGAAAAGGCAACGTGGACGGGGAGGTGCACGGGCGCGCGTGACCCCGCAAGCGGTTGAAGCGAGACCGACGAGTGAACTTCGGCACCGACCGCCGGCGACGAGTGGCGCGCGGAGCCGGTGCCGTCGCCGACGGCTTACAACAAGAGTAAAGCCATCGGCGTCGGCGGTGCGGCCGCCGCGGGGACGGACGGTCGGCGAGGAGGTCGCGGACCAAAGGCGCCGCGCCGGGACCTCGCCTCGGCGGACCAAGACGGCGTCGCGCGGTACACGTGTCCGAGGGCCGACAACGCCCCTAGGCCTCGCCGACGATGGACACGCCCGCCGCGCCTAGAGCGATCTGTTTCGCGCCGGAGATGAAGCCGAACAACAGCCCCCAGCCCCCAACAACGGGGGCACGACCGCCGATGCAGCGGCGAGGGCGGTGTTGGCGTGCTTGATGACGCCAAGGGCTGCGCTGAGTCACGAGTGACCAGCGGCGCCCCGAGCCCAGCCCCAACGACGAGCGGCGCGCAGCTAGCGGCACCAAGGAGTGCCGGGAGGGCTCGTGGTCGGACTCATCCTCCAGTCGAGCCGTCAACAAAGCAGCCCGCCCAACGCTCCGCCTTGGACCTACCGACGGAAGGGGAAGGGAGCGGCGTCGGGGAAACAACCCTCCCGCTGGTTGCCACAGCAGCCAAGCTCGACGGCCGCCGTCGCCCGGCGAAGACGACGTCGAGCACGGTGCCGACGGTTGCACGGACGACGATGGGCTCCGGCTCCGCGAGCTGGCCGTCGAGCCCGTGCATCCAGCCCCGCTCCGAGCCGAGACGAACAGGGGCGACGAGGGGCGACGAACTTGGGGTCGGCGGCGGCGGCCAGGCGGCAGCGGCGCCACGGACCCAACTGGGGCCTCCCCCCCACACCGCGGCGCCAGCGTGGTGTCCACCGCCCCCGGGGAGGTCCCCGGGCGGGAGAGGCGGCGGGCGGCGCCGGCGAGGCGGCCATGGGCGCCGGAGATGGCTGGCCGGGCCGGAGGTACCAGCGGGCTAGGCAGAGAGCTAGCTGCCGATGAACACCCATGGAACGGAAGATCGGAGAGGGAGGAACTCGGATCCGAGGTCGGAATGGAGAGAGGTGGGCTGAGTTGGGAGATCGACGGGGGGGAGCTGGGGCGCCGTCGCCGTCGCCCAGGGAGGCAGACGGGTGGGGGTCCAACGGCTCCATATCCGTGCGGACACGGTTTGTAGTAAATGATACACACCACTCGTAACTTTTTACGATTTTGAAATACGCCATTACAATTCGCATAACTGGCCTCACACCATTGCAATTTCACATGAGTTTGAAATACACCATTATGTACCCTTTTAGGTGTATACAGCTGGTACATGAGCTGATGTATTTTTGTATTGTCAATTGTGCCCTCCATGCCACGCGAAAGGATAAACCGCGACCGTGACCCCCAACGCGCGACGCGTCTTCATGCTCGACCAAAGGAGCATGCGGAGGACGAGTGGGGCTCGACGATTCATGAAGATCGAGTGGGCTCTGGCAGCGGTCAGTAGGCGGCAATGGTGCACCGTGCACCCCAACGGCGGTGGCGCCCGAGGTCGCCGACGGCTCAGCACCAGATGGCTCCAACTGTGCTCCTCGTTCGTGGTCTTCTACGGCGCCCTGTATTCAGGAGCGTACGCATGCGGCGGCTGCAAGCAAGCAAAGCAATTCAGCCGCATACGCATTTGACGCAAGCAAGCAAGCTAGGGGCTGGTTGTATATTTTGTGCGTTCAATTTCTTATTTTATTCATATATTTTTGTACAGTGATCCATACGATTAGCTAAAAATATGCGTAAATTACACAAAACACTGTGTGTCGTTAGGAACGTCTCCGATTTTTTTTACATTATTTCTAGTGTTCCAATTCGGTCATGACTGCTTTTTTTGTTATCCTTTGTTTTGTAAATCATGTGTGATATGGTGTCACTTATTCAGTTAAAATATGCTCTTAGCCGGTTGTTGCTCCAAAAATAAACTTCCACTTTTCCCTTTATTTATGTGTTAATTTGGTGTACAATATTACTAGCCGGTACAGAGAAGAAGCATGTACAGAGAAGATGGGGCAAACTGGTTGAACGTGGCCATACAAACAGAAGATGGGGGTAAAAGGGTCCATACAAATCCACTTACCATCTGTATACACTTGAAATGGTACATAGTGGTGTATTTCAAACTCTAGCAAAATTGTAATGGTGTGAGGCCAGTTATGCGAATTGTAGTGGTGTCTTTCAAAACCGTAAAAGTTATAATGGTGTCTCTATGGTGACATATGCCCTTGCGTAGGGTTTTTGTTGGAATTGTGATTTATCAAAGGAAGCGTGTCGGAAGGGAAGTCAAGTTTCTGTACATGGAAACATGATTTCGTCAATCTCAAGATTTGTCAACCTAGTATCAGCTTTGTGAAGGTGTTCATATTAAGTTAGGGTGCATGTGCACATGTTTTTAGAGGTGACTTGTGTTTGCACCTTAACTCGAAATTACAAAAGGGCAACTAAATTGTCTAGCTAAAAATCAAATTGCCAAAAAAAATACGAATGTCAAAACTTATTATTTGACCTAAACCGAATAATAACAAATTCAGCTAAAACTGATAAGCTTTTTTGGCCCTTTCCACACTGAAATCGTACAATATACCTAAACACAAAGACACACTTGTGACAAAATATGGTAAGAAAGTGAGTCTATGACATATGGGACAGGGTGCTACGAAAGTGTGGCAAAGTATGGCAAGAAAATAAGTCTATGATAACGACCTTTATTTTTCACACCGAGAATATGAATAATAATGGAATGTTTCAAGACATTGTATCATCTTGATGTAATTTCTTGAAATTAATAAAAATTCCCATTTCCAAAAAAAAAAAAGCAAACTTTTGCCGCAGATTTTAGATTTTATTAGACGATATAAATATGGAGTTCTCTATATTCTCATTTACCTCATATGGATTTGGTGTCTATTTTTGCTTCATGTTACCCCTTGCTACTGACATATATAGTGAGGCTTTTCAGCATTCATTCAAGTCCGCTCTGAAACACACGGAAAACATATCCGCTCTGATTCTGCAGGTGTAGCGGCATTGCAGCACTGGTGCGAGACAGCGGGACGTACGACTGCCATGACGACGCTCTGCACAGTACTAAGGCAGCCATGGGAGAAAAAGAAAGTTATCATCAGAGTACTAAAGGGCAAGGCAACAAGAGACCCGGACGGAGTGCAATGGCAATGCCAATGCCATGCGGCCTTGGAAACGTACTAGGGAGTAAATGCCGTCCGGTTCTCGCGCTTGCAGATTTTGTAGGGCGCCATTGACATCTTCTTCGTCCGCTGCTTTCGGCACGCATGAGCCACACCTAACTGAAGCTGTAATAAAAAAAGAAGCAGCCAAGGTGCTCGATCTCATGCAAGCCATGACTGACCTCATGATGGTTGATGGAAAGGCTCAGCTCTTTCGACCGTTGTCGCATGAGTGCTCCAGTTGAGGCAGCATGTGAATCATAAAATATATATAGTACTGAATTTTGACTCATATATTTACAGACACATGCACACACTCCAGTATTTCGACAGTCATTGTAGAGACTTTGGAGGAACCGCTCAAAATTTCAGTGCATGCAGGTGCATGGAGAACATGCATGAATGGTTGAATTGAACGCCTGGTACTTGCTTGAAGAAGGCTTCAATGAGACATGATCAATGCAAAGGAGAGAGATTAGAGACAGAGAAAACAATGTAATAGTAGGAGCTGATTGGAATTGAATGCTGCAGAGCAAAAGAGAAAACGAAAGAGGCATAAATGCATTGCCCTACACCACAGCACATGTGAGGTGACTTATTGGTATGGTAGTGCAGCTAGCTTGCCAGCACTCATCAGGAGTAGCAGCTCATCATCATCAGCTGAATGCATGCTGTGTGCATACTGTACCTCTCTCTTCCAGTCTTGCTCCTCGATCTTTACTACTCTTCATCACCGGCTGTAAAGAGACCATAAAGCTGAAGAACAACACGAGACCGATCCAAGACGACGACGGCATCGATGCGTGCGAGGTGTGACATGTGTCCTGTGCTGCGCCTAGATTTGATCTCTCTCCCGGTCTGTAAATGTAAAGCACCAAGCTATACAGATCGATCGCTAGCTCCGCTGTCCTCACGAAAAATAAAATCGATCCACGGGAACAAGAACAGCAGTCGTGCCCATCCAAGGTACTGTATCATGAACCGATCCGGAGCTGGATCATCGGTCATTCATCACGCTGGCCGGCCGGCTTGCTCGCCATGAATTAATGTTGGTCCGTTAGTTGATGTGCATAAATAAACAGCAAGTCAACTTGACTTACACTGACACGTGGCTGCTGCATTCACTACGCCAACGCTAGGGAGACAAATGATGTTAGGAGCGTTGCTAATCCTGACAAGTATCAGGTTTGATTTTATGCTGCTACTGCTGCTGATGTACGTAGTGATGATAGGCAGTGTTTGTGGTTGTTTGCAGGCTCTCGCTGCTTGGGCGGCCGGGCTAGCTTCAGTGTCGCCTGGGCCATGGAGAAACGTGGCGGATTTGATAGTGTCATCCTATTACAAACAAATTACTGCTGCCTTTCTTGACTCTGGACGGCCATTATTACTACCGGTTGCTTTTGGAACAGGTAACGATAATATATATCCGCCTCGCCGGTTCACGGTTCAATCGATCAACAGTGATAGTATATCACACACCAAAGATACGGGCCTGCTGCTTGATCCGTGACTACAACACGTGTCATGACACAAGTTAGTCATGCCATAGTTTTTACGGCCACTATTTGGTTTGTGTCATAGTTGTGGCGTGCCGCACTTTCTTATTATCATATCCCACGTGTCATGGACTCATTGCCATCAGATCAATCAATCAAGATTAACTAAAGAAACTCCCGAATAGACCCCCGCGTTGTCACCACGCGCCGGTCGGCTCGGGCGGTAACCCTAACCTGCGTCGCCGCCGTCTTCCCTCCTCCCATCCCTTCCGTCGCCGTCGCCGCCGGAGTAGGCGGCCGGCAAGGCCAGCGGCGGCCGCCAAGATGGCGGCGGCGGGGCCCTTCTCAAGTTTCGTGGCATGGTGGCGTTGGTAGTCACGGGCCGGTACGGCAATTCGGCCGAAGTCGCGTGGGAGTTTGGGAAGGTCGTCGTCCGTGACCGGGTGCTCGGGCAAAGGGTGGTTCGACGGAGGCGGGCTTTTGTCTCCTCCGTCGGGCCTTCCTCCTCTCATGGTGGCGCGGTGCAAGCCGTCCATGGCCCGGGCGTTGGGAGAACCGGGCGGGCAGATCCAGCGGTCCCGGGACGAAGGGCGTCGCGAAGACGTCGACCATGATGGAGGCGGTTTTTGCGGGCCGGGGTACCGTTCTCCATCTCATGGCGGATCCGAGGACCCGTGGGCGGGAGCGCGCCCCGGCGCCGGGTTCGGCAAGGTCCCCTTGTTGGAGGCTTCGCACCGGCGGTTGGTGACGCCCATCGACGGTGGTTGGCCAACATGCCGCCGGGTCGGTTTCTGTTCCATGGCGCTTAGCGGTGGGCTTCGAGGTCCAACCTCGGCCTTGGTGGAATGGTGGCACCGACGTTGATCTGTTCCATGAGCGGGGTCCCGTGCAGATCTGCTGCCCACTGGCTTCTTTGCTTTACCTGTTGCGGTAGTGGCAGCCGGCCTAGGCGGCTACGACGACGGCCAATTCTTCCGGAACAATGGCGTAACAGTACGATTATTGGTGGGCCTTGACAATCCTACCATGTTTCGACGACAGTGACGCCTGCGGGTGCCACATTCCTCGTTGGAGGTGTCGTTCTTTGATCTCTCTGGGTGAAAACCCTACACCAGTGCTTTGGTGGGCGATGATGGTGTCTATGGATGTCATTTTCTCGTTAGAGATGTCGCTTTTGGAAGATCCCTTCGTTTGTCGGCTTAGGTGTCGGCGCCATGGTGGTTTCTTTGCCCATATACCGGGTGCTTCACGTCGTTGCCGGGATCTCGAGATCTTTGTTGGAGATGTATTTATTTTGTCGGTTTATTTATTTTTCTTAGTTGTGCCGGTATTGTCCGGTGACTTTTGTCTTACCCAAACACCGCTACCTGTTTTGTAATAATTAGATTGATTCTACCTATTGGTAGATAAAGCCGGGTATGAATTATATCCATTATCTAAAAAGTGTTCACTTGCGACCTACTAATAGTGAACCTCCCGACCTTCTCACTCGCTAACATGGTATTGTTTGAAGTATTGCTTATCTTGGTATTACAAGCCTTGATATTTTCTCGCTCTATTCGTATCATGAGCTAGTCAGTTGATGTGCTCCTACTCATGTCTAGTATGTTCGTCTCCTTTTATGTTTTGTGATATCTTCATCGACAATTTCTCGTTGTCTTTTCTTTCCTCGCTCTACCTCCCTCCAACTTCAAACATACCCTAATGCACTCTTAGGCTAGCGATTATTGTGATCCTCACTCTCTATCTTGACTTAACGTGTTTTCGTTTTCTTGATTGTCTAGAAGACCATGAGTTGAAGCAGACTGTGAAGGCAACACTGCTACGATGGCTACTCGAGGATGTCAATTTGCTTGCGCCATTGTTCTGATATCCCTATCTCTTACAATAGCAAACATTATTACTTGGGATGTCGACGTAGAGCATGAGCTTACTAAGCATATTGACGTTGATGCGTCTTACACGTGAGATCGTAGGTGCATATGATCTAAGTTGACCTTTCCTCATGTGCATTCAAATGTTCAGCTCGACGATTTCATCATGCATGCATGAAGGACCCAACAGAAGTGCAGCACGATCATTATCTATCCAAACTTACTGTTAATTTATTTGATGCATCGCGAGCAAAGTTTCATGCATGCTGGGCTGCACGTACGCGGGGAGCATATGTACGCGGCTCCATTCATAAAGTGATGGAATAAAATTTGCCGTACGTACGTATATACAGTACATATATACAGGGAAGGGAATGATGGATGGAGGCGACGAGTACGGTATGTTGTACTTGTGTACATTTACGTATACATATGGAGATACAGTAGTGCTTGTACACGTACATTGATAATAGTACTAGTACGATAAGGGACGACCAAAATGCTCTTTTCGGACCGTTGCGGGGGGCGACTCGACGCCCGGCCGCCGCCTCAGCGCCGCCCGGCTAGCCTGCGTCGCCCTTAGCTTCCCCCACCACCACCACCACCAGATCCTGAACCACAGCGGGCGCGAAGCTACAGTCTGAGGTCCGCGCGCCTCCCACCGACCAGCTACAAGGGAGATCGGGCCAGCACCTACCTCGACGAATTGAGTCACCATCCGGCGGACGGCGCGACCGGGCGGCCGCCCGTCTCTCTGCGATCCGGCCCCGCCTCGCTCACGGCCACGGCCTCGGCCGTGAGGGCGAAGCGTGGACTTGCGAGGAGCCGCCGCCCGCGCCCCCGCCAACGACGTCGCCATATCTTGGGCGGCGCCAGCCGACCATGGCGGGCCGCCTCGCCCTGCCACTTTCCGCAGACGCCCGCTCGTCCACGGCTTCTCCGCGTGGCGAGTGCGTGGCGCGGTCGGCCATGGAATCCTTCGAGGCCGCGCCATCCTTCTTCGCGGCCTTGGAGGCCGACCGACCCGCCGCCGCCGCCCGGGCCGGGCGTGGTCTCCGACAAACGCTGGACGCTGCCGCTGCCGCTACCATTGGTGCGGACGGACCTCCCGGCGGGCTGCTGCGCCATGACGCCCGCGGCGCGCGAAACCAGCGCAAATCGCGGCGCCGCCGCCGCCACTCGAAGCGGTCAGCGTCCCGCCGGCGTCGGCCGCTGTCGCCGCGCCAGGCTATTGATGCGCCCCCGCTCAGCGCTACCGGCTGCCGTCTCGAGGGCGGGCGGATGCACGCCTCCGCAGCCATCGGGCTGCGGTCCGTCTGCGAGCCGTGGCCGGCGAGCAAGCGGCCTCCCTCGGTGCTGCGGGGGGCGGCATCGTCGCGTCATGCTCGTGGCTCCCCACCCGAGCTGGAGCCGTGACTGACCTTCAGCCGCGTGCGCAGCGAGCCCCCCTCCCTCTCAACTCCGGCAACTTCCCCGGCTCCAAGACCTTCACCGGGCACACCGCTCCTCGCTCGACCCGCGGCAGCCCACTCCTCGGCCGACCGACACCTAGTAAGCTCTCACCGGAGGCCTGCCATTCTTCCCCCCACGAGGGGAGATCAAAAGAGCAACGGTGGGAGGATTCGGCTACCTCACGGGACGACTCGAGTTCAGCGATGATGAGTTCATCGACCGCCTCCGCTTGAGGGCGTATTTTGACCTCCACCCGAAATCTGCGCCTCTACCGGGCGGCGTACTAACGCAGCCCATGGCCGCCGCTCCCCAAGCATGGAGGTGTCGGACACCTCGGCTAGGGTCGAGGCGATGGGCGGGGACCCTCCTCCGGCGGGCCGTCGCACACGGTCGCCATCCCCTGGAGGCGACATCGTTGTCATCGTCGTCGTCGTCATCGAGCCGGGACGGGACGCGCATCGGTCCGTCCTACGGTGGCACCTCGGCCGCTCGGGTGCCCGCGTATCAACGGCTTGGTACGCGGCTAGTCGAGCGTGTGCCCGTCTGCACCAACGGCTCGGCATCCCTCTTCGTCGCCTTCGACCACTCGACACCACGCCTCTTCGAGCGGCCGGCGCGCGCGACGCCGATGGCTTCACGCTTGTTCGCCGTCGCCGAGGGCGCCGCCAGCACCACCTTACCACCGTCGCCCGGCGGCCGCACCGCCGCTCGTCGGCCTCTCGCTTCAACCGTCTGGCGGCCGACCACACGCCGCCAGTGCACCTCCTCGCCCCGCCGCCTCTTCGCTTTAGCACGAGGCACGGGCCAAGGGATTGCAAGCATCGTCACCACCATCGTCGCCCTCCTCGGCGCCCTCCATCGACCTATCTGCGCAGCGCGCCCACGCCGTGGCGCCGACACCGTGGCGGCGCCGAGGGCGCCCCCGAGCGCGGAATCGCGCGATGGTTCCAATCCGTGTCGGAGAGATTCTCTCGCCCGCCTCCCAAGACATCGGCGCGCCGCAGCGGCGTAGGGGACGCCCCCTGCGGCGTTGGCGGCACGCTGCGCTGGGGTGGCGGCGATCGGCGTTCGGCGTCGTCGCCCGGCGGCAGGCGCAGCGGAGGTGCTCAACATCGCCGCCCGACGGTCTTACTGTTGACCGTTGTTGCTTCCGCCGTCGCCGGGCCGTATTGACCCCGGTTACACGGGTTGACCCATTGCTCTTTGAGCTCACGGCCTCCATCGTCGTGCGCCCGACATTCTGGAGGGGCGAGGTCGTATGCCCCTCGTGCCTATGGTGGCCGCCGTCTCGTGGGCGCCCGCCCCGGTACCGCGCTCGGGGCCTGGTGGACGGCGGTGGGCCGACTTGGTCAAGGCCGAAGTTCGCCATTCCACTAGTCGCCGTCGTGGGCGTGACACCGGGCGCCCCCCCGCACCTCGTCGCCCGGGTTGAGGAGCGCAACGAACCTGCGCTTCGGCGAGGTTGGGGGCGTTGTGCTCCCGGTACTGGCGATGGTGGCCTCGGAGCTTGTGGCGGCGAAGATGGGTGCACCGCACACTCTTCGAACCCGGTGCTCGTGCCATCGGTTGATGAGTTCGTGGCCGCTTTCAAGAGGCGGCTGGAGCCATCCATACTATCCACGCCGGTCTTGAGGAAGACGCGCCCGCGCCAAGACGCCTCGAGCTAATGATCGAAACGCGCACGGCGGCTCGCCGCAAAGAGTGCGTCCAGGCTCCATAGGCCGGAGGACCGGGCAAGGAGAGTTTTGCTCAAGAAGTTGGAGATCGAGGTCGAGGCCGGCGTGAGGATGCGGTCTCCTTTGCTGAAAGCCAGGCTGCACTCACGGGCCCTAACGCCGAGGTCAATATGGAGGCCATGGAGGCCTTCGTTTGCGGGGAAGAAGCGGGCGCGTTGGTGCGGCCCGAGAGTGCTTGTGGTCTAGTCGTGACATGGTTATCTTGTAATCAGCTTACGGGTTGCATCCAGGTAGTTAGGTTGCTTGCGTTTTGTTGTTTTGCGTGTTTGTTTTGTTTTGTTTTGTTTTTCCACGCCCCTGATGTCTGCCGGCATCCCGGCTTAGTTTGTATTTGGATTTGGTTTTCCTCCTCTTAATGAAACACGGGTGAATGGCCCGATCGCGAAAAAAAAAATAATAGTACTAGTACGTATACATAGTATTCCTCTACTATCTATAAGATATACATGTTGGATCGCATGGTCCATAGTAATTCATATCGACTGAGTCACAGAAGTACGCCGTACTGGTGCACAGAAGTACGCCGTACGCGTCTGCACTGCTCTACGCGTATGGAGTGGAGATGGGTACCCGGCCCACTGGCCACTGCCTTCATCATCCAAAATCGATGATCCTTGGTCCAGACGACGACCATGCCCCCGCACGCTTCCCTGAAGATTCCATCGATGATCACGGTGTGTATGAGCATCCATATGTTGATCTGCAGTTCTGCACCGCAGGGAGCAGGCTGCTTTGCTCACAGATCCTCCTTCCGATCCCGCACGCATGTTGCATGATACACGCGTGCGTCGTCGTCCACCTCCTCAATGCGTGGCCCATCGATCGGATCGGATGTGCTTCGCCTTTGAGATCCTCGATCTGCACAACACAGTTGGATCACTGTTGAGGACTGATTGCCCGATGGATGGATCCAGCTCGTCCGATAATCGAGTCGCGGCCTATCCACAGCCACACACAAAATGCTCGGTCTCGCCCTTGCTTTGGCTCTAATTTTGTCCAGTAACGCATGAATTCTGACGCCGTACGTTATTGTTCATCAGTATATACCTGCACCCCTGCAGCTAGTAGCCTCAAACGATCGATCCCAATCAGAGACCACCATCAAACTAAAGAATGCATGCAAAACAAAGTGAAGATTTGATTGTTTACCCGCCAGACGCCAGCAATCGTGTTCTTGCGCGCTGTATAGACTGTAAGGTCGGCTTCAATAATTCAGATTTACGCGCGCTAAACAGTGAGCGTCCCCGGCCGGCCTATGCATTTGCAGCCTAGCAGTGCAGTATAGCCAGTTAGCTCCATCACCAGCTATTGCATGGAGGTTGAGGACGACCGGCTGATGCATGGTGGTGTGCCCATCAAACAACCCTAAATGTGGATCGCACTCGCAGCCGGCAGGGGTAGCTGCTGAGATCCGGCCATTCCTGAAGGTTTTTTTCTGACTGTTCGTTCCTTGAAAGTTGAAAAGATCGACGCGTACAGGATCGGACTCATCCTGTCTTGTCAGGAAACGAAGTGATCAATGCCCATTACGAGCAGTACGAACCTGAATAGTACGCGGTTTGGTGAACAGCTTTGCTTTGTTTCGTCTCGTCTCCGTGACTTGTGATTTGTGAATGTGTGTGATCAATCAATATATATCCATCTCACCATCTCACATGAGCTGTTCGTGCGCTCTACATGCGTGATCGGCCAAAAGTAAACCGAAAGAATAGCTCGTTTTTAATTTGTGATGCTCTTGTTTTATTATATTGGTTTCATTTTTGAACCATACCATTGCAATTTTACAAGCTTGGAGATACGTCGTTGCAATTAGCCTATTTGGAGATGTGTCATTAAATTCCGACTCTCCCTAGTCCATGCCATGTATGCGGGAAACATAGAAAACAAAATTATAATAGCGCCTCTCCAAATTGGTGAATTGTAATGGCTTATCTCCAAATTTGCAAAATTTCAATGGTATGATTCCAAAAATCTTTTTTTATAATAGGATGTGATGATGGTCTCTGAACTTTCATCCTTTCAATGCATTTTAAATGTACATATACTTAAGTGTTTTGTATCTGTACTATGATTCGGGAAAACAAAATATTGACAAGAAAATTCAATTATCATCGCCGATCATATAATTTGGAAATAGGGCCTTTGGAGGAAAAAAAATCGTTCGATATTATCTTGCAAAAAGTAACATCTTTCTTGAACATGAGGACTTGGCAGCCCAGTGAACTAGTCAGCATAGCTTGGCCCATCCAGGCCTTTCCGTTTCTGGGCCAACCCAAAGGCCGTAGCCGTATATTGGATCAGTCTACCAAAACCCTAGAAGGCCCACGACCATCTTGCCTCCTGCCCGCCTCCCCAATCCAGCAACTCCGGCGACGGCGTCGCCGGTCGCCCGGTGGTTGAGCTCGCTGGAAATCTTTCTGCTTCGGTTTTCTCCTCGCAGCGGTACGATATTACTCCTCGCGACGCTCCGCAACCCTAGTGTGTGCTAGAGTTTTTAATAGACATACTGTACGTATTTGAATCCTGGATTTTGTTATGTCGTTTAGCTGTTGCGAGCTCGCGCTTTTGCAATCCTATTTTCTTATAAATTCGCTTATGCTCCACTTTCATGGATGATGCACAACCTCACCTCAGTGTCTGAAAATTTGGTGCACTTTATCCCGTAAGTTCATTCGATTAGACAGAGGCGCCTGATTTGTTGGTTTGGCGGGACTGAATTGTTTAATGCCTAATGGAGCGTGTATTCCGTTTGCGAGGTCATAAAACTTTCTTTCGTAAATAGTTCAGTACAGTCAATCAGCTGTGTAATGAGTGTTTAGGTCCAGAGCTGTGAAAATGCTGAGCATTGGCAAGGATTCTTGGTGCCACAAACATCTTGCTGAGCTGTTGTTCATATTTCCCTGCTACTTATGCTTAGTTGCATTGTTCCGTGTATCTGCATTTAAGTCCTAACTTCTCTACCTGACACTGAATTGAACTCTGCAGTAAGTTCACTAGCTAGGAATTTGTAGGCTTGTTGTTTGCCTTTCTTTTCAAAAATAAATCTAATAAGTTAGCTAACCCATTGATATCATTAAATAGTTCCCTGGTGCATGTCGGTGTTTTCTTTTATCTTGGACTTTTATATCCTTATCACTAGGGGCCATATAATTGACTAAATCTTTTCTCCACTTTGGTCAAAGGCTGATCTGAAAGAAAGGATATATGAAGTTGAACAGGGATCTTGATGTATGAGCACAATGGTACAGCTCACTGATAATTTATTATTGATCAATCAGCCCAGGTCTCTGTGTTTTGTCGTGTGTCTACTTTATTATAGATTATGGCATATCTAGGTGGCTAGGTCTTTCTGCATATGTTCAGCATTTTCAACACTTTCACATCTTGCAATATGCAAGGTACTTTCCATTATTTCATATCATTAAATTTGAATATTTATGTTGTCTATTTCTATTTGCCAGATGATGGACAGCTCTCCTCTTGAAGTGAAGATGTGTGACCAAGTACCTAAGAAATCTTAATGCACAGTGGCCTTGTACCCACTCAACTTAGGACCAGCCACAGGTCATAGTATTTTGTGCTGGCTTTCGAGGCCTTAATGTTTCTAGTATGTTTGTCCTGACTCTTGAACCACGTAGGTTGTTTATAATTTTATTTTAGCCTTCTTTGATTGTCTTTGATAATGCTACTGGCTTCACTTACCTTTATGGATAAAAAATATATTAAAAACTTATGTCTTTGATAATGATATGCTTTCTCTTTTTGCATGGATAGATTGATTGTGACTCTTTTTTCTTCAAGCGTGTAATTGATCTACCTTCCTGTTGTCATCCTCAGGTGAATTATCATTTAGGAATCGACATCGATTTATAAATTTGTGTCCACATACATCGCACATGCTGAAACAGTAAAGGAAATCTATTGCACAGGAAGGGAGACCAGGGCTAGGGTAGCTGCATGGCTGTGAACTGCTGAAGAATTGAGCAAAGGAAAGCACCCTGGCTTCTTAGATTCTCAGCTGGCATGCAATGTCGATGACATACTTTCTATCAAGGGACCTACTCTTTTGGGATTCTTAGGATTCAAGTATTCTTCACTGGTCACTTTAATGGTATGAAAGGGGGAAAGGAGGGAAAATATAGATAGAATGGGAAAAGGCCACTGAATGAGGTAGGGCAAAAAGGCACTCCAATCTAAGGTTGTCTTAATGGCCCAAGAATTATTCAGCTCTGCAATTGTGTGGTGGAATTTGCTGGACCATCAATTCCGCCAGCCCAATTTGGTCTTCTACTGCTCCACAGGGATGACTGAATGGTCATGTGAAACTTTTGCGTGCCTTGCCACACCACCAGGTTCATCAGTAACATTGGTTTAGGTAGAGGGGCAACCGGGCAAGACTGGAGGAAAGCTGGCTATAAATATCGTGTGATGCAGAGGTCATCTAGTGCTGAAAGCAAAGCCTGGCTGGAAAGAGGGAGGAAGCTGACGATGAAGAGGCTGTTGATCATGCGAAGGTGTGAGCCGATCGTGCGGTTCACGTGCTGCAGCGTGCGCTACGGGGAGTGCCGTCGGAACCATGCGGCGAGCAGTGGAGGCTACGCCATCGATGGATGCCGGGAGTTCATCGCTGAAGGGGAGGAGAGCATCAGTGGTGCTCTTAAGTGTGCGGCCTGCGGTTGCCACCGCAGCTTCCACCGCAGGGTTCAAGTCTATGAGGTTGCATGGGATTACGGATCCGACACGTCGTCAACAGAGTAGAGAGCAGAGAGGGGAGGATCAAGGTGCTCCGAGCTTGGATTTGTGCTCCTGCAATGGCAAATGCTCAACAATAGGTCTCTTTCTTCTATGTCTCCGGTGACAAACTGGCCGGTGGATGTATAGGACCCTTGTGATTGTTTGTAGCATGTACACCCTGATTTGACCCCTCGAAATTCTTATCTACAGTTTCTTTGTAAGTTGCATCCTTGTATTGTAATTTGAGTAAAGTACATGTGAGTTCAAATACATTTCTCCATCTGAATTTTCCTGTGGATGGAATTAATTTTAGAGAATAGTATTTTTTGCTGGCCGGCTAATGTGTGTGAATGAATGTGGTTTTGTCACTTTGCTGGCTTGCCTGTTTGCTTATCTAAAACAGAGAATATTTTTTTGTCGTGAGAATACGATCAAAGTCAAGGGCGCATAATGTTCTGCTGCATCAACTAGGAATTTTCGAAATACCACATGGAGACTGAAGCCCTATTTTCATGCGAGAGTTTTTCCTACTTGCTTGTATATTGTGCTGTTCTTTGAAAAAACAGATAAACATGTCAAGTTCCTGTGTTTCAAACGGGCATTGGGCTTGGAATTGACCACTTGTATTGTCGTACTGCAACAGGTAGATGAGGTTGATGGTGCCAATGGCTGGAGATTCAGGTCCCTTAGCAACCTAGTCGACACGACTGTTATTTTGACATTTATGTGGAAGGAAAAGTTAGATGAGTTTTCATTCTCCCGGCTGGGCTGAGCATAAATACAGCCATTTTCAATTCATTTTTGTAAGAGTTCCACTCCCATTAAATAAGATGTCATATAGACTAAACTAGTAACATGACAAGAAATTTGTGAAGTCAGAGAATTAATAAATTTCATCTAGACAAAACCTGTACACATTTATCTGTACCTTAGAAACAGAATGAAGCCCCCAACGTGAGCAAATAGTTCCATCCTATGTTTTTAAAACCGAAATAACCCCATTGTGACCTAATCGATCCACAACATAATTTCATGACAAGCAATTAGACGTTTTTTTACGCAAGACTGTGGGGGAGATCCCACAGTATAATTTCATTGAAAAATTAATGGAGGGTGCAGAGCAATAAGATGTTATTGCTAGCATAACTGCAAAGTGAAATCATACATTGGAGGCAATGTTTCATTCATCAACCTAAATCCTTTTAGATGATATTGTACTATTGGAAACTGCAAAATAAAACTCTCCCCTAGGTGTCCTCGTTCAAGAGTTGCTTTTGCATCTTGATTGGATCAAAGAAGAGCTCGGAGTTGCTAGATATTTAAATTACCTGTCACTAGAAGGATACTTGTATTACATAATTGCTTATGTAAATGGATAAATATTATAATTAATGTTAATGGATGATGTGTCTCATCGACATGGATATCACAAATGAAACGTCTATTTTCTATTGCGACGGATGCAACGTGGTGGTGAAAACATGCTATAACTCTCGTGCTCAAGTTGGTATACTTGTCGGGTAGCATGGTGGAGAAGTTAGCGGCGTCGGCGGGCTGCAAATTCGTGGTTTTTGCGGGCGCCGGATGCCGCAGACGTAAGCATCGGACGTTGGGTCACGTCCGGCGCGGTTGATGGTTCGGGAAGCGTGAAGGCTATGCTGGAGCGTCCGGCGGTTTCGCGTCGGACGCCGAAGCGCTGGGCTCCAGCGTCCGGCGCTTGGATTTGTGCGGACATGGCGTTTTTCGGCGTTGCGGCGTCGAACGCGTCCGAGATTTTACATCGCCTGGACCATGTTCGAGCTGCGTCGGACGCCGTCCGGCGCGTGTTGTTGACTCGATTTCAAACGGTCGAATTCTAACGGTTGGGACATGTGGCGCGTCATGGAGCGTCGGACGCCACTATGCCGCGTTTAGCGCCCCTGTTTGGCACGTCCGGCGCGCCCGAAAAATCTCGGTTTGAAGTGGGATTTGCCCCCACCTCTATAAATACTTGTGGGGCCGGCTCTAGCTCACTCTTTTGGACATTTTCACTCATTCCATACACTTTGAGCTGAGCAAAAGAATCTCCTCACTCTCCCTTCTTGTTTGTGAGAACATTCTTGAGAGTTTGGGTGAGATTCAAGTGTATTGCTCTGAGAGTTGCATTTAGAGACATTTGAGGGCCGTCGTTGCCGGTGATTTCTTGTTGCTCTTGGAGAGCACCACTCCTAGACCGGCTCGGTGATCGTTGGAGGCGTAGGGAAGAAAAGGTGATTGTTCTTGCCCACCTCCCGGTGATTGTAAGGGGTTTGTGATCTTCCCCGGTGAAGTGCCGAATTGATACTCTAGTGGATTGCTCGTGTCGTTGAGTTACCACTCAATTGCGTGTATCAAGAGGGCCTAGTGAGGCAAGGCGTGCGCGCGACCTTGATCCACCTTTGAGACGGTCGACACAACCGGAGACGTAGCTTGAGGGTGCTCAAGTGAACTCCGGGTGAACAAATCATTGTCTTCATCTTTTGTGTTGATTGATTGTCTCCTAGTGATTGGTTTATAACCTTGACGGTTCAGTATAACCCTCTCACTCTACCTTGCATTACTTGTTCTCATATCTTGTGCTAGAGTAGAGTTGCTAGTTGAATAGGTTGCTTAGTCTTGATTAGTGTAATCTAGCCTGTTCAACTAGTTAGTGATGAAGTAGATACTTAGCCTCTTGAGTGGTCTAGAGACTTAATTGACTAGAATTGTCAATAGGTGGCTTGCCGACCAAATAGAGATAGTGCAACCACGATTATCGCTTGTGGTTTATCTAACAAGTTGTTCTAGTGATTTGTAAAAATTTTATTAGGCTATTCACCCCCTCTAGCCATTTAGGACCTTACACCAGGCCGGTGGCGGCCGAAGTTCGTCCCCGGCGCCTTTTGAGATCGCCCGGCGTCATCGTCAACTTCGTGGAGCTAGATACCTCGGTGTCTGTCGGCGAGCACGGGGGAGCTCCGCCCAGCCGTCTTGGGCGCATGCGCGTGGGGATGTCCGCTTGGCCGTTGCCGCCACGGCGTGGGAGAGCTCCGCCCGACATACTGCAGCAAGGCGATGTGAAGAAGAAGAAGAAGAAGGAGAAGAAGAAGGAGAGGATAAGGTATGGAGACGAAGGGGCATTTTTTACTTCTTAGCTGGTCGGGCTCAAGTGTCAAATGGTGAAAACTTGACTAAACGCAGATAAAATGGCGTGTGTGGCAAATAAGTTAGACGCCATGGCACATACGACCACCTCATCTTTTTAGTAGCATGTGTGTGTGTGTGTGGAAGTGCGATCGATTATAATGGCATACATAGAAAACTCTCATGATAGAAAATGCTACAACTAAGATCTCCACGTAACTTTAAACCGCTAAAATACCCGAGGAGACAAATGAATTAAGGTCGTGCTCAAATGATAGTGAAACTAGAGCCATTTTGCTTTTGTTTTAGAGGCTGCTCTAGTGATATGACATGTACATACTTAATCCATCCTAAATTATAACATGTTTGACTTTTTTGACACTAAATTTGATCATTCGTTTTATTCAAAAATTTGTCATTTCTTTTGCCGTGACTTGGTTTATTAATTCTTCTATAATGACTTAATTTAACTATGCTTACATAATTTTTTATGAATTTGACGAGCGGTAAAACTTGATATTAAAAAGGCACACATCTTATAATTTAGGATGGAGAGATTATACTGGAGCAGTAGCGGAGCTCAAGCGCCTATGAGAAGTTTGCCTTTTGACCTGTGAAGGAACAGGATCACATTCACATGTGGCAACAGCCCGTTGCCATCGGGGTCGGGGCGCGGGGCCATGCCAGACTTCGTGAAACATGCAATTGCACCAGCGATCGATCTCATCTTGGCCGGTCGGCTCTGTGACTATTCCTAGATGGGCTTTATGAGCTGCTGGGCATGACACTCGCGCACATGAATACGCTCCAGTTAGTTAACAACAGTCGACACTACTGTTTGCATGTACGAGATTAAGAATATTATTTCTCTTCAAAAAAATGACATCATCTTCTCTTCAAAAAGAGATTAAGAATATTCATAAAAAATGTGATCGGACTTGTGCTGGCAAAGCCGCTGGATCGATTATCTCCACTGTTGGTCTGGATAGCAAAGGATTTATCGAGGTTCCTGTAAATACTATAGGTGTCTTTTTTAAAAAAAACACACACACACAGGAGAGCTGCATTTCATTGTATTAAAGAGAATAAAAAAGAGGTACCAATAGGATCCTCACTGGCCAAATATGAGTGAGGCGATTACACAAACTCAAGAATGCAACACATAGGAAACAAAACCGGCACCACCCCTAACTAGAGGGACCTAGTCTGAACCCTTTTTAGCTTCTTCGCCCCAGACAAGCACCAAAGGTTGTGCTCATTCTTCAGCTCACTCCAAATCAAATTAATCGAAGGTGAAGACCCCTCAAGAACACATGCATTCCTATGTTTCCAAATAATCCAGTCCCCAAGAATAATTAGAGAATTCACTCCTTTCATGGCTAACTCTTTTTGTAGTCTTGCGCTACCCATCAGCAAAACTCAATCCGTTATGATGAGGGACGCAATCTGGCCGCAGGTTCAAAATAGAGAATAATTTGAACCAAACTTGTCTTGCCACCACACAAGATGTTAGCAGATGTTGTGTTGTTTCATCTTCTTGATCACAGAGGGGGCATTTATCTGGATGCGAGAGGAAGCCTATCTGCCGTCCAACATCTATTACAGATTGCCAACCATAGAAACATTTTACATTTGCTTAGGGTCCAAGTCTTCCATAAACGATGCCAAGGTTCAAAGTCATAGACCCACAGAAAAAAGCTTTATACGAAGAATTAGAAGAGTAGTAACCGCTAGCATCTAACCTCCACGTGTGAAGATAATACTATAGGGATTGAGAAGAGATATCTGCTGAAAGTTATATATAATATGCTATTTGGGATACAATGTTTTTTTAGGGGCTATAACTCTTTATTAATCAATAGAGTTATAAGAATTACAAACGTCGTAAGGCAGATTTGACAGCCAAACTTGCCTACCAAAATCAGCATAAATTGCACTTCTTGTGATGGTGTGAGCATCTACATTGGAATGTCTGCCTTCGTGGACAAAATCCACCGTGTCAAACTGTGCTCCTCTAGCCTTGATCTCCCTGATAACTTGGCCATGCAAGGTCATACCATTCTCTTTGTTTCCTTTGATCACGTTCACATTGTCTGAGGCTAGCTTGCAATGTTGAACCATTAGGTCACTCGTAAACAACAATCCTTCCCTGCATGCTAAGCCTCGACAATCTCTGCATCTGAGAGTCCCAATTTTAATTAGCATGGCCAAAGTTTGACAGGGCTTTTTTCTTGTCACCAACCAATTAAACAGCCCAAACACGATTGGCACGCAGCAGGCAAAGTCAAAAGGAAAACAGAACACAAAGGCCCATAATAGATCCCAGTTGGGCTCTTTGCTTTCCGTACAAGAGGCCCAGTAAGTAATTAACGACACATGGACGTGAGGAATCAAACCCAAAAAAGACGGAATACTGCCCAATACAAAATGAATGAAAGCGTGGCACTTGTTCCTCAAAAAAAAAAAAAAAAAAAAAAAAGTGACTTCTCCAAAAAAAAAAAAAAAAATGGCAATGTTTTTCTTTCTTTCTTTGCAAACCGCCCAAAAACACACAAAGGTAGGGAATCCAATTGGCAACCCCCGTACCTAATACTTGTAGCTTGTAAGTTTGCTTGTTCACTGGAATGAAGTCCCCTATTTTCATCTAAAAAATATTAGGCGGGCATTTTTCAGTGATATAAATAAAAAGGTTAAAAAGGCAACACAGTAATGTAGGCGTTATTTAGCTCAATCCAACAAGTAGGCTGTCAGCCAGATACTTTGATGCGGCGAGTGATATGTCTCCAACTCCAATTGCTGCCGCGCCAAACTTGGTAATATACTAGTTAGAGCACAAAAAAGAAAACCGTGTCAGCCAATAATAATCTGCACTCCACCAGGGCACCAGCACTTTTTTTTTTTTTGACACTCCACCAGCACTTGATGCCACCGTATATATAATCATGGCTTGCAAACACAACCAAGCGACAGTAGTGCATGATGCCAAGAGTAATAGCATGTCAATTGTGAAAGGGATTGCTTTCAGTAGTGATGATGCGTAAGAAATAAATGTAATTATTTTTCTTGCAAAAAGTGATTATTATCAGCAGCAATTAGGGAGTTCAGACTGCCATTTGCCTCTACTAGTTATGTCTCAGTCAATGACCCCACACGGAATTATGCAAAATTCCAAATCCCAATCCCCTATTTGACCAATTGGAAGTGACATGTTGAAGTAAACAAGTGCCTACCTGCCATATTTTTTTATCAGATTTGGTGCTGTTCAGCTCCATATAAAAAGAATAAACAAAAATTAGAGGCCCCTTTCTTTTTTACATGTGTTACTCTCATATATCAGTAAAATTAAATTAAAAAAGTATGTCAGTAGCCATGCATCTCCTTATAATTACTATCATTTTACTAATCAACTAGCGTCAACAATTTAAGTATTGCAAATAAATATAATTAGTAGTAACATCATAAAACAAAATTTTATTTATTATGAGCCATGCTTGGGAGTTGTGGTACTAGCAATCCATCTTGGCTTTGGCTTCTACTGTTTCTGATGAGTTTGTTTTCCATGGAATCGGATGTTAGCACAGCTAATTATCACCTTTACGAAAGATAGAAAATGATAGAAAAGGTTAGCCACTTTCGGCCATCTTTGATGGAGTTTTCAGAGATAAGATTAAGATCCCCATCTCCCCATACCATCCACCCTAGGCCTCATATAATACATTCTTTTTTTTTTCAATTATTGGACACAAGGCCTCGTTTGTGTGGACCCAGAGCACCAAGTGTTACTGTCGCAGTGAACACAAATTCTAGCTAGAATTCATCAGCACCTTGCTTGCAACCTCGAATACTCATCCCGAATCACAAATAATTGACATAGAGACTAAACCGCTTCCTGTAAAAATAAAAAAGAACATGACGTTTAGGATAAGATTTTGTCAAGCCTTAGATACTATAGACATCAATAAATATTACATCATTTAGAAAAGCATGTAGGTTATTCATAATCTATATGAAGTCTCTTGAAAGGGGTAACTTTTATTTACTGGATTAGATAGTTAAGTAGCTACAATAACAGTGAATCATGGGGGCAAGTGGACAATTTACTCGGAGCAAAATATATAAGCAAAGCTGTCAAGTGGGCAAGGTGACCTGAGGCTCACAATTATGCCCCCATCTCCATATTATCCACAGGGAATCTTTGTGGAGGACATCGAAGCCCCAATACAACAACACAGATATGATATGACTTATGAGTGCCACCCATGCACAGTCAATTGCACACAGCAGCAGAGCATCCCATCAATGATGGTTTTGCTTTGCTCCACTGATCCATTCCACTCACTCATCCCTTCTCCCTCAGTGAAAGAGAAATAGTAAGGGTAACAGGGCATCTTGGAAGGGTGTTTTTGCACACATGATTATTAGCTAGCTGCCCAGTGCCCAGGGAAGCAGCATCATTCTCTTTCTCTCCCCACTCCCAACTTTCACCAGACCCCTACTCTGCTCTCTAGTACTCCATTTGCAATAGGAATTCATTATTGTTGCAATGGCAGATGCACTCAATAAATGGAATCATGCTGATTTTGTGCCATTGCCAGCCAGATGCTACCACAGATGCATCCCCCACACTTGCATCAAATGGGAAGGAGGCTAGCTGATGGTGCATGTGGTTTACAGCAGGGGTCATTTACCAGCTGTGGAATTAGTTGATGCATCTAGTACTATTGTTAGGAGTTATTTGTATAGTTTCACATGCAGGGAGCCCCTCTCTTCATGTGATAGCATTGGTTTGTGCATGCCCCACTTTATTTGCTCTCACATTAATTTGTTACTGTGCTGTGTCAAGTAAAGTGTGCATTCAATCTTTTTCTTCTAAAAACATATTTTAATAGTGAAATTCCTACTATCCTAAAAAGGCTAACTAGTATTTTTTTATCTGTGATGGCAGCTTAAGAGAAGTCCATTAAGATGACTACTGATAATAATAACGAAGTAACAGGCAATTTATTTGACATAACTAGTGCAGCCAAGACAAGTATTAACAGGATAAACCTAAACGCGAAAGTCAGTCACTCCATATATATACACATTCAAGATTTCAAGTTGTTATAAAAACTTAAAACGGGACCATATGCATTCCAGTGTCACGGCTTTGGGAAAAAGAATAGGAACAATCACCGCATTGACAGCGGCATTTCGGTGTGTGCTTTGATATTGATCGGAAAAGGAAAGCAAAGTTAGGTTTTATCACCAAAGGTCCAAGTGTTTGGGCGTTAACATCAGTCCAAAAATTTGATTAGATTACCGGTTGTTGTTGTGTGTGAAACATGAGTGTTGAATTATTGGGTGAATAAAGGTGCTAGATTTTGACTAGTAAACAATCATAATGTGAACCAACTAGTTATCAGCAAGGACAGGCACCATGGGTCGTCGCCAAAAATATGATAGTACTCCTTAATCTGTTTTTTTTTTTTTCTTCTCTTGGCCGGGTGATGGAATGGAACATTGCTGTGTGAACTGCCGTTGCAGGAGCTGGTCCAGTAACTTTGCTAGCGCTCTGGAATCCTAGGACTATAGGTAACCTGATGTGTCGGATAGGGTGGTACAGAAAGAGATGGAGGGAAATGTTACTACGTCTACTCATCCAGATAGATTAATGTGGTCAATCACCAGTTCACCACTATAGAAAAGTTTTCAGTGTTCATGTTTTCTTGTACATCTTGATTTGGTACCAAACGGAGGAGTTTATAGTTGGTTTTCAACTTTCTTTCTTTTTTTTTCCTGCTTTCTTCATGGGTGTTTTCTCGATCTGTTGGATTTTTTACTTTCATTTTTAAGGGTCTACCACTATAATATCACCAATTGTTCCGCAATGTTTTTAATAATAACTCTTTGGCTCCACTAAATGTTGTTGTTTAGCTTAGCTGCAAAATGTTTTTAGTGACGCTAGTCCTGACGCTAATATTGATTCCTTACTCTATATGACTATAATCTATGACCCTCTATCATGTTCTTTAGTTATTAACTGAACCATTGAATAATATGTTAAGTTGATGAATGTTGAATGTTAACAAATATGAAAGATAATTATAGATGCAAGTATGATAAAAATTCCTCTAAAAATTAAAATCTTTCTCTGGTTCTTGCAGAGGGGTTGTCTTGATAAAAGGCAATCTTGCAAAGAAAAAATTGAAAAGGGAGTCGGAAGTGTGTATCTTTGTAATGAGAATGAAACTATCCGACACTTATTCCTAGACGCCCCCTTACCAAAATGATCTGGAGGATTATCTTTTTTGCTACTTTGGACTAACCCCAGATCAATTAGCCATATGTTTAGGAATTGGCTAACTAATCAAAATAAAAAGGATTAGAAATATGATTTGGGTTGGTGTGGCTGCCATGTCTTTGGGCTATCACGGAGATGCCGAAATGATGTTGTTTTTAATCAAAAGAAATCTAATTCTATTTTGTAGGTAATTTTTTCAGAGGTGCGTATTGGTTACGTTCTTGAGCTCAGCTGCAGCGTGACGAGACAGCCAAGAAAACATTCTCAACGATAAGTAAGAAATTAGAATTTATTGCTTTAGAGATATCCAATAAAGGATGGAAACATTTATATTGATTGAACTAGCTTCCTGTCGTTATATGTCCAAGGCTTTCTCTTTTCTTTCTCGAAAGTTTGTAATAATTGGCTGTGTACATCCCGGACGTAGAGGCCAGATATTGTTATCCATTATCTAAAAAAAAGATGCAAGTATGATGATGATTCTTTAGTTAGGCGTGTTCTCCAAGAGCCCCGGCCTACATATATTTGATTATTTGTGTTCCTGAAATTTTCATAGTTATATGTTAATGTGCAGAACAATTAAGAATATTCATGGTTTCTATAAAACTGCTAAATTAAATAGGTTCACTAAATTGATATATGGAGGTCCTAATCTTTTTTATAAGATTAAGATAATTATCGACTTAATGGAGATTGACACACCAAACCAGCTTCCCATCATGAAGACCAGAACCCTACAGTCTTATCACCACGTATCCTCTCATTATGAACCTTGTGTGGCCCAATTGATCTCGTCGAGAAGGCTAATCCATTCCTACGAATCAAAGAATACAAGCGAGGAAACAAGATATCTACAATATTATGAAAATATTGTAGATATAGAAATTAACACAGAGAATGTGAAACTCAAACATTAACTTAAGTGGCACCACTGAATATATAGTCTAAGGAACGGCTAATTAATGACCCCTATTTGTGTCCCCATGGAGCCTTGACTCATTTTCACGGTTCAGCAGTGCAAAAGACAGTGATAGAACACCCTAATAGATTATGTACATTTGATTGTTTTGAAGATTCCCATTGATTTCTAAAAAATTTGCACATAGGACCTATGCCATTGGAAGCTTATCTCCTTAGCTTTTCGTGCATTAGTGGAATATCCCAAACAAACTCCATATGTGACCTAGGCATCAATTTTAGTATGGACTACTCCTAAAGTCCGAGATATAGGCTCGATGTTATTATGGATTCGGCTTCCGTCTTAGCTTGTAAACCAACATTGGTCTTTTAAGATGGTGCCAAGAAGAAGAAAATCCTTGGGCACCCTTGACGTGTTCTCCATATGTGGAGCATTCTCTAACTAAGGAAAGCGTCCCAACGGTGATTACCCGTCCCAAGGCAACGCCATTGCACTTGATAGGACAACATCAACATATGACAATGATTTGAGGCCTTGATGACAGGATATTAATGTTGGACATGATCCATTTGAAAGCTTATCAAACAGGCTTCCCATCAAGTACGCATGGATTCTAATTGCACTCTGTATGGATGAGTTATAGCCTTCCCTAATTTAAGTATTGTCGAGGTGCAAGCTAACGGAATGTTGGGGCTTCTAGGAGCTTGCACTTCAAGATCGGTCTTGTGCATGATATATTCATGCCCCATCTGTCCTAGATGGTAGATGCCATAGACAACGTCGTTTCCAAGTTCACACCATCATCATCATTGTTCCTAAGCATATTGAAAATGACAACATTAAATAGAAACAAATTCTTATATCCTTATGAACATATAGGAACGAGCTCACCTTATATGGTCATCAAACATCTTATTATTATAACTTTTTATTGCTAAGCAACCACTAAATGTTTTTGCTCACAATTTAAATTTTATCTAGAAACAAGAAACGCGAATATATGTTAAAAAAGTAAGAGTGTCATATGTTTTCATTAACAAGAAACACAGCTGAATTCAAATTAAAAAAATAACTTGCGCATAGATGAGGCTGTGTGCACACTAGTACCACTTCTTAGCAACGAAGCAAGATTATTAATTTAGTTCCAATATATTCTGTGTTCGAGATAATTGCGAAGGGAATATAGGAGTAGCGCCGCCAACATTTAGTGTGGCAATTTGGCAAATCTATCATGTGGTGTGCTTTGCAAAATAATCCTGAAGATAGATAAGCAAGGCAGCTCACTTTCCTGAAAAGTCGCCGGCTCTTGTTTCTGGATCTATCCATGTGACCTGACCTTTTCTTGCTCAAACTTGACACACGCCGCACAAGAGAAACCATCTTTGTGTGAGAAGCATGCATGCAGCACTTTTAAAATTTGATACGGCTGTAGGAGCATCTAGCAAGGGTCTATAGGTAGGCCTGCAGCATGCTATGCTAGTTAGTGAGTTAGGGATAGAGCACATTGATTGGTGCTAATGGCCAATCATCTTGATAGCCGCCAGATCAGCCATGCAAGGCTCCGTCGCCATCAGTAGACTATATAGGCCAGGATTAGATTAGATGCGCTTTTAGGGTTTGAAACTTTTGTGTGTTTTGCCATGCATACGAAATTAATTAAAGGCGGCATGGATCGGAGAGTACTCGCTCGTCCTATATGTGTTATTGGCCCCATGCATGCATCATGCATGAGATGAGACTCAAAGCATGGGGATGGTCCTCGTGTCCTCTAGGTGGCCCAATTGATTAGCTTATAAATAAACCCACACCAAAACGTAACTGAAAAATGCAAGGTAAGAATATATATGATTGTTGTAGCACTAGCTGGAGAGGCTCAGACGCATTAGGGAGCTAACTAGTGGCAGTCGTCGTCAAGCCAATTATCTATATCTCTTAAAGAAATAAATCTCACTAGTCTAATTCTCTAGCAACTCCTTACGCCATGCACGTCATCTACCAAGCCTCACTACTGTTCTGGTACCATTCTTGGTGGAAGTTGGATGTCCGTGGATGTCCAATGGATCTTATACAGTTCAAAAAAAATAACTAGGAAGAGATGGTCCCCACCAAAATTTGAATTTCTAAGTCATTTATCAAAATCCATGGATGTCCAAATTAGATTAGGCTTCCACCTATGGGTACCATCTTATGAAACCACTTCGAGTGTCGTGTATTGTCACACACTTCTTCAATTCAGCAAGAGGGGTGTAAAAAAAAAAATGGTTTGAACCCATCTTTGATTGAGTACATGTGTGTCACGTGTCTCCATGTTGCTCGAAAGTTGTTATTAGCAAACTTTAATACAAGTATTTGTTCATCATAAATGTTCAGTCCCTTTGAAACACACGAATTTCACAAGAATTTAGTTCATTTTTACAGAAAAACACAGGACACAGAAAAATTCCAGGGTTTCAAAGGCACCTCAAAGGCTTGGATGTGTGTTACTTTCGTTCAATTTTTTTCGTCGTTTCGTTTAAAAATGAATATGCGTGTCAACCATATCTTGGATCGATGCATTTGCTAAGAGGCTTCAAAATACAATAGTTTCCGGGGAAAAAAAAAAACGTTTTTCAGAGCAACCGATATTCTTTTTCTATACTAAAAGAAACAAAAACATTGACCAAAAATTCATCAGAAAATACTAAAAGCCAGTTTTGCCACGACAATCCATGATGCTTTCTTGGGTCCTAGGAGGGTGAAGAAGATAGTTGGTGCCTTTATTAGCGTTATCAAAACGGCGCCTG
Source organism: Hyparrhenia diplandra (assembly GCA_015847255.1). NCBI lineage: Eukaryota > Viridiplantae > Streptophyta > Magnoliopsida > Poales > Poaceae > Hyparrhenia > Hyparrhenia diplandra. The sequence goes on along the minus strand of JADLZK010007668.1, from coordinate 111,469 downwards.
ATTTACATCAGATACGTTTGGTTTGAGAGCAGACAGCAGAGCAGAGCAGTGAGTGGCATCATCTCCTCAACAAATGTCGTCGCCCCGAGGCGCGGCGCTCGTTGACCATATCACCGTATTGGCCCCACTAGCAACACCTCCCGTCAGGTCCCGGTCCCACGTGCAAGTGTATACCAGTGTGCTGCCTGAAGGCGTAGGCCACGTCACGTATGGCAGTTGCAGCAGAGAGGTCCATAGCTGAGCTGAGCGAGCGAGGAGAGATCCATGGCACCGCAATCAGCAGCCTTGAGCGGTTCAGCCAAACGAAATACATCAATCAATGAACACCAACAAACTCCATTGAAAGCCACTTTGATGGCGTGCCGGTGGTAATAGCGGTTCGTTCGTCCCCAACGGCCGGCTACCGTGCCCATGTATAGATAGATAGCCACATGTGAGCTGAGGTCAAGCCCAGGACAGGTACTAACGTTAGCTGTTTTGTGCTGAGAGAAAAATCTGTATCATGACTAATTATTAAGCCCAAGGTGTTAACTGTTCCAGATCGATCATTCGAGTTACTCCTACCTAAGCGCCAATCGGCTCGTGTCAGTGGGAGATGGGATAACCAAAGGCTGCTCCAAAGCAAAGTACAGGAGCATGTGGCGCGAAGCTGTGCACAGCAGTTGGCGCAGTTGGCAAGGAAGGGGTGGTGAATGTGAACCAAACCATAGGTGAGTGAGGAACTGTAGGTAGCAGGCCATCACGCGCTGAAAAGTGGTCTTGTCACCACTCGAGAAGATGGAATCTCATCAACCTTTTTTCCAGCTCCATCACGCGCTGATGGTAATCAATCGCAAAGTCCAGTCCAACAAGGCAACAAGCAGGAGGAAGGATCGATCATCCATGCAGCTCTGCCTCTGCAGGTCTCGAAGCAACACCAGCTGCGGCCGGGCCCGGATTTGCCCGAGTAGAGTCTACTCTTTGCTTAAGCAGGCTGCTAATTGCATACGCATGAATATTCCCCATGACGAAAAGCGGAATCATTTGTTACTATATACATATCATTACAATGAAGTACTACTACTTATTAGGGTATTGTTGTCAAACCAAAATTAACACTTCATGTCTTCTTAAATAAATCTTATCCGTTCGAACTTATCAGCCATGACATAGTGTTTTTCTCTCGTAAAACAGCATCAACCGGCTTATCAACCACAGAACCGTTAGTCGAACGCCCATGAAACATAAAAACCATATGTGCCTTCTTTTTATATATAAAAAACAAAGGATCAAAAGTTCAGATGTATATCAAATATAAGTTTTTAACACAAATTTGGATAAAGTAACGGGTCCTGATCCAACATGTCATTATGACACCCAAAGCTAAAGATAACAACTTGCGATATGATGTTTCTAGAGTCCCCATCTATCTACATTACAGGTGATTATGTCTCTAGAACTAACATGAATGTGACTAAGATGTTTGAAGGACATATTTTTTTAATACTAATAAAAAGAGAAAAGTAATGAATTTTGAGACAGGTAGAATGTGTTCCAGCGATGGACAATCAATTGCAACAAAATATGAACACGCCTAGCTAGGGATCAAGCTATTTGTTTCTCATCCCATAGTAGGATCCTCATCTAATGTTTCTAAGAAGTGGTTTGTTTTATAATACGATGGAGAATGAGGCAGAAGTTGGCCTCTACTGTAACCAAGGCCCTGTTTGGATCTTATATTATCTAGTAAAGTTTATTAGTGGGCTATAGTTAAGAGCTAAAAATTTAGATCATTTTACAGTTTGGATATTGGAAAATGGAGGATGGACAGGAAATAAGGGTGGGATAGATATTATGATACCATGTTTGGATAATGGGAAATGAATAGGGAAAGGGAAATAAAGAGTGGCATATCCATTTAACACCCCTTCCTATTACCCTAATCGAGTTCCCATTTCTTATCTCTATCGACATCACAATCCTAATCAAAACATGCCCTTAGTTCACTTGTTTGGTAGAAAGTTTTTTTGAAGAGGTTGATTAAACTTTAGACAACAACATTTTGTTTGGAGACTCAGGTAAGGTGATCTAAAAATTTAGTGGTTAAAATTTAGATTATATTATCCAAAGAGGCCTAATCAGAAAAAAGAGCTGCTAACGAGCCAATAAAATCTATTTAAATTTTGGAGATTGGACACGTGAACAGCCGGTTCAAAACAAAAAGAACAACTAGTTTAATCCTTGCTGCAGTAAAATCAAGATTAAATAAAATTGACGCCCTTAGAAGCCGCGCCTCGCATTAAAAGAAACCATTTGCAGTGGTTACTTGGAAGGCACTACAACCACACTCACCACCATCTCTCTGTCATCGATCACTGTGGCCCTGGCCTACTGTAGCTAGGGTGCACATGACACACTCCACTACTCCAGCCAGCCAAAACAAAAGCCATTTAAACAAACCGAAACCGTGACAGCTCACAGCTCACTGTCACTGACGAGCAAGAGTCCAACGAAGCTGATAACAGATCGCGCAGGCCAAATTTAATCGGATCCAGACACAACCGTTGAGCCGCAGCATGCAGCTCCATATTATTATTAGTAATAAATAAGCTGCATGCTGCAGTAGGACTAGTAGTGACGACGTCACAGAGCACCTGGAAGAGTGACAGCAAGAGATTAGATTAAGCTTTGCTCCAAATTGGAGGTTCAGTTGAGCAAAGCTTGCTTGATTAGGTAACCTTAACCCATCCTTGATTAGGCCTAGAGTGTTCCAATCGGGAAAGAAAGAATCCAACAGCCTTTTTTTAAAAAAAAAAAAAAACTATATATATGTGTGAGGTTATCATGGTCCAGGCTGATTAGAATAATACTAGTTTGTTATATTGCTAATAATAATAAGCTGGGATATGATGGATGGATAATGATAAAAAAAGGTGCGAAAGCGAGGAAAGCGTGTGGGCATCGATTCCAATTGACGTTTCTGCGCCTGATGCAGTCAGTCAGTGCCTAGCATGTTAGTATTACTCACTATGGAGAAGATAAAATATTCCATTCGGGCGGCTCTTTTATAGTGTTATTCATTCATTCAAGCAGACATTATTTGGGGAGAGGAAATAAAGGAAAGATGGATGAGTGAGAGTGCAAAGGGGACTTGTTAAACCATCGTTTTCGTCGTCCATTCTCCTTTCTTTGGAGAGCAAAAGTGGTTTAGGTTTACTGATGATTGAAATATTCACTAGCGTTACGAGTGTTCTAGCCTTTTTGGGTGCTATGAAAACCTAAAAAAGGGCACACTTTTTTTTTACTTTTCCACAATGACGAGGAATTACTCCCCCTCACACGGCCTTTTGACTTAATACTGTTCTAAATTAACACGTCATCGTGATAACCAAGGTTATTATCAGTGTACTCCCTCCGTTCGTGTTCCTATGGCATAGAGTACTATCCATCCATCCACAAGAGGATATAACTATGAAATTCATACAAGTCAAACTAATTTAATTTTGACCAAACTGTATTAATATTTATGTCTCTAACTAGATTTACTATAAAATATATTTCATAATTAATTAAATGGTATTCATTTTGTAAGTTTTACTAACTTTTTATATAACTTTGGCTAAATGTCACGCACCGGTTCGATTGGGCGGTTGTGACACGCCACCGGCGACCCTTGATGCGAGAGAAGGTGGCGTAGGGGACGGCTGTCTCCGGTCGGTGGCGGAGGCCGGTGGCGGCGGCCGAGCAAAGAATGGCGAAGGGGCGGCGCCGCGGCGGCAGGGCGGAAGGAAGCGCAAGCAGCAGCCGGGCCGAGCGGTGGCGGCGGGCGGAGGCGGTTGGAGAGGAGAGATAAATAGGGACTATTTTATTGCTTGCTTATCCCCAAAGAGATTACTTGTCTTTGCTTGTATAGCCCGGCTAGTGAGACTTGTAACCTAAGCAATCTCCTATAATGTTTCCTTTATATGATTGGAATACCTTTTACAAGCAATATTTATTTATTTCCTAATAAGCGCCTTCCTTATAGATTGGAATATTCCCTTTTACACACCAAAAAACCTAAGATAATCCTAACTTGAACACGGCCGAGTCGAAGCGGAGGGGAGGGAGGCGGCGGCGGAAGGGCGGGGCGCCGCCCCGGCTCGCGCGCCGCCCCCTCGTGGGCGGCCGCGGCCGGTTCAGCCCTTTTAGCCTCGTCCCGTTGGTCCAATTCGGTTCATGACACTAAACTTCAAATCGTACAGGTGTTGGGCGTATATTTTCTCTAATCTTTATTTTCTCTCCACTCAAAAATGTGTGTGCGCATGAACCAAGAACAAAATAATCGATGCCCCGTATATGAAATATTTTTTTAGGGTTTAGGTGTTGTATAAACCGGGCGTATATTTTCCTTGAGCCCTATTACGATGCTTGCAAATATTTTCCTCGTTTTGGGCTCATAAGTCATAGACTCAAGAAACGCCTCTAGATGTCTCTCCAAGCATTGTAAAAAGTTCATTTTATTTATTAATTAAAAAAAATTGCAAATATTTGTGAGAAAAGAGAACAAGATTTAGCATGTGAGAGTAAGGTTGTGTTTAGTTACATGAAAATTACACCGCAACACTGAATTTGAAACTGTAGCACTTTTGTTTTGTTTTAGTTAAATATTGTCCTACCATTGACTAAGTAGGCTCAAAATATTCGCCTCCCAAAGTACATCCAAACTGTCCAATTAGTTATTTTGTTTAGCTACATTTCATACTTCATTCATGCGTCCATAGATTCGATGTGATAGAAAATTCTGATTATGTGATGAAAAGTTGAGGAAACTAAACACAACCTAGCCAAGACACTTTTCTTATGGAATCTATGTGCTCCACCAATGCGCTGGTTTTGCATATTTTACTAGGTACTACCGGTAATCCTCGGAATAAAGAATTGGTACCACTGGTAATTCTCAGAATAAATAATTGAGCAAGGACAAAGTAACATGTTCCAATCCACTAAACAAATGCAGATCCAGCTTCCATGTGCAATCCCCATGCCCCATGCCACCATCAAATCTGGATTATTATAATCCCAGGTGTAGCATGATTATATTACCAGGGAAGGCACCTTCTAATAGTAGGAACATCCTCGATCTCATCATTAGATTATTAACAATATATAGTTCATTTGGGGAACTTAACCAAAGGTAGATAGATCAGGATAGGGAATGAGGAATCTCAGCTGGCAAAGCATCAGCTATGCAGCAACAAACAAGGCAGGGGCTATTGTTTTGTTAGGGTTTTTTGGCCAACTCATGAACCCCAACAACCCAGCAAGCAGATCTTTGAAGCCCATCACGAGCACCAGGATAAAGCATGATGATGAGGAGCATCCATATGATGAGTTCCCCTTAAAGAGGCACCAACATCACCGATCACATTAACAAAGTCTTCATGTTCTCTAAATAAATAAATAAATAAAAAAAGCTTCTTCATTCTCGATGATGGAATGTTCAGTATCTAGCAGTGCGAGGTGCACGGAGGCTTTCAATAATAACCGCTCGAAATACAGAAGCTCAACATATATTTTTTTGGTCTATAAAAGGATATGTATGATAATTAATTAGTATGAACAAGAGTAATGAGAGTTTTTTTTGAAACAAGCCACTAACTCCCTCTATCTCACACACATGACATAAGTATATAGATGTGGTAAGGTTTTCCAGATTCATTCATATATACACTTCATCCGTCTTAAAAAGGAGTGTCGTTTTAAGTTTTTCATACATCATGTTTGACCATCGCCTTATTTAGAATAGTTTCATAAATATCTTTGATTTTGTTATGACTTATTTATCATTAAAGCTGATTTATCGATTTTACAGTTTCTATAAATTTTTTGAATAAGTATTATGGAGTTTGAAAAGTTAGTTGGTTTATACCCATTACTGATTCAACAGAAGGGAGAAAACAATGGTTCATTTTACGTCCGACCCCCATTTCTCTGTGTATTGTCACAAGGATCAGTTTTTATCCCCAACTAGCACCGGTTCAACACAAGGGACAAACCAAAAGGTTCATTTTATGTGCCAACCACAATAATTATACGAATTATGAGGTAGTATCACTGCAGAGTGCAGAGACAACCCCATCAGCAGATATACCCCCGTATATGTTATAATTGACGATTCTGTAGAAAGAACCAAAAGAGGTGTGGCACCACAATGTGGTGGATATCAATATCATGCATGCGTTTCCAGAGGAAATCATGTTTTTGTTTAAGCAGCGCAGGTGCATCATCCATCGATTGCGTTCTTTGGGAATGGAGCAGGAAAGATCACCAACAAAGCAGCTGAAAAAAAACCCACACCTTTTTCACCCTGCCTGCGCCTGCGCCAGCGCTGTCAGGGCGCCATGCCATGCCTAGGCTAATGCCATGCCATCACGAGGGCAGGCTGGTAGGCGTACTAGTAGCTCACTCACTGCATGATTTGGCTTGTCACGGCCAGGCGGGCAGGGCCATGGCCTCCGAGCGGCCTTTTCAGCGTCAATGGCGGCAGCTTTTGGAGCCCCCAGCCCCAGCGCGACAAAAGCATCGCCTTCCCTCCTCTTATTCCATCCCATCACGCACAGTGCCGGCGGTACGAGGCCCAACAGGGGAAGCACGCCATTTACTTGCCCTTTTTAGCGCTAAAAACATTCTTAGGACAAAGCGTCCCTGCCTAATTGCCCCAGCAAGCTCTGGACCTTCCTTATCTAGCCGTCAGATCAGTCTCAACTCTGAACTCTCTCACCGTACCACACCCCCATGGCTTATCTCTGTCTCTTTTTTTGGCGGTAGAGTTGTTGCGAAGGCACTTTTCATGGCTTCAATGACCTTAGGGTGTGTTTAGTCTGTGAAATATTTTGAGTTGGGCTACTGTAAGATTTTTCGTTTGTATTTGATAATTATTGTCCTATTATGGACTAACTAGTCTCGAAAGATTCGTCTCGTACTTCTCCGGTCAAACCGTAATTTGTTTTTTTATTTACCTACATTTAATCCCCCATGCATGCGACAAAGAGATTTGATGTGGCGCATCGTGAACACTTTTTCGGGTTCACTTTTCACAAACTGAACATGCTCTTAACAGTGGAAGAGGCACTTTTTATTACTGATGATGTGGTCAGTACTTGGTATAGAGTTCGGCAGAGTACAGATGTGAACGTGTGAGAGCTTAATCCTAGGTTAGCTTCAGTCTAGGAGCACGTTCTACGTTAGTTAACAGAATCTTAGTACCAACCAAACCATGCATGCAATCCAAGTATAGTATTATAAACGATGTCCCTGCTAATCATGGGCTTAGCCATTATCCTACTCCTAATAGCAATCACAAGTACAGAGCCAAGTCAATTAAAATTTATGGGCGGAGCAGTGGTGAGTGGAGCAAGGGGGGTAGCTGCTTCCGTTTCGCGCAACATGCCACAGCACAACAGCATGGGATTGGGATCCTAGGAGTCTAGAAGGAATTGATGAACCAACCCTTCCTCTCACTTGTTCTTGCTCCCCTGAGCACGGCTCTTGAGTGATGAGCTCAATCAAAGAGGACAAGAACAACAACCAAGACGGTTCTCTTTTTGGTTGCGATGGGATGAGATAATCTAATCCTAAATCAGCATCAACATCATCATCGGATCCCAAGAGCACAGGAATAGTACAGTACAGGAGGAGAAAGCTTGGATTTCTAGGCATCGCATGGCGGCGGCATGCTTTTCTTGGGGTTAATTTCTTAGTAGATGGAAAGTCTAAAGAAAAACAAGTGATCAGATCACTGAAATTAAGCTACACGTTTCTCCATTCCCTCTCTTCGTTCTCTAGTTTAAGCCGACTGCGGCGGCGATGAAGCTCCTCCGTTGGCGGCGTTGTCCGCGTGGTCGGTGGTGACGGTCGGCGCCGAGGAGGCGGCGCCGTTGATGTTGAAGCCGGTGGCGCCGGCGCCGGTCGGGGACGAGGTCAGGACGGGAGGCGGAGGGGTGATCCTGGACGGGTTGAATGACGGCGCAGCAGCGCCGGCTGGGGTTTGGAGGCGGCGGCGCGGCGCCTGCGGAGGCGGAGGCGCTGCGGCGGGCGCTGTGGCCGCCCAGGAAGTTGTGCTTGTTGTTGTGCATCCAGACCTTGAAGACGCCCTTGCCGACGCCGATGTCGCGGCACCACTCGTCGACGATGGCCTCGTCGCGCTTCTGCAGCCGCCACCCGAGCCGCTCCGACAGCTCCTGCATCCGCTGCTTCTGCTCGGCGGTGAACTTGGTGCGGAACCGCTTCCTGGGCAGCGGCATCGCGCCACCGGGGCCGCCGGGCGGCGCGCTCGACGGCGTCAGCTGCTGGGCCGGGGGTGCCAGCCTCTGGGCCGCGGCACCAGGAGCGCCGGAGCCAAGCGAAAGCAGCATGTGCGGCGCCGCTGGCGCCGGGAAGTAGGGCGGCGGCGGGGCTGCTGTGCCACCGGCGCCGGCACGTGGTGCGCTGGCGGTGGCGGGGACACCGACCGCTCCTCGTCGTACTCCGAGCCCTCCGAGTCGGAATCGGAGTCATCAGCGTCGACGACCCCAGGATGATGGCGGTCCTCGGGCGTCTCCTCCCCACCACGGTGGTGCGGCTGGCCGTGCAGCACGCTCACGCTCACGCTCGGCGGCGGCGGGAGCGCCAGCGGCGCGGGCGCATGCGCAAGCGCAGGCGGAGGCGGGGAGCCCTCCACCGTGCGGCGGTGGAAGTTGCGGTGGCAGCCGCACGCGGCGCACTTGAGCGACGTCGGGTCGGCCGGGTTAGCCCCCGGCGAGGGCATGAACTCGCCGCACCCGTCCACGGCGTGTCCGCCCAGGCTCGCGGCGTGGTTCTTGAGGCACTCACGGTACAGCGGCTCGCCGGCGGCCGCCGCCGGCGCCACGGCCGCCGGCTTCACATGCTTCTTGAGGGCGGCGCCGTTGGGGAACATGAGGGGCTTGTACTTGACGTCCATGGCTTCCATGCGCCCCCCCACTGGTTGTGAGGGACGGTGAGGAGATTACCCACCTCTAGCTCCTAACCCTGGGGCTTTAGCATGGGACGACGGGTCAAGGGAGGATGGTGAGAGGAAAACAACAGGTAAGGAGGTGAAGAAAGACTGAGGAGAAGCTAGGCGAGAGCGAGGAGATAAGAATAAAAAGGGCAGCAGTGAGTGAGAGAGTGAGAGAGAGACTGTTTGTGAGGGAGCTCCTCCCTGCACAAGGAAGGGGACGAGCTCATTTAATTTAATTGTTAGAGAACCAGGAAAAAAAATATTTTTGAACGATAATAATCTATCGTATAGAGATAGATCAGTGACGACATGGGCTCGAATCCGTTGGAATTTTGCTGGTGGCCACGCATCTAGACCACTCGATTGCGGATCAACGGTACCGGCACATTTAAAGAAAAATGATTTTCTGGTGATTTCTTTTCTTTGGGGAGGTTGGACCCTGGTTGTGTGAACAGCCGTAACGACGTCATGACATGGCATATGTAAGCCGTTGTTATACAGTTGGCACCAACTATAGGAAATTGAATTCAAGACCATCTTGCAACTACAAGAATTAAATGAAAAAATAAATACAGGTTATCTAAGAGATGGATAGATGCTGCTGACAATATACAGCTTGGATTGTCATACAGTTTCGCCTTAAGACAGGCCTCTGGGGGTCAAGAGTCAGCGCCCGTGACGAACCATAGCGGGAAACCATGACCCATTTCTGTTTTTGTTTGACCATACAAAACTTTATTCACATGTAACGCCTCACAGTCTTCTTTGCATGCATTTCCACTGAAACACTTCTATTTGGGCATTTTGTATATACAAACAATCGAATTGAGCATGTTTTTAATTAAAAAAATCCCCCTTTAAAGTTGTTTTCAAGCTCAACTTACACTGTCACAATGCAACACATGCAAGTAGTTGCTACATGGTACTCTACGTTCAATTATAGTTATAGTTTACTCTAACTTTGTCCTAAATTAAACTTCTTCGATTTCACCAAATTTATACAAAAAAATGCATCAACCATCTGAAGCACCAAATAAATCTCCATGAAAGTTGTTTTTATTAGAGCGTTTATTTGAATTTATAGATGTATCAATGAATGTTTTCTAAAAGCTTGGTCAAAATTAGAGACGTTTGACTTATATGAATGCAAAGCTAGCTAAAGTAAAATGTAATTTGGAACAGCGCGAGTAATTCTCACCAACTATAGCAACTCAATACCATAACGTGATTACAAGGATTAAACGAGACACTATTTCCTTGATATGGATAATGTTAACATATACTACGTGGCGTCTGAACCACAGTTGATAATTGTTTCCATATATGTGAGGCTAAGAATCAGACCACCTGTTATCACCGAACAAAGCGTGAAACATGGTTTGTTTGTAGTATTTGTTTGACTGCTGATCCAAGTAGTAGTCATTTTCATGGTAAAAGGCTGTGTATGAATTTATGGACCATTCTTATGTCACTCTCACCAACTTTTAGAAATCTTGCCCCAGTCCCCTCCTGACCCTTACAAAAAACTCAAATCTTCCTCAAGTGACAGAGTGTATTACTGTAGATATGTTTTAAAGGGGACTACGGGAGCCAAGATGTTAGCTCTTTTTTTTTTTTTTTTTTTTTTTTTTTTTTTTTGAAACTAGCTCGTGTTTTCGTTTTCATACGACGTGTCGTTGTTGTCACTTTTGGATTTACAAGCGTGAAGACAGGGGAAGCTGTTGAATCGCTCAATTCAGTTTTGTCTTCCATAAAAAGTATAAGACGAGTCAGGTCCAATAGCGTAGAGAGCACTTGAGCAGATGGCTAACCCCTAATTACAATCCTCCTTCCATATGTTTAAATATTCAGCTTTTTTAAAAACAAAATGCAGGCGTTCTGACGCTTGAAACAAAAAGTATAAATTCAGATGTCACGAACAATACCTAGATCCTAGCACTTAGCGACTAATAATGTCCCTCCTTTGGCACATTGCAGAATTACAAAAACTTGTACAGTTGCCACGTAATGGAGCCACGTAATGGACGGTGCCATTACAGTGTTGTAATTCTGCAATGCGTGTTTCTGCCGGTTCATTATGCGGAAAAGTCACCTATATCCCCGTGTTACCGTACCTCCGCAGTGATGGCGTGCCCTGCCATGTACAGGAGCTTATGGACTGGAGCCAGAGCCAGCAGCCAGCAGCCAGCAGCCAGCCTATCCTCGAGAAAACAAGTACTACTGTACATCAGGGCATTCGATCCAAATCAAACTCGTCAATGTGCAGCGGGGTACTCCAATCTACGTACTACTAGTACTATATACGGTGTTTGTGTTTCACACGCTAATTAATCCACCCACGGTAATAATAGTCACTTTAATAACTCCAGGACACTAGAGGCATGACCATGAACGATGAACGAACAAGCTGCCATCAAACATGACGGGCAGCGGCAGGTGCTGCCGTGCCGCGCCGCTTCCACCATCCCGGGCCGGGTGCTCGGCGTACAAGTGTTGCCCGGCGCACGCCACGTTTCGGAGCAGCGTTACGATTACGAGTGCCCCTCCTCGCTTTAGGCCTGCGGCGCCCGGAGACTTTTGCGAGACGAGACGAGACGCATGTGCGTAGCGTAGGCCTCCGCGAAACGGCGAAAGAGGTCGTCAGAGCGTGGGTGATGGCCATTTACTCCCTGATGGTGCGGTGGTTGGACGGGCAAGCGGTTTACTACGTGCATGCGGTGACGCGGATCCCCATGGGCGCTCCCTGATCTGATGCCGTTCCTGATGGCGTCGGGTCGGTCGGGCCAAGTAAATGTTAGCAGCACAGCACCGTTTCTCGGTTGATGGTTTTGGACGTGTGTATGCGGCCGGCCGGGGGCTAGCTTGGTGGTACAGTGATACCCATGGCGCTGCTGGCTGTGTGCCTGTGTTGGTGGTGGCGGCAGTAAATACTAGAGGTACCGGCAGAGGCAGCATTGCCGTTTGCCAAGTGCAGCGTGGTACGCAGAGGTGGGGATCAAAAGAAACAGTGAGTGCGCGCGCGCGATCTGTAGTTACGAGCGCTTATACTTTGGGTCATGTGATGCCGGACAACCTAGCGGTGCCACGGCATGCATGTACTCGTACGGTATACGAGCGATTCTTGTGTTTTTTCACGAGCTATGCTTTCTAAAGGAACTTGATGATCTGGTCTGGTAGTAAATAAATAAATAAATTCTTGATAGCCTTCCCGCTCCGGGGCCGTTTGTTTGTTTTAGGCTGGGGCCAGGACAGGCCGGGCTCAGAATGTTCTGGTCCAGTGCCCATGGCAATGCACGCAACCGGGGGCCCGGCGGTGGCAGTCGGTGCAGATCAGGCACGCAGAAGTGAATTCTGCACACATGCTGTCCCCTGGCGCGGCCTGGCAAAACAAAACGGACGCACGAGGAGGCCAGCGGCCGGCCAGGCCTTGTTGGTGTCCGTGGTGCCGCTGTGAAAACACCCAGCTAGCCGGCCGCGAGCGACCGCCCCCACCGGCACCAATCCACCATCTGTGGGGAGCGGTGCCGCCTCGGCGTCTCCTGGCTGGCATGGACTGCTCCGTTCTGCCGAGATGGGGGCGGGCCGGGGGCACGGCACGGCGCTTGGACGTTGCAGTTGCTCCTGCCAGTTGCTTGCCAGCACGCGCACACGGCGTCGGATGTTGTTGCGCGCGCGGGGGCAGTGGGCACGGCTCGGGCCGGCGAGGCGTAGCGCCCGCTGCGTGACTGCGTCTGCACTCTGCACGCCCGTGGGGCTCCTCGAGCGGCCTTGTTGTTGTCTGTCCCTGGCGGCGGATGGATGGGGAGGTTCAGAATCAGAACTGGGCGGTTTGGTTTGCCGTTCGTTGTTGGCTGACGCCGATGCATGCTGGCATGCGGGGTGGGACGGGGGCCAGCCGCCGTGCCAACGAACTGCCAATGCCCCGGCCGGGTGTGGGCGCGGCCGCACATGACGGCCGCGGTGGCGATCGGTCGGCTCCCGGGTAGGGCCGTGGGGCTCGTGCTTCTGCCGGGGCAGGAGTCAAACCGTGGCGCGTGTGAAGGAGGAGGAGGACCGTACGTCTGTATGAATGTCTGATCAAATGCTCCGCCGTTCGGATTAGCAAAATGTCGGGGCGAAATTAGGAGGTGTGCGTTTCCAAATGTTATCCGGACCGGTAGTGGCTGTGATTATTGCCTACTGTTTCCAGTCTAGCAATGCTTAAATTCACACAACAGGACAGGTGCATGCAGATTATGTACACAGCGCCATTATTCGAGCAGTACGTAACTGCTATTTCAGATGAGGTTACAGTGCGGTTACTATATAAACTGTCAGTGTTTAGCATGGACTGTACGTACCCCTATTGAGACACACGGTTCCCTGGGGTCAACAATGTACGTACGACGCCCTGCCCGCTACGTGCAGATGCACGGTTCCCTGGGGACGACACTGCAGGCTCCTCCTCTAGCATTTGAAGTCATCATCATCCCTTGTTCATCGGACGGACCACGCATAGTACCTCAGACAGACAAGTTACGGTAACAGTGAAAAACCCAAGCACGCCACGCACGCATGTCCTCGATCCGCCTTTGCTGCCGCCGGTCCGTCTTGTTGCGTAGCCGAGGCGTAGCCGAGGCCGAGCGCGCCCTTGTCTCGAAGGCTACAGGCTCGCCGTTGGCACGGCCCGGTCCCCGACCAAATCGACGGAGACGGCAGCGGATCGGGGCGGAAGACACGATGGGGACGGGGGGACGCCGACCGGGCCACGGTTTTTGTCAGGTTGACACCGGCGCCGCGAGCTGGCCTGACGACTGTCATCCCAGATTCACAGGGACTAGTTAATGGGCAGTTATCGCCGCTGACAGCACGCACGCCGCCCCGCCGGCTCTCAGTCGCGTTGGCGTGTTCGTGTGCCCCTGCCCGTGGAAACGATTGATGGATGCGATGCAGCCGCGCTAGGTGTTTAGTTGGTGAAATATTTTGGGTTAAATCGCTAGCGGACTTTTCGTTTGTATTTGGTAATTATTGTCCCTATCGTGGGAAGCTAGATGCCAAAAAGATTCGTCTTTGTCTTTTCAATCAAACTATCTGATTAGTTTTTATTTCTTTACATTTAATCTTTCCAATTAAATGCGTTAAGAGATTTGATGTGACGGGGAACTGTAGCACTTTTCGGGTAAGTGCATGCCAACTGAACACTCCCGGGGGGCCGTCCCGTGCGTGCTGCTGCAAGCGCAATGTGACCGGGTTAATGTGCCTGTCCTGGCTGTGGCGGAGCACCCTGCTGCTCCCTGCCGCCGGAGTGGTTACGGCCAAACGGGGGTGAGCGAGTCACCACCACGCCCCGTCCCGCCCCCGTATTAATTCAGCCGGAGCCACGGGGCTGATTGGTGGAGCGCTGGCCCTGGCCCCTCGGCGTGGTGGTGGAGTGCTACCAGATCCGGTTTCTCGTGCGATTTGCAGAGGACCTGAGACGGCGAGGCAAATTTTTTTACTGTGCTGTGGTAATTCGAATTTTAATCCGTTATTTATGCACCGAGGACAAGACGGCAGCTGCAGCACGTCAGGCTGTCTAGTGAGCATGGCCGGAGGACACTGTTCCCCAGCCCGTGCTGATGTTTCCCTTTGTTTCGGATCGTAGTAGTGGGAGGGAAAGCCTGACTGACGCTCGGTGATGATGAACTCGGCTGCATCATCGCTTTGGCTTTCAGAGCCAGCGTGAATGGTGACGAGGTGAGCTAATGCAGGCCGTATCTATTGGAATCCAAAGACGGGCTCTCCTTTCACTGCTATGTGGCCCGTCTTGGATGGCCTCCACCCAACTTGAAACATGGGCAAGCTCGATCCGTATATGGGCACCAAGGGCCTGTCAGCCCACGGAACGAAGTAGTCCGTTACGCTACAGAGTCCAAGTACGGCCTTGCTGGCTCTATCGCTTTCTCTAACCCGGGTCACCGATGGGCCAAATCTCTCTTCTCCCGCTCGTAATAAGTGGGCCGATATCCGGAACCCACAGTGAGTCAGTGACACAGGCACACAGCCGTGCACTACAGTTGCCACCGGTGTTCTTGTCTGTTTACCGAGGTCGACCTCGAGACCACCAGGCACTTAGGTACTCGAGAGGCGGCGCCGGTTGCCGCAACCGCGAAAGCATACAGTATGTGCGCCACGAAAATCCGTCTCCGTGTATCCATATTCCAGAAGACTGAAGGCAGAAAACGTCGCGGGCTTAGCAGAGTATGGAACTGGTTTTTACGTTTGGGATTAATATGGGCCTCCATTTGATCCGACCCCAATGGTTAAAAAGTCGGAGAACTACGTAGAGAGGAACCAAGTGGACGGATAGGAACCATGGCAATTGGAGCTAAATTATAATTGATATTGAAGGCTATAATGGTCTTTTTAGTATTTGAGGAGCAAAGAGGGCCTGTCGCGCCCGCGGCCTTGAGCCGCGCTGGGAGCTCCTTCCGGCCGCCGCCGCTAGAGCGCCTGTGGGAAGCTCTGCCCGCCGCCCGCGAACGCCAGGGGGCGCCGCGAGCATAGTAGATTCTTTTTGTTCGATGGCGATGCGGCCACGGCGGGATCGGGCAGCCATCCCCCCCCCCGGCTCCTACGACGTCACGACCATGGCGGACTGGCGGCAATCCCCACCCCGCTCCTACGACGCATAACAACGGCGGACGGCAGCCGTCCCCTACCCCGACGGCGGGAAATCTCAAGCACCGCGCCTTCACCTCTCAACGGCGCTATAGCCCGTCTCGGCCATCCCCAAGACCGACTCCACTGCCGTTCTCTGGCGGCGGCCCGACAGGGTTAATCCTCCACGAGACAGGCCGAATGTCCTCGAGGAGCCGAGTTAGCCATCGTTGTCGACCGCGGCCGGCCCTGCCAATCTTCTTCCTTGCGTTGCTTGTGAAGCCGCATTGGTCTTGCCGCCGTAGGAGTTCTTTTTTGGATTTTAAATAAATCGGTAAATGGAATATCTCATTATGGTAACTTCGATTATAGTAAATGATATTGTGACCGGCGGACAGCAAGATGCACACAAGCGGCGATGCTCCTCGGCCCTCAGTGCCCCACACCGCCGCTGCAAGATGCACAGCGCGTGGTGGTGGCCATAAACGCCTCAAGTGCTGGTGGAGCTGCTCCCGCACCATGGCGTCGAGGGGGTGGGCGATGAGCGATAGCGACAACGGCGGGCGAGACCTCGGCGGCGGTGAGGGACGGGTTGGCGGGTGAAACAACGGCGCCGGCGGACATGAGCGTAGTAAAGCACGGGGGCGTGGGCGGCGCGGCGGCGCGAAACGCAACAGCGGCGTCGCCGGGGATGAGACCGGCGACGGGAGGCGAGGCGGCGGCGGCGGCCTGAAGCTGGAGGAAAGGTCCGGAGCGGGGCGGACTTCGCCGTGTGCCGCGTCGGCGGCGCCCGGTCGGGGCGTGGGCACGAAGTGGGGGCGGGAGGAAGGACGGGGTGGAGGATGGGAAGGAGAGCGGCACGTCGGCGCCGAGGGCGGGCCCTGCCCATCGGCCGCGTCGCTGCGGTGGCGGCCGTCGCGCGCCGACGGCGACTCCGCCCGCGCGGCGCCGCTCCCGATCGTGCTCTACTCACATAGAGGTTTTGTGGCCTAAAAGCTGCTATTCAAAAAGACTAAACTACCCTTTTACTATAATTAGGTGGAGGAATCAGCAAAAAACAGTTTAACGGGAGGAACCCTCCCAAGCACAGTAAAAATTCTCTAATAAAAACCCGGTTGTTTCTTTCGTGGCCAGCTGATCCATGTCCATGTGCCTGCATTTCCCGGCCCTAGCATGCTGCATGCATGCATGACAGTGACCCAACGTTATGGTACAGCTAATACAGAACTTACTATTGAAATAAACCTTAGACTAACATGATCTTTATCTTAGCCTAACATGATCACTAACTTATCTTAATGTGGAATCTGATCTTAGACACTAACCAGAGTATGTAGAAGGCATCTGTGTCGCTAGATGTTGATGTAGATGAAGTAGATGATCTAAGTTCACCAACTGAGAACTTTGACACCCTCTGTCGATGAACAACGTGAGTTGCCGGAAGTGGCGGCGACCTTCTTGACGCCGCAGATTACACTGCACGGGGTGAGCGTGGGTGACACCCTTCTCGAACCCTCTAGCGCCTTAGTGATCGGTTTGGTATTTCTCACGTGGAGAATGAATGGATAGTAGGAGCCGTTAGGGGTGTCTCCACTTATATAGTCTTGTGGTGGGCCGGGGAGACGAACCCTAGTGAATATCTTAGGGCTGCCGCCGATCACGGCAAGACTTATTTGTTGGATAGATATGACAGGTGGACCAGTTACTTAACCATTAATTAATCTCATAATTGTCTTAATTACATATTTATTCATCATTATTTCGGGATTAGCTGAGAGCATATCCAACATTCTCCCACTTGATCGAATGGCTAATACACTTAAGCAACTAATGTTTGACTTACTCTTATGTTCACACTCAGCACTACAGCAAGACTAGACCAATGCGTCGTCAGCAGCAACAATAACCACAGGGACACCATTACCCATAGTTCACTGTAATACCTCAATAGAGCGTTTACTTATTTGGGAGTACTCTATTCTTCGTCCACATCATCGGTAACAAGTATTTAAACCCTCTAGAGTAGTCATCTAGTGCTCAACGACTCTCAAATAGAAATATTTGTGAATTATTGGAAATGCCGCCTTCAAGTAATTAATTTAACAAAGTTTTCATGAACTTAACTTGTCCATTTTCATAAAAAGTGATAACTAAATTATGTATATCTACACATTATTAGGAAAAATAATTATACGCATAACGGCATAGGCATTTATAAAAATATAACACCCTTTGATTGTAAATGAAGGTTCACGAATTGGCTTGTAGTCCAATGGTAGGGACAGTTCGATGGCACGCTACCCACCAGGGTTCAAATCTTGGTGCTCGCATCTTTTCCCTGGGATTTTCCTAGGATTACGGTGTTATGCATTAAGTGGTAGCGGCGTTCCGTCGGCGGCGGCGCCAATGGTGACTTGACGCCAATGGTGACTTCGGGAATCTCCGGTGACCGGGGAATCTCGGATCTGCGGGATGCTCGGTCATTCGGAGGTGCTCATAGGGGTAGGGGTTGCGACCGTGTGTTCATAGAGGTGATTGTGCGTGCGTTTGTGAGTGTCCGTGTTGTATCTTGTGTCATCTCAAAGAAAAAAAGTTCATAAAATGGAAGGATATCCTCGCTAGCTATAATCAATTCTAAACACGCAAAAGGAAGGATATTTCCGTGAGCATGAACAAGGAAGGACACGTACGTCCACTTGTGCATAGTGGCGAAGCTAGAGCCCAGCCCACCCTAGTGCCAATTGCCTTGTTGGGCCGGTCGCAGGCAAGCCTGGTGCGCAATTTGAGCCCAACCGGGTGCACATCTTACTACTAAAAAGAGTGAAAAGGAATCGTCCACCGGGCAGAATCACCCCGCCTCCGTATGAAGCAATTCCCGGCTAAAAATAGGAATTAGGAATTTTCACCCCAGCTAAACACCGTGTCCGGCTCTAAGAGCATCTCCAAGAGACATGCTATCCGTGTTTTGTATGCTATATTTAGCTTTTAGAGCAAAAATGAACTCCAACAGTCATGCTATCCTGTTTTGTAAAATAGCAAGCCGCTATTCCTACAACCTCACATGGTAAATATAGCTTGCATGTGCCGCTAGCCATCTACTTTGCCATAATAGAAAGACTGTTGGAGTTTTCTTGTTTTTTGCATGGTTTTCTATTTCGGAGCTTGACTAAATTATGAGTTTAGCAATTTATTTTTAGCAACTCTCTTGGAGTTGCTCACACCGCTCCCCTGTTATTAAGGGCGCAATCAGTCAACCAAACCACTGCATGCCACACGCGCCGGCTAAAAATTGGATAATAAATTAGTAATATCACCCCATAAAATAGCACCTATAATTACGATTGGTATGTTTTTATGCAACTTCAGATTGGAGCATTGTTGGCCTTATTCCTTGCAGCTAGAAAATTCTAAACAACTTCAGTGTTACGTACTTAAAGTTTGTCTTCGTGATCGAACCTCTTGTTGATAGATGATTTATTATATGGCCAGAAACATATTCAAGCCCAAAGGAAATGAGAATTGTTGATCACGGAGGAAGGAAAAAAAGTGAATGATATTTTTTCCCGGTGCAACGCACGGGCATTTACCTAGTGAGGTGAAAATTTATCAATTTTCACTGTTTTTAAAATTTTCCCTAGTGCACGTGCACTCAGCAAGCACTATGTGGCTTCGCCCCTTTGTGCATACCGTGATGAGACCAATCTGCCCGCAGGGCCACCGCGTAGTGACACTGTTTCGGTGCCCTTAAGCATCAGTGCTCTCCTACTAGTCTATCATCTATGTATAGGCTCACTTGCTGTTGTTCCCCGGTCGGGCATACGGCCACGTGAAGCGGCACATGCACCGCTGCCAAACTCCAAAGCTGTACTGGGGTACCTTGCACGCACCACACCAGCACCCCCATATGGGTGGAGGTGGCGATGGCGATCGAGTAGCTACCACTACCAGGCAGCCTACTGCGTGCCATCCGTGCAAGCGGCGAGGTCGGAACAGCAATTGGGACCTGAAATCTGGGGAGAGCGCCGGCAGACAAACGTCAAAGTAGTGCATGCATTTCGTCGGTGCCAGTGCCACTATGCAGTCGGCACTCACTATGCAGATCGGAGTCTTCAGTGTCAATACTTAGGCATGTTTAACTGGAACGGTGTGGTTTGTGGACGTACTTTACACGAACAAGCTCAGTGTAAAAAGAACTCTGATGATGATAACCCTGTGATAGTGATCCATAATCCATATCCTTAAACTAGACACATCATGTCGTTATCTTTTCATCGATCGGTAGATGTAGAGTATGGAAAAAGGTTAGATACTTGGCATTCCTTTTTGACGCATGTTGGCATGATTCCCTCCCTGCAACCTCTACCTTTTTCAAGGCACGAATATAGGAGAGAAAAAAAAAGAGCAGCAGCGACCACGGACCGCATGCATCTTGGCACAAGCTTTGGGCATCCATACATTACATGTCTTTAGGCCTTTTCGTTTCCATCGGATTGGCTCCATTCCAAGTGGATTAATTTAGTCTGGTTTGAATCCGGTCCATGATAAAAAATATGCGTTCGGTTAAGAACCGGTTCCGGACAGATTAAACCAGACTAGTTTTGAATCCACCTATTTTGTATATCAAACCATTCGGATTTGTTCCACACCTCTTGAGGTCCCGGAACGAAAAACAACCGGATCAACCGGATTGAGTGACACATGTGGATTCACTCAATCCGGGTCCGGAATTAATCCGGGCCGGAATTCAATCGGATGGAAACGAAGGCCTTAGCCTATAAATACCAATCCGTCCGCATCTTTCCATCTCACTCCTCGTCAGAGATACACCAGTCCAGTCCAGATAGCTTCGCTGCTCCTTCACTTAGCGCCACACACACACAGACGCATCGATTCAGGTCAGAGATGGCGACGACGATGGCCGGCAGGCTGCTCCTCCTCCTCCTCCTCGCCGTTGCTGGCCTTCTTGCCGTCTCCATGGCCGAGCACGAGGTGAGATCTTGTTCAATCGATCTTCAGCTGAGTGAGTGAGCTGGGCATGCATCATGGACATGGCTGGCCGAGTTGTTGGTTACTTGCATTGTGTGGCTAGCTCATGCGGTTCGATCTTTCTTGCATTCGCATCAATGCATCATGAAATCAGGTGCTGGCCAAGGGGAGTGACGAGCATGACGACAATGTCTACCGAGTGAGCAAGGTCAGTCTCCTTATCCTTGTGATCTCTTTCACTACTACCGCACAGTTGTCATCACTCACAAGCAAATTGGAAGGATATATTCTCTAGTATCTCTGATGCGTGCTCTCGCATATATGTGTCTGGTCTGGCTCTCTTTTGGCAGGGTGGACAGGGCAGCCTCAAAAGCTACCGTAAGTCGTCATCACCCATTTGAATCCTTTTGGTCGCTCCGTTTTCATCTCCTTCCTCTAGCCAGTCATCAGCCATTTGAATCCTTGTGTGTGTTGCAGAGTGCTCGCCGCAGTGCTCCCGGCGGTGCGGCAACACGCAGTACAAGAAGCCGTGCCTCTTCTTCTGCAACAAGTGCTGCAACACGTGCCTGTGCGTGCCGTCGGGCTACTACGGCAACAAGGCCGAGTGCCCCTGCTACAACAACTGGAAGACCAAGCGCGGGGACCAAAGTGCCCGTGATCGAGTCCCTGAACAGGGCAGGGCACTACCCGTGACTCCGTGAGCGTTCATGAATCCTGATTGATTCATGAACAGCATCATTCACTCGACACAAGAGCATTCAGTCGATTCAAGACAATAGCATTGCTACCTATATAGTATGGCTTTGCCAGACAATGAAATAGGTCTGGCTGCGGCCAAAGCTGCTGTAAACTCTACTCGATTCGATTCAAAATTTCATCGGCGTCGATTTCCTTCCCTACTATAAAAGCTGGACGATGATACAACAGGTCCCAACGAGTGATCGGGGGAACTTTTTATATCGTGTCGTCGGGAATTTTGATCAGCTCCCATGACTTGAGGTATGGACCTGTCGGTCCAGCTCGAAAGAAGGCCTGGCCTGGTTACAAAAGCGGAGTCATCGAGCCCAACCCAATGTCCGGACTCGAGGCGAACGCCACGGGACACTTGCGGCTTTCTGCTTTCAGGATGTGTGTGCTTTCTCTTGCGACGAACAGAACACGGAAGCTGTGCACCGCTTGCGACACAGGCTGTTGAGGCAACGCTGAAGTTTGCTGTCAACCTCTTGCAACAAAACCATGCTACAAGCCCCAGGATGCTTACTGCTGGAGATGGAGTTGCGAGGGCGACCATTAAAGATGAAGATGAAGCTGCAGGTGGCTCCAGGGGGATTACAAGCGACGATGGCAAAGGCGCTGCAGAAACTGAGGACTGATCAAGTCTACAGACGTCCAACAAAGCCAAGTTTCATCCAACCTGGAGTGCACGGCGTTGCAGTCTCTTTTTTTGCTGTTTTATGAGCATTTAGAACTGTAGCTGCTTGGGGTTAACGTGTCCCCATGGTTTTCTTTGTTACTGGACTGTAGTTGTCTGGGGTTAACATGTTCCCCATGGCTGTTTCGTTTCTGAACTCTTCTTTTTGCTGCCTGAACGCTCTCAAACATGCTGTATTTCTATTTTTAAGTAATGGAAATAGGAAAACCCCTTGTTCGAAAAAAAAAAAAAAAAAAAAAAAAAGTAATAAAGTGCACGAGCAGTCTCTAAACGACGTGTGCTGGTGCGACATTCCGGTCTCTGAAGTTATAAAACAGTTCTACGTTGTGTGGGTCCAGATCCGTTTTTTAGACTATTTTGACACCTAAACAGAGGAAAGGGAACGAAAATGACTGTTTCACAATTTTAGGGTGTGTTTGGTTGCATCAAAATGAACCGACACTACTAGAATGGACCTCCTTTTGACTGTTTGGTTGTAAAAATTCGGAGTGGGGCAGTTCCAGTTGGGCCATCCGTGCGCGCATTAGCACTTGTCGAGGATCGAATCGCGGGGTGGCGATTCATTCCTGGCCGCGTGCTCCAGCGGGCCGCGAGCGAACTTTCCGCCACCGCCTCCTTGGCTCACCCTCCGTCACACAACCGCTTTCCCTCCCCTTTCGGGCTCGCGGCCGGGCGGCGCGCCTGCCGCGTGCTCGGGCGATGGCGTCCCCACCCCGGCGCCACCGCCGCCCGGGGATTCCTCCGCCACGGCCGCCACGGGCGAGGGGACGAGCTTCGGGCGGAGAGGAAGGGCGTCGAGGATCACCGCGCGCCGCCGCCCAGATCTACGCGGCGATCGTCTCCTCCACGGGCGCCACCACCGTCCACCACCACCCACCTCCCTCTCCCAAAGGCAACCCAGACACGAGGCGCGCGGTCGAGGGCGGGCAATGGTGACCGGCGTGGGTGCGCTTGCTCAGTCGCAGGTCCTAAATGCGCCGTCGGCGGCGCCGGCCCGCCCGTGAGCTCGGCCTCGGCGTTCACGGCGATGGCGGAGCTTCCGGAAGCCACTCGTCGCGGGCGTGTCGTGGAGCTCATCTTCACGTCCGCCAACCACTCTCGTCCCAGCGCCACGCGCCACGCCTGCACTCCGCCTATGACTCGTGGACATGGGCAACGACGAGCCGGTGGTCCTCGACATGGGCAATGGCGAGCCGGGTGGTCCTCGCGCGCGGAGCTCGGGGGCTATGGGCGTCGCCGCGGCACGCGGATGGCCGTGGGCGGCGACCTCGGCGGGCGCGACGACAATGGCGTGGCGGACCAGCCCACCACATGTTCGATAGAATGTCCCAAAGGAGGTGAACTCACCAACTTTAGGAAGAGGTGATCTGTATGCAAATCAAGCGAGGCAACCAAACACTCCAATCTCTTAACCGGGCTACAATGGGCCACAAAACAAAAAACAACCAAACAAACCCATGCGGCTAGATTTAGCCAAAGCTCATTCTAGCCATGCTACAATCGCACCACAACCAAGGTGTGTTTGGTTGGGGGTTCGGGGGGTTGGGTTGGGTTGAACCCATCTCATGTTTGGTTAATAGGGTTGGGTTGAACCTATCTCTTGTTTGGTTGGAGGGTTGGAATAGATGACATCGGTTAACACAAGCATTTTTCATTGGGAACCCTAAACTTTATCAAATCGAACAAGCCCAACTTTAAAATTCCTTCTCTACGGCATTATTACATTTGGAACCCTAGAAGAGAAATAAAATTAGCCAAATGCCCTTCTTCTTCTTCTTCTTCTTCTTCTTCTTCTTCTTCTTCTTCTTCTTCTTCTTCTTCTTCTTCTTCTTCTTCACGGAGCAGTTGAGGGAACCGACGCCCGGCCGCCGCCCACCACGCCGTCGCGGATGCGCCCTGGCGGCGACTCCACCGCCGGCGGCCTTGGCCTGGCGAATCCACGCGCCTGGCGCCTCGGTGCCGCGCGGCGGGATTACGCCACCCGCCGCGGCGCGCCAAGTACCTCGGTCGTGCTTGGCGAAACTTTTGCGCCGCCGCCGCCCGCCGTCGAGGGCCGCGCGACCCGGCTCGCGCGCGCTTTGCCCTCCGCTCAGCGGCGAAACGGCTTCGAGCGACCACTTACCTGAGATGACGACAGCGCGAGTTTGACTCGGACGAAAAGACGGAGGAAGCGCGGCGTGAACGCGGAACCCACTGGTTCGGCCCGTCCGCCACTTTTCGGAGGATGGAGCGAACCCGCATCTTGGCGGAATATTCGCCTTTGGAGCCGACCCATCCCTCTCCTCTTCCATCCAAACAACCACGAGGACGGGTCCGCTCCAACCCACCGGGTTGGCTCTCCAACCAAACATACGGTTAGTGACCGAGACGAGTGAGATGACACACCAACACAAGTTTAGGAAACGCCGATGCACTAGTTTTTAAAAATCTCGGTTTGGTTCATGGGGAAATGCTATATGCAATTTTTTTGGAGCCACAGGCACAGCTGCAGCCTGCGGTCGGGCTAGTGGATTACGAGCAAACTCGCTTTGTCATTATCAGCGCTGCAGCATTGCAGATGGGACTCTGAGTGGGAGTGCAGCATCCTGAGCCTGACCAGAGAAAACAAGCAAATGGAATGGAGGTGCCGCTGGACCGAACGGTTGAACTGGTGCGCAACGAACGAACGGCCTTCGCCGTGCGCTTGCTTGACTCTGGGCACCCAAATCCGTGATCCGTAGTGCATTTGTAACCAACCTGGAATGGACATGGACCCGAGTCCTCCCCACTCACGTCACGTGGCCTCATAAGTGCGACACCCACCACAACACCAATGGATCCCAACCCGCGCTGCACTGCATGGTGGAGCCATCACGCGCTGTCCTTTGGACTTCATGCTGGCGCACGTGAGTGAGCGTGACGAGGTCAATTTGTACAGTACGCGACCATTTTTATTTGCCTCTGAAATTTGCGTCTCACTAGCGAATACCTATAGTACGTGGCTTCTGATTTGTGAAGCTTATCGATTTCGAGCATCTCCAAAAGTTTCTAGGCCCACTCCCAATCTTAAGTTTGCATAGATGCTAAAAAAAAATCTTAATTTTGGATAAGATTTCAATCGCTTGATAGGACGTGGAGAAACAAGATCTAAAAGTTGTTGCGGGTGATTTCAAAATAGTCTGAAAATTTTATGTAAATTATCTTTTACGTTTTAGAAACGATATTTTGAAATCGGTTGCAGGAATCCAAGGCTTCCAACTTATTTTAGCCATTTGGAGAAGTCCTTGATTTACCAATCGATTTTTTTCTTTTGAAATTAGTGGATATGCTCTTACCAAATGCTCTCTTAAACTATTGGATAAGCTCTTATACAAGGGCGAGCTTGCTTCCATGGTCGATGGACCTTGCTATGAAGCTCCATCTGGCCTCCTCGGGTTTAGTGGTGGTGGCTGGAGTCAGTGGTCTCCGGCGACGTGTTCTACAGCCTTCCATCTGAAGATGGTCCAAGGACCAATTTGTAATTTTAGAGGTTGTTTGGTTTCCATAAGTCATCGGACTTATTAAGTCAGGTGATTAAAAATGAGTGACTTATAAGTCATGCCTATTTGGTTGCAAGTGACTTATAAGTCGGGAAAAAATAGGTGACTTATAAGTTTTAAGTAGGGGTGTACCAACTTATAAGTCTCATGACTTGATAAGTCCCTGTTGTTGGGTAAAATAACTTGTTGTTGGGTAAAATAACTCACTTATTTCACTTTTTGACTTAATAAGTCTCATGATTTATGGAAACCAAACAACCCCTTAGTTTTTCATGAGGTCTTTTGGCATGTAGGGTTGGACAACTGTCCTCCATAGACTGTTTGGTTTTCCTTAACTAATACAGTTATACTTTATATAAAAAAGCAATCATGCTATTTGTTGTGAACTTTTGATATGTCTTAGGACGGCTCCAATAATACTTAAACAACTGGTCCATAAATTCTGTTTATGTTATTCAATAACAATATCTGACATGTATTGTTCGAAATACGGTTTTTTGTTGAATTTAGATTATGCTACCTTTTTATTGTAAATGTGGTCTTATATATTGGACGTATCGGGTGTGTTCGCTGCTGCGTCTATTGCTTCTCCGGTTCATATTATCATAATAAACTATAGTTACAGAGTTGGACTTAGGGTGTAAGGTTAAACGTTTAGGCAGTCAAACACACTAATTGGATTTATATTAGACTCAAAAACATATAAATGGCGATAGTGATGGCGTCAAAGTATGTTGAGTTCGGTTGGTTATCCCAAAATTTCGACAAAGGCACCCCTCATCTCCCGAGTTCAAATCGTAGTGGGGGTTCGAGTATAAATATAAACTTATAATTTATTATGAGTCAATTGGTCATCAGGCGGAATGTTTGTTCCCGCTCAGTCTTCGATAATAAAAAAAATTAAAATATCTCTACTAGGGGTGCTTAGCCAAATACCCGACCCATCCGTACAAGAGTTTGGCCGGTGGAGTCGAAGCCGCAAAACCTCTGTCAAATAGCCCAACATCCTCCGCGCTATCTGTTCGTCTTCCTTTAACCCCTTCTTCCTTTTCCTCTCCCTCGCCTCCCTCTCTTTCTGTCGGCGGCGACTGGGGCGGCCGTCGCTGCCTGCCGCCCTGCGCCAGGTGCCCAGCCTCTTCTTCGGGCCCTTCGCCGGCGGCAGCCACCACCAGGTACGTACGCCACCCCTTTGTCTTCCGTTCTTGCCGTGCGAAACCAAAGCACCCAGACGCTAACTCGATACTGTATTCGGATCTGATCTAATCAAGTATATTTATACGCGTGTACATTGGGATTGTTCCGCAAAGATCCGCCCCTGAGCCGTAGCATTCTGCTTCTATGTACATTCTTAATAAGGAT
This sequence comes from Hyparrhenia diplandra, assembly GCA_015847255.1. NCBI lineage: Eukaryota > Viridiplantae > Streptophyta > Magnoliopsida > Poales > Poaceae > Hyparrhenia > Hyparrhenia diplandra. The sequence goes on along the minus strand of JADLZK010007668.1, from coordinate 84,576 downwards.
GACTAAATAGTGCAAAAAAAGTTCATGTTTTTCGACTGTCTAATTCCTTTCCTCAGGGTAATAAACAAGCCATGGCTCTGAAGGCGAGCTCCGGCGACAACCGGACCAGGAGCACGGTGTTCCTGTGCATAGTGATTGCCATGTGCTGCTGCTTCTACATCCTCGGGGCGTGGCAGAAGAGCGGGTTCGGCAAGGGGGACAGCATCGCGCTGGAGGTCACCAAGCGCACCGACTGCACCAACGTCTTGCCCAACCTCAGCTTCGACACCCACCATTCTAAGGCTGATGGCGGCGGCTCTAGCGACCTTGTAGCTTCGCCGGCGAAGAAGTTCAAGCCGTGCGCTGACCGCTACACTGACTACACCCCTTGCCAAGATCAGAACAGGGCGATGAAGTTTCCTAGAGAGAACATGAATTACAGAGAGCGACACTGCCCGGCGCAGAAGGAGAAGCTGCACTGTCTGATCCCACCCCCAAAAGGTTATGTGGCTCCGTTCCCGTGGCCCAAGAGTCGGGACTATGTCCCTTTTGCAAATTGCCCGTATAAGAGCTTGACGGTCGAGAAAGCCATCCAGAACTGGGTTCAGTATGAGGGTAATGTGTTCAGATTCCCTGGTGGAGGGACACAATTCCCTCAAGGAGCCGATAAGTATATTGATCAGCTTGCATCAGTCATTCCGATCGCCAATGGAACTGTCAGGACTGCGCTTGACACTGGTTGTGGGGTAAGAGGAAATGCCAAACCGCGTATTGCTTGTTGCTAATTTGACCCAGTTTACAAAATCTAGCTCATGTCTTTACGCACCATAACTATTTCAGGTGGCTAGCTGGGGAGCTTATTTGCTGAAGAGGAATGTCTTGGCCATGTCGTTTGCGCCGAGAGATTCGCATGAGGCACAAGTGCAGTTTGCTCTGGAGAGAGGTGTCCCAGCTGTTATTGGTGTCCTTGGTACAATAAAACTTCCCTATCCATCAAGGGCCTTTGACATGGCCCATTGTTCCAGGTGCTTGATTCCATGGGGAGCAAACGGTGAGCTTAATCGAGCGTCCTCTTATATTCTGCATCAAAATTTTAAGGGATCGTAACTATCATTAATTCTTAGAGCATTCTTTTATGTTTGATGTAAGGTATTTTACAACCAGAAATCATTTTCACACCTACGCAGATGGAATGTACATGATGGAAGTTGATAGGGTTCTAAGGCCTGGTGGCTACTGGGTGCTGTCTGGTCCTCCAATTAACTGGAAGGCGAACTTCAAGGGTTGGCAACGCACAAAGGAGGATCTTGAGGCAGAGCAGAGCAGAATAGAGGAAATTGCTGACCGTCTATGTTGGGAAAAAATCTCAGAGAAGGGTGAGATGGCGATATGGAGGAAAAAGGTGAATACTGAGTCTTGCCCTTCTAGGCAAGAAGAATCAACTGTGCAGATGTGTGAATCAACAAACCCAGATGATGTCTGGTATGGTGTTCCTGTAATCTTGTCAACAAGATCAATCGTTTGAACAGAATGCTTTGGTTTTTATGATCCTTTTCTGTTCCAAACTCATACAAACTACTGCTACTTCATCAGGTACCAGAAGATGAAGGCCTGTGTGACACCCCTTCCAGATGTAAAAGATGAAAGCGAAGTTGCTGGAGGAGCAATCAAACCCTTCCCAGCCAGGCTCAATGCAGTTCCTCCAAGAATTGCTAATGGTTTGATCCCAGGGGTTTCAACTCAGGCCTTTCAGAAAGACAATAAAATGTGGAAGAAGCATGTGAAGGCTTACAGCAATGTAAACAAGTATCTGCTTACTGGTAGATACAGGAATATTATGGACATGAATTCAGGACTTGGGGGATTCGCTGCAGCAATAGAGTCCCCAAAATCTTGGGTGATGAATGTTGTGCCAACCATCGCAAAGATGCCCACCCTGGGTGCTGTGTATGAGCGAGGATTGATCGGCATATATCATGACTGGTTTGGCATTTTACACTTGAGTCGTGTGCTCAGAAAAGTAGTGTGCTAGTGATCATGAACTTACATTTTGACACTACCCTATTGCAGGTGCGAGGCTTTCTCTACTTATCCAAGGACGTATGATCTTATCCATGCTAGTGGTCTTTTCACCTTGTATAAAAACAAGTAAGCTACTCTTGTCTTTTTGTAGTTAATTCATAACTTGCATTGCCTGTGCTGATGTATTTTATCCATTGAAACTACCAACAGGTGCAGCATGGAAGACATTCTCCTGGAGATGGACCGCATCTTGAGGCCTGAAGGTGCTGTCATAATACGGGACGATGTTGACGTCCTGACCAAGGTGAACAGCCTCGCTCTGGGTATGAGGTGGAACACGAAGATGGTTGATCATGAGGACGGCCCCCCTTGAGCGCGAGAAGATCTTGTATGCAGTGAAGCAGTACTGGGTTGGTGGGAATCAGACGGCTGTAGCTTGAAGCAAGCATGTTTCTGGGGTTCTAACATGAGGAATTCCGCAACCAAACCTTACCCGACGAACAAAAAATGAGCTTAGGAGTCATCCTGTGGCAAGGAAAATGGTCAACCCTTGTAGGGGTAGCACTGAACCAACCAGGATACCGTGCTTGCTGGTGATCGCTGCAACCACATAATGTCGGTAACAGTTTTTGGAATTCTTCTTTGGTCGTGTACTCTATTCAAAAGCTTGTATTTTAGAAAAAAAATTCTTTATGGGTGTAACTTATTAAGTAGAGTAGCTTTATGTAAGCAAGAAATTTTTTTGGACAACCAGGTCTATTTATGTACTTTCATCCGTTTCAAATTATAGTTCACTTTGGCTTTTCTAAATACATTGATTTTTATGCATCTATTAGTTATCTGTATGTCTGGATACATAGTTAAATAAATGGATCTAAAAAGCCAAAAGTGAACTACAATTTGAAACGGAGGGAAGACTTCTAAATGGTCCTGAAGAAAATTGCTGCTTATGGCTCTACTCTGTTCAAAAGCTTGTATTTCGAAATTATTAGTACTCCATTCCGAATCGTAAGCTTCTAGAAAAGTCAGAATGGCTTCATAATTTGGAATGAAATGGAGTAATAGCTTTATGTAAGCAAGCAGGTTTTTTGGACAAGCCACAGGTCTATTCATGAAGAAAATGGGCTGCTTACGGCTCTACAACCGCAATTTGCAACATGTTGGCGCCAGGCCCAGACGTAATAAGTTCCAACTTCCAAGCCAGAATTTATTATTTTCTTACTCTATGGGCATGAGAGCTATTCGCTCTACCATACACACTTAGAAGAGAATTAAAAGTTCACAGTACTTGACCTCCCGGGACAACCACCATCAAACATCAAAACGCCAAAAGCTCATCTCTGATCACTGCACTTCCTAGTAAGAATGCCTCAATAAAACATCTCACTAAGCTGAAGCCAGTTTTGTACTGGTGATATTTGGGTGAATTATTTGCAGAAATAACATTTTCTGATATTTATTTTCACTTATGGGCAAACCAAGAGAAAGACGTCAGAATGATCTGGGAGTGGCTCTGGCAATTTCGCAATGAGCTCCTCCAGCCTCACAAAATTTTGTGTAAGACAGATTTATTCAAGTTTCCTGTTAGCAGTCCCTTGCAGGATTAACAATTCTCTTGGTGCCTTGCTCTGACGTGTTAATGAAGTAGAGTCAATGGAAGTCTGGCTGCCCAGTGGATGTGAGGCAGCGGTGCCACATTCTGCTGTTGGGGTTCACGTGCTTTGGTGTTGTAATGACCTCTGTGATGGGAAGGTAGACATAATGTGTGTTGCAAACACCTGACGTGATGCCACTGAACCCAGCAAATGCTCCATGGACCTAAAGGACATCCATACAATGTTCTTCTGTAAAATTCCTACTCTTGCATTGAAATGAATACTAACAAACAATGAAAAGAAATCAACTTACAGCATTTTGCCCAAGCACGGTGCAGAGAATAGCATCAGATGCATTTGCCCGACAGGCCCGAACCATATATGTTGGATCAATGTATTTTAGATCAGCAGGAACACCGATGTCCTTGAAATGCTTCTTGATCTGTAGGGTGATACAAATGCCACTGAATAATATGTAAAGTGGAAAAAGAATGTCCACAAAAAATGCAACAAGAGCAAGGTTAGAGCACCATAAAGGGTCAACTCACATCGGTGTGACAGTTCAAAGAAGGCACACTCTCTATAGCAAACCAAGCATTTCTTTTACAGGTTCCTTTTTAGGTATGTGTAGGATACCGGAGTTACATAAACTATGTCCTGGTCAGGAATAGATAACTAACTAATAATATAATTTTGAATATGGTTCCACTTTGTAAATCTAGTATCAGATCTATACTTGACGATCTTTGCGAGCTTATGAAAAATGAAACTTGCAATAGAAATTCAGCATAAACCACACATATAATAGCCACACACAAAGCTCTTGATTCTAGCAGGTATACCAGGAAGGAAGCAAAACCTCAAATAGCTCTCACAAAAAACAGAGCCCCACCCAGCCAACCCCAACCAACCCATCTCACTGCCTGCAAGGCAGTGGTCGTAAGGGGGTTTCGTCTATAGTTTCTTATGTAGTTTATATCCTTATACTAACCTTCAAAGATGGCATATACAAAATCTAATTCAATGGGGGTTTAACAAGATATACCTTCTGCTGCATGTGGACACCAAAGTCACTAAGTATCACATTTCCTGAAGCATCAGTTGCATTTGATTTTTGCAGTAAATCCTGTCCCAAGAGTATAAAAATACATTTCCAATTTTCACTATTCACCCATGAAACTAGTGAATTAGAAGCAGTCAAGAAGGATAAACTGTTTAGCCACTGCGCTGTCTTACCTGCCCTGCACCTTCAGCAACACAAACCACACAAAATCCCTTGGTATTAAGTAAATGCTCAAGGTGTCGCAAGACACCATGTTCTCCATCAAGTGTGAAAGATACCTTCATTCATACGGTAAGCATTTGTTACATGTGAGTCAAAGACAATTTAAGTCCATCATCTTAGCGTTTAGAGTTTACAGACCTCAGGTATTAGGCAGACATCAATCTGTCCACTGGAAAGCGAAGCATGCATGGCTATGAATCCACTACTTCTTCCCATTAATTTTACCAACCCAATTCCATGGTATGCACTACGTGCCTATAAACACATAAGGAAGAAATCAAGTAAAGCAAGTACAGACTAAATGTACAATTCAACTTCATTTCACTATCATTTTGAAATGCACTAACATTGAGAATCAAAGCCTACCTCTATATAGGCAGAATTGATAGCACGCTGGGCTTCTTCCACAGCTGTATCAAAACCAAACGTCTTATCCATAAAAAGTATATCATTATCAATTGTCTTTGGAACTGCTACAACTGAAACTTTCAGTTTTCTCTTTCGACACTGCAAACCAGAAAAAAAAAATAGACATAAACAACAGAAGAAGAATAACACTTCATGGAACACACAATATGTGTTTTGAGTGTAGATTCATTTACAACCTTCCTGAATCCTACTAATGTAGCATACAGAACGGAAGATATATTTAGTATAAGGAAGTTGTGAAAATACACCCACTTCTTAAATTTAAAATTTGATAAACTTGCTAACTTTTAACTCGAAAAGGCAAAACATTTGCCAGCGTAGTCACCCAGACATCTGCATATAGTTAATATCGGTAGTAATTGGATAATACTCCTCCATTATAAATTATAAGACGTTTTGGCTTATTGCATACATTGTTTTTACAGAGTGTATCTAAGTGCATAGCAAAAGCTATGTATCTAGAAAAAGAGAAAGCGTCTTATAATTTGAAATGAAGGGAGTATATATGAATCTGATTACTGCACTATAGTGAAATGAACTAAATTTACCACATCCAAACATGCCCCAAAGTCCTAGAAGTATGAAATAGAAGAGAGAGCTATACCTCCTCATGAATAGCATTAGCTCCTGCATGGCTACCATTTCCACCAATTACAAACAGCATGTCAATTCTTCTGGCCTACAAATATAAGATAATAGTGTAAACAATATTGAAATTGCAACATGGAATATGGTGTCTTCCATTTCAGGTTGCTTACCTGTATACTATCTACAATTTCACTAGTTTTAGCTCCTCCACGAGAGACTCCTAGGAAACTTCCTCCAGAAAGATTTATGTTTTCCACCACATCACGAGAAAGCTGAAGATTCTCACCACAATGATTCAACAACGCCACGAACTATTTAGCATCTGGGATAGAAAAGCATCCTTACCGGCATTTCTTTTAAGCCTTTCTCAAAAAAATCCACGATAACCAAATGGGATTCCAACAATATTCTTCACCCCATAAGTCTCCAAGGTAAATACTATCTGGAAATATAAATAAATATAGTCAAATACCACCTACGGATCTGGTTATTATATTCAGCCATTACTTGAAAATGAGGGATTCCACAATTCAAAAACATCCACATGTTCAATGTATAAGCATTAAAACATAGCATACTAAGTTACACTAAGCCTCCCACTTTTCTCGCTAGCTCTGGTCAATGCATTATCATAACCAATAAAACGTATCTTGCTCCTAACATGGTCAGTACTTCTGTAGCCTTCGCAGGTGTATGTGATCCATAAATGTCTGGTGCAATATTTCATCAAGAACTGAGCATATTGAGAATGCAAATGGTGCAAAATCAATTGAGCAACACTATAAAACATAATACCTGTCTAATGACATCATTTAAACCAGGGCAGAGTCCTCCACAGGTAACAATGGCAGCCTTTACTTCTTCAGGTTAAATAATATATCTCCTTACGAGGACCAGCACGATGAACCCTATAGAAAGCAACTATCACTTATCCATTTCTCATTCTTAAAATTAAACAAATTTATAGAAGAGTTTCTAGTAATTTAGTAACAGGAGAACTTGGCAGTAAGGGTGAAAAGATTCTAAAACAAAGAAACAAGAAAATAACACTGTACGATTAGCCAGACCAGCGACCTCTAGCTGAGTTGGTTAGGTGGTCTGAGTAGCACTCCTCCGGACGGGGGTTAAAAATAAAAATCCCCTTGTCTGTCTGTCCCATGCCAAAGCATAGGTCTAAGGCCCGGCCCTGGTTATGGTCATTCTCACATGGTTACAGTACTGCTATGCATGGGTGGGGCAGGGGTTCGAGGGGTTTTCTCAACCTGCCTGAGAAGGTCTTCTTCTTAATGCAATACCCGGGGCAGTCTTACTCTTACGCCCCACAGGCCGAGTTTTTTTTGTTAGCCAGACCAAATAATAAGAATATAGACACTATCAATTGTTCTCTATTAGGTATTACTCATGATATGCTGAGAGGTTCGGGGAAACATTCATACTTTTAGCATAAAAAAGGTGAATCACCTCCTCCAAAAGAACGAAAAATAACTAATGTGCTGCGTGAGATCATACCAGTGTTCCACCCAGCTACAATCAGGATCAATGCACTCAGCTCCAGCAGAAGTAGGAGAAGCATACTTTATCACCTAAATAAACACACTATGATAAGTGATAAATTCAGCAGTAAGAAAAAAATAAAGCCTCTTCTCGAGACCATGCCTCGTTATATTATATATATGCATTTATCTGCAAGCGCTCAACAAGTTATACTTGTCATATGTGCTCAATATTGACCTTCAGAAGGGCTCTATCACTCTTATTTACATAACCGTTCCACATATCAGCTGATGAGCCATCACCATCACCATCACCCAGGGGAATTCTGTCATAACAAATTAATGGATGTTGCAATCAAAGGAGCCAGCTGCAGTTCATCGTTTTAGATATCAAAACCAGTTAATATCAAAGAAAGATATAGCACACAGGAATGAACCTGTTTTTCTTCAAAGAGAATGTAGTTCGTCTTGGCTCCAAATCATATATATCAGTGATGTGTGGCAAACTAAAAACGCCTGCTCCAGTCTTCCTGGTACTTCTGCTTCCAAGAAGGATCAGTGAAATCTAGGTCTAGCTTTCCTGATATAGCTGCCACACGCAATATTGCAAATTTTTCTCTGCACTTTTGCCAGCTTAACTGAGTGAAACCATATTGACACCGGCCCTTTGTTGGACTCAGACAATCTTGCTGTGTGGTAGAACTTGTACTTGCTTTGAAAGCAACAGCCATACCAGACAAGGTCATAAAAAGATTATAGTGGGCCTGCTAATCTGCAGCAGGAATTCAGTAAGATAATGCTAATATCCTATAAGAACAGTCACAATTTGAATTTGGTTGGTGGATACTAACTCAAATTGCATCGCATTGCGAAACTAAATTAGTAGAAGCACCCCACATTCAGACATTCTACCTAATGAAGACTAACTAAAAGAAATTTGCAGATGGATCAAGCAAAGCTTGGCACTGGCTCATTTTTTACTTCATAATCAGCTGTGTTCAGTATGTTGGCACCGTACAGCATAAAACCTGCATTACCGAATGCATTGGTAATTTACAAAACTGAAAACACCCGAATATAGTTAGATGAACTACTAGCTGTCCCTGACTGACTAAATGTAATCATGATAGCAACAAGAGCTAGCTCCAGTTCAATCTATTTGGAAATGCACCCAATAATCTGTAAAGGCATAAACTCATGGAGGCCGAAACAAGCCGAAATTTACACTATGCATGAAAGGCTTATTGAAGCAAATGGAATCTAAACAAACTATCCTAACAGAACAGCACATACAACAATCCAAAAGTCAAACCCGAGAAGCAGGAGGTTGACGACTTCCTTGAATCGCTGGTAACATACATTTCCGTCCTAATCAACCATACACGAGCTTGAATCACGAAACTAGCCAAAAAAAAAAAAAAAAAACAGCCCTGACAGCGTCGTTCAAACAGAGCACGGGCATTGCAGCTGATCCGCTACAGAAACCAGCATCCACGCCTGCGGCATCCATGCACTGGGCGACACCTAACCGCCCGAGTAGATGGATCTCCGCGGACCGGGGAGCAAAAGCGGAGAGAGATCGATCCCGCCCGCGGAAGCGCAGCGCAGGAGATGGATGGAGTGGGGAGGGCAAGGGACTAAGGGAGGGAGGCGGCGGTCTACCTGCGGCTTTCGACGGCGAGAGGAGATGCGGGATTCAACCTGGAGTGCGTGCGCTCTGCTCCGGCCTCCGGCCTTGGATTCGGTGCGCTTGTTCTTCGTCGCGTCGGCGTCGTTGATCGATCGGTTCGAGTAGTTTGACGACCCACCACCCCCTGGCGCGGCGGAGAAGCAGAGGCAGTGGAGGCGGCCAGGTTGGGTTTTTTTTTTTCCACGTGGCGCGGAGGGTGTGGAAGTGGAAAGTGGAAGGGAGCGAACTGCGTGGGCGTGGTGTACGGACTACCGGGCCCCAGGGGCAGAGGTGCACAGCTTCTTTTTCTTCGCGCTCCGATCCGTCCGTCTATTCGACCTACACGTATAGCCCATTCGACCCGATCCGTCCGATCCTGATCTGACAGTAATTCGGGTCAGGCTCGAGCTATGATTTTCAGTCCATGGTTCGGTCCAACCTGAAAAAAAAAAAAGAAAGTTTACAAAATTTTGAAAAATAGTTGGACCTGCAATTGTATCGGATCATTATCATCATAATATCGAAACCAAAAATTTGACCTAACCATTTTTCGTTTTTCTAGCCCGGTCGGATGTGATGTTCGAAAAGGAAAAAGTCTACATTACCTCCCTCAATTTTCTCAAAAGTCCGCTTTTGCTCCTATAACTCTAAAACCAGGATAAAATACCTCCCTCAACTTTAAAACCGTCCATATTACCTCCCTCCTCTAGTTATAAGCAGTTTTGAAGGTGGTTTTGTTTTTTTCTTTTTTATTTATTTTTGTCTAAAACTTCCAAAAATCATTATAAATCACAGAAAAATTATAAAATAGAAACTCCAATTTTATTGGACTTCACATTAGTATATCTACACACTGAACTATAAAATTGTATGCTCAATACACAATTTATACCTAAGCATATCATTTTATAGAAAAGCATAGACTAAAGCTAAAATACAAAATTTGTACTAAAGCATATTATTTTATATGTTCAATATGTAGATCTACTAATGTGAAGTCCAACAAAATTGGATTTTCTATTTTATGATTTCTCTGTGATTTATTATGGTTTTTGGAAATTTCAACCAAAATAAATAAAAAAGAAAAGACAAAACCACTTTTGAAACCGCTTATAACCGTGAAAGCAGTAGGTAATATGAACGGTTTTAAAGTTGAGGGAGTGTATTTTACCCGTTTTAGAGTTATAGGAGTAAAAGTGGACTTTTGAGAAAATTGAGGGAGGTAATATGGACTTTTTCCGTTCGAAAACTACATCAGCAGTTTTGGCCCGAAAGGATATTATGCTAAGCTTTTGTGCGCGGCCCACCCTAATGCGGGCTCTTTCGGCTCGGAGGAATGCACGCCGATCCCGATCTAGTCATTCCCCCTTAGGAAAAAGTCTACTTTTTGGTCCCTCAACTTTTGCGAAAGTCGATTTTGGTCCCTCAACTCCAAAAACCGGACAAAAACGGGTCCCTCAACTTTTCAAACCGTGCGATTTCGTCCCTCGGCGGGTTTGGATGGTGGTTTCGCTTCAGATAACTCGGTTTTGCTACAGTGACTTTGGTTTCGTTTTTCTCTTTACTTATTTATTTAAATTTGAATCTTTCAAAAATCATAGTAAATCACGAGAAAAGTTCATAAAATAGAAAATCCAATTTTGTTGGACTCCACATGAGTAGAGCTACGCAATGAATATATAATATGGTATACTTTAGTACAAAGTTTTTGCTAGAAGGTTTTGCCTTTTTCTTTTTATTTATTTCACTCAATCTTTAAAAAATCTTAGTAAATTACAGGAAAAATTATAAAATAAAAAATTCAATTTTGTTGGACTCCACATGAGGCGCGCAATAACACAATGCGTAGTTACTTGTGGCTCTTTAAACTGGGTTAGGTTAGCTAGGTTTCTTTGTCTTGATCTGGCGTGACGTCGTGCCGCCGAGCCGTGAACCTTTGATCGATGGATCCCGACCAATAAATTAAATAGTACACCTATATATCTTTATTGTGTAAATATGCTCATGTGGAGTCTAGCAAAATTGGTTTTTCAATTTTATGATTTTTTATAGTTTACTAAAATTTTTTAAAGATTGAGCTGAAATAAATAAAAAAGAAAAAAGGCAAAACCTTCTAGCAAAAACTTTATTCATTGCGTAGCTCTACTCATGTGGAGTCCAACAAAATTGAATTTTCTATTTTATGAATTTTCTGTGATTTACTATGATTTTTGAAAGATTCAAATTAAATAAATAAGAAAAGAGAAAAAACGAAACCACATTCTGTAGCAAAACCGGAGTTACTGTAGCGAAACCACCGTCCAAACCCGCCGAGGTACAAAAATCTGCACGGTTTGAAAAGTTGAGGGACCCATTTTGTCGGGTTTTAGAGTTGAGGGATCAAAATCGGACTTTCGTAAAAGTTGGGGACCTAAACTAGACTTTTTCCTTCCCCTTATACCTTTTTTTTTTTTAAAAAAAAAGATCTCATTCCCCTAAAAAAAAATACTGATCTCATCACAGCTCATGCGGACCTCACCCGCTCGCTATTTCTCAACCCAAAAAAAAAAAAAAAAAAAAAAAAAAAAAAAAACTCCCCAGTTCGCTTGCCAGACGGAGACACAGACAGAGACCCCTCTTGTCTCCCGCTCCACACTTGACCTCCCTCGCTGTCTCAGATCAGCCAAGTTCACTGAGAGATGGCGACGCGTGCAATCTCTGGGTATACAAACGCACTGGCGTGTGGCGTCCCGGATACATTACATGGCAGCCGAGCCAGCAAGTAGCAACGTGTCGTAACCGTTGCTACTGACCTGCTGTCCCCTCCGCCCGCCGCACGACGCTGAACGGCGCGGGGAGTTGCCAGCGACGACGGACGTATGGCCGGACGAGATCGAGCAGCGGCTGAGGCCGGAGAGATAGAGAGGAGACTTTGCCGAGCGGGTCGGTCTTGGCAGGCATTCGACGTACGTGATCGCGACCGGTGGCGATATTGATCGATGTGGCTCTTGCTCTAAGCCTCTAACCAAGTGGTGGACGACTGGACGCCGCTGATGATCGCCGAGACTTTTGGCTAACTAATGGCTTGATTAGGACGGCCTGCAAGGCTGCAATCCAAATCGAATTAACCGTGGTCTGGCCAGTGTTGCTCCACTGAACGGTCAAATTAATTAACCAGTATTTGCTCTTAGTTGCTTCTAGATTACTTTCGTGGGTGAGCGGGTTATCCCTGCACAAGATGACATCACGATGGCACCATCAGACGCAGTATACGACTTCTGAACTACTCCTAGCCAAAGGTCTTTGCAGTGGGCCTAAACTTGAAAGCTTACCACGGATGGACGCCCGGAGTGGCTGAGTGAACACAAAGCTTACCGTGGACCGATCGATCCTCCAGCAGCTCACGCAACGGCAACCGGAGTGGGCAACCGGCGTGACAGAGTGAACACAAGCACTGGACTGAACACGGGCTGGAGCATTTCCATTTCCATCTCTTGAATGCAAAGTCTACAGAGCGGTTGATTGGTTACCCATTATATAGCCATAGAAAGGAGCAACTCGGTCGGTGTTTCTTATCGATACTCGACCTAGCTAGGAAAAGAAATTTGTGTGCAAGCCAAGCACATCTATACCTAACAATAAGTACACTATCCGATTTTGTAGCACTTTATCTCTCAACATGCTGTATGAATTTGTATCATTCATTAGATCATTACTTGTCACGATCACGAAGTTTCTGTAGTACAAGGTTTGCTCTGTTTTCAGTGTCGTTGCTTATCTTTCTTCTTTTCAGCAATTCAGCAAAGGCCAAAGGGGGCAAAGGGAGGGTAGATGAAACGCGCACTAGTAGTAGTAGATCCACCACTTGCTTTTGTGCATGACGAAAACAAGAATTCTTTACGAAGAACTGGATGGCGTAAAGGGATTACTTTGGGACGAACGTGCCAAGAATAAGCAGAGATGCTTCTCTGGCATGCTGATTGCAGATGCATCATCATGGATATCCTGGGATATTTTCATCAGCTCGATCGTCAAAAAAGAGTGGAATGGCAGTCATCATGAGCACTTTCACTCCTAATCAGCCGCAGGACCAAAACACTCCAAGCAATAAGGGGGAGCAGAGGACAGATGCAGCAGGTCCTGACGGGAGCTCTGGAATTCACGTTCTATGCATCGCCGGATCTGGGAACTTTGTGGGCGGCACCGGTGGCTCGGTTCATCAGGACAGCGCTCATTCTCTGGTTGGGAGGGCTATGGGAGTTCATTTGGGTTTGGATCCTCACCGAGCCCTACAGGTACCTATCCATCAAACAGTACAAGTGTGTGAAGGACAAGGCAAATCCACTGCTGGTGTCATGGGGCCTGACGGCTCGGCACTGGTTCTACATCGTCCTCCGGTGCCTCATTCGGAAGTGGACCAGCGGGGAATGGTTCTCGGTGGTGCTGCTGGCTTACATAGAGGCGCCGACAACAGAAGCGGTGGATATCATCCAGAAGGTCAGACCACCTTTCCCAACGGTCTTCTACACGATGGGAACAATGTTCCTGCCAATGACAGCATGCTTCCTCATGGGGCTATGGCGCCAGCCCGTAAGGCGCCAGGGGCGCCATGAGTCTCCTCGCGTGGAATTGTCAAGGAGCAGGAGGGTGCCTTGACAGTTCCAAAATGCTGCATCTCTCCCGTCTACTTCGTTCTACTAATGCCCAGGTAGCTTTCATCTCAGAAACGCGAACTAATAAATTTAATCAAGTTGATCTTATTAATAGATTCAATGTTGTCTCGGCTCATATTGTTTCAGCTGATGGCCAATCCGGTGGGCTCTGGCTCCTAACCGCCCGAGTAGATGGATCTCCGCGGACCGGGGAGCAAAAGCGGAGAGAGATCGATCCCGCCCGCAGAAACGCAGCGCAGGAGATGGATGGAGTGGGGAGGGCAAGGGACTAAGGGAGGGAGGCGGCGGCCTACCTACCTGCGGCTTTCGACGGCGAGAGGAGATGCGGGATTCAACTTGGGTTGCGTGCGTGCGCTCTGCTCCGGCCTCCGGCCTTGGATTCGGTGCGTTTGTTCTTCGTCGCGTCGGCGTGGTTGATCGATCGGTTCGAGTAGTTTGACGACCCACCACCCCCTGGTGCGGCGGAGAAGCAGAGGCAGTGGAGGCGGCCAGGTTTGGGGTTTTTTTTTTTTTCCACGTGGCGCGGAGTGTGGAAGGGAGGCGAACTGCGTGGGCGTGGTGTACGGACTATCGGGCCCCAGAGGGCAGAGGTACATAACTCCACTGCCATTCGACCCGATCCGTCCGAGAAAATCCTGATCTGACAGGCTCGAGCCATGATTTTCAGTCCATGGTTCGGTCCAAAAAAAAAAAAAAAAGTTTACAAAATTTTGAAAAATAGTAGTTGGACCTGAAATTGTATCGGATCATCATCATAATATCGAACCAAAAATTTGACCTAACCATTTTTTCTAGCCCGGTCGGATGTGATGTTCGAAAACTACATCAGCAGTTTTGGCCCAGAAAGGATATTATGCTAAAGCTTTTGTGCGCGGCCCACCCTAATGCGGGCTCTTCGGGCTCGGAGGAATGCACGCGCGCGCCCCATCTAGTCATTCCCCTTGTCCTTTTTTTTAAAAAAAACCCGCTAATCTCATTCCCAAAAAAAAAAAAAAAAAAACTTACCTGATCTCATCACAGCTCATGCGCACCTCACCAGGCTCGCTATTTCTCACCCCTCCAAAAAAGTGAAAAAACACTCCGTCGGCTTGCTCAGGCAGACGGAGACTCAGACAGACGGCCCTCTTGTCTCCCGCTCCACACTTGACCCGTCCCTCCCGTCTCAGAATCGCCAAGTTCACTGATGAGATACGGCGACGCGTGCAATCTCTGGGAACGCCAGCAAGTAGCAACTTGTCGTAACCGTAAGTCCATAACCCCTCTGACGCGGCAGCTTAAATCTTGCACTGACCTGCTGTCCCCTCCGCCCGCCGCACGACGCTGAACGGCGCGGGGAGTTGCCAGCGACGACGGACGTATGGCCGGCCGAGATCGAGCAGCGGCTGAGGCCGGAGAGATAGAGAGGAGACTTTGCCGAGCGGGTCGGTCTTGGCAGGCATTCGACGTACGTGATCGCGACCGGTGGCGATATTGATCGATGTGGCTCTTGCTCTAAGCCTCTAACCAAGTGGTGGACGACTGGACGCCGCTGATGATCGCCGAGACTTTTGGCTAACTAATGGCATGATGATTAGGACGGCCTGCAAGGCTGCAATCCAAATCGAATTAACCGTGGTCTGGCCAGTGTTGCTCCACTGAACGGTCAAATTAATTAACCAGTATTTGCTCTTGGTTGCTTCTAGATTACTTTCGTGGGTGAGCGGGTTATCCCTGCACAAGATGACATCACGATGGCACCATCAGACGCAGTATACGACTTCTGAACTACTCCTAGCCAAAGGTCTTTGCAGTGGGCCTAAACGAAAGCGTACGATGGACGCCCGGTGGCTGAGTGAACACAAAGCTTACCGTGGACCGATCGATCCTCCAGCAGCTCACGCAACGGCAACCGGAGTGGGCAACCGGCGTGACAGAGTGAACACAAGCACTGGACTGAACACGGGCTGGAGCATTTCCATTTCCATCTCTTGAATGCAAAGTCTACAGAGCGGTTGATTGGTTACCCATTATATAGCCATAGAAAGGAGCAACTCGGTCGGTGTTTGTTATCGATACTCGACCTAGCTAGGAAAAGAAATTTGTGTGCAAGCCAAGCACATCTATACCTAACAATAAGTACACTATCCGATTTTGTAGCACTTTATCTCTCAACATGCTGTATGAATTTGTATCATTCATTAGATCATTACTTGTCACGATCACGAAGTTTCTGTTGTACAAGGTTTGCTCTGTTTTCAGTGTCGTTGCTTATCTTTCTTCTTTTCAGCAATTCAGCAAAGGCCAAAGGGGGCAAAGGGAGGGTAGATGAAACGCGCACTAGTAGTAGTAGATCCACTACTTGCTTTTGTGCATGACGAAAACAAGAATTCTTTACGAAGAACTGGATGGCGTAAAGGGATTACTTTGGGACGAACGTGCCAAGAATAAGCAGAGCATGCTGATTGGCATGCTGATTCCAGATGCATCATCATGGATATCCTGGGATATTTTCATCAGCTCGATCGTCAAAAAAGTGGAATGGCATGGCATCATCATGAGCACTTTCACTCCTAATCAGCCGCAGGACCAAAACACTCCAAGCAATAAGGGGGAGGGATCAGATCAGTTCAGGGTCGCCGTTTGCGATTGTTATCATTCCATCAGCTCAGCTGGTGGGAAAAGCAGAAGCATCGGTCTAAAAGCTATCTTGCACGCTTGGATTCGGATTATTATCACCACAAACACCACCGAAAATCCCCGATTAGTCAATGCTTTACGGCCGCGTGGTCGGCCTCCTTTCGGTTAGTGATGTAGTATTTCTTTTTTGCCGAAAAGAAATACAAAACCATGATCAACCAATGTTTATTTTTGTGGTGTTTCTCGTGAGATGGTTATTCCTCGAAAAAGTATGATGGTATTGATGTATTTTCACTGAACAGAACAATATTCCTTATTGATGTATTTGTCAAATAAACTAGCTTAACATTGATCAAGTTTACAATGAATTAGTATTAACATTCCTGTCTTTAACTAGATTTTGTTAAAACAAATGACTCATAATTTATTTAATGCTACTTATTTTATATCAAAATTTAAAATAACATTTTTTATATAACCTTGATCAAACTTTAAATTGTTTGACTTCACGAAAAGTGTGGTTTTTTTATTGACACGGAAACTTTATAGTTTTTCTCCACACAAGTCTTTTAAGATCCCCCACATTGGACTGTTGTACGCGTTGTGCTCCATGATTTCCACCGGGCATCTATTGGAAAACTGGAGTTTGTGGAGGGCTCACAACTCCATCTTTTTTCTTCAAAAGCTGCAAGGAGCTAAAACCGTTTGGCTAAAATAATGGCCCTGTTTGGATACTCTAGCCCGGGCTAAAACTAGAGAGTTTTTGGAGTAGTTCTTTAGGTGTGTTTGGATCCTTGGGCTCCATATTTAGTGGCTTAAAAGTGACCCCCAAATTTAAACCAGAGGCTGAGTTGGATTTTGGGAGGGCTAATTATTTGCAACTAGTCCCTCTGTTTGGATCCCTTTGGGGCTAGTTGAGCCAAAACTAGCCCAAACTGGCTCAGCCCTAGGATCCAAACACGACCAATATGGAGCCGAACTATTTTCCAAACAAGTAGGAAAAGACCCGCAAACCAGAGGCTGAGCTGGATCCTATTTGCAACTAGCCAAATGGAATTTTCTCAGAAAAAAAAAGAGCCAAATGGAATGGAGTGAGTTAATGAGTTTTGCATAATTTTTTATCTACTTTGTCAAAAAAAAAAAAACTAACCCTATCTACGGCTAGATCGGTAGCTGCATGCATGGAAACCAAGTTGCATTTGACCATGTTAAATTTGCGCCTATGGGTCATGGTTGGTCTTGCCGCAAAGGGGATGACACGCTGTGCACAGCTGCAGTTGCTGATAGAAAATTAGGTGTGGTGCTTAATTTGCACTCTGAGTGAGGAGCCCCCATGTGCATGCGCGTTGAAACTGAAAATTTTCAAAGCATTTTTCGTGCGCATACATGCTCCGCTATCCTGGCCATCTAACCTCCCCATCAAAATATATATTATCCAAAACAGTAACCGTATTATATGTGAAGCGTGTTAGTCAAACTTTCTCAAACAGTAGTGTGGACATTTAAATCTCCAAATAAATTTGTTAAAAAACTAGAGTTAAAGATATTTTAGATGATATTAATTATTTAGTATAAATATTTATATATTTTAATATAATTGCCCCAAAAAGCTTTCAGGGACGGTGAAGTAAAGGACTAAGTAGAGTGAGTTGAAAAAGCAACTGTGAAGAAAGGAGTATGATGAGCATGTATAACATGCTGCAATTTTTTTGAAAATCTTTCCTAATATTTTCTGAGAGAGTGGGATGCATTCTTGGGCTGTTAATTAACGGATAATGGGATGCATTCTTGGGCTCTTAATTAACGGCTCTCATAACATGGTGGTTGATTCCTTTCGAAAAAAAACATATGGTGGTTGACTTCTGACTGTGGCTTGGTCTATTTAGTCATGTCCCGACAAAGGGAGGAGTCGTGCCCATAGGGACCACATCTCACACGGTTTACTTGAGTATCTTGCCTGGCACTCGCAAGTTCCACCAGGTTGCTGAGTGGCGGGAAGATGGGTCAAGTAAGGATCCGTTATTAGACTAGATATGGACTGACATAGCGCGGGAAAAAATGGGTGCATACAGTATGCACCATGTTCCAATGCATACTATCTCTAATCTGCTCACAAGTGTGAGCACAAAATAATCAAACGCTTGTCCTCTTACTCTGTCTGCCTTGGCTGATATGTAAATAGTTAGGCTGGTATAGATGCATATTGTTGGATCATGATGAAGTAGATAACGTGGAATCCATCCACACCATGTATGCACTCATTTTCGAAAAAATTATGCATCAGGTATGAAACAAGGCACACGTAAACACTATCGGTCATGGATATTTCTTTAGACGTTGAGTACAAGTAATAACATCCACATGTATACAACAAATGTGTAATAATAAATCAATGCAAAGCTATACAAGTCCAAACGTACGGTTACGGATACTATCAGGAGATTCAGGACATATCCAAATTAAGTACTCCCAGATATTCGATGTTATAGATATCTGAGACCGTATTTAATGTTTTAAATATTGTTAATTATAACAAGACTAAAAGTACATCTAATCGATGTCCAATTCTCTTCGGACAGTTGGGTAGATATCTCTGCCCCTGTACCTCGACGGCCGACGCACGAGCTTAGCTGTCCGCCTGTCCGCTTGCTCGCGGCTTATGTAGGCAACCGCAGACCCCATCCCCAGCCTGCTGGCTCTGTCTGTCCCCATTCACTTCACTCGCCTTCGCCTCGAGAGTGGCAGGTCAAGAAGGGCAGGAAGAGCCAGCCAAAGCCAACCGAGGGATCAACGCAGGCCTGCAGCCTCCGTTTCTGCTAATACCCGTGGTCTGCGCCTCTTCGGACGGGGCAGTCGTCGGTTAGAGCATTGCTTCCGTGTGTGGTCTGGCTGGGTAGCTCGGTTCGTCTTGGAGCGGAGAGAGACCGAAAGAGGGAGCCAGCAGCACCCAGCAGCTAGCGATGGCGGGCGGCGGTGTGGCGGCGCTGGGCGTCAAGACGGAGCGCGCGGCGCAGTACAAGGGCCGCATGACGCTCGCCGTCGCCATGACCTGCCTCGTCGCCGCCGTCGGTGGCGCCATCTTCGGCTACGACATCGGCATCTCCGGTACGCCCAGCTCCTCTCGTTTGCGTTGCGTTGCGTTGCGTCCGCGCCGCGCTCTGCTTCCACTTCCATCCGCCACACCGTGCCGTGTCCGCGTAATTCTCATCCATGAGCGCGCGCGGGCAAACGAACAAAGCCGCCCGCCCGCCGTGGTTTGCTCGGCTCGCACTCGCCGACGATATCTAGCTTAGCTTGCGGCAGCCAGCCAGCCAGCCACCCGTTTCGGCTTCATGGCGCCGTGCGTGACGCCGCCGGCGTGGCCCCGCTAGGATTTGGCCGCTCTAGACAGTAGACTCTAGTCCCGTCACGCCGCCCAGCGAGGCGGAGGCCCACACAGACAGCAGCAGCAGCTAGCGAGGTGTTCGTCGCGTTCCCGCAAACATTTCGGCACGTACACATCACTGATCACTGTACTACTGACACATCATACACATGGAATCAATCGGGCCTTTTGGAAAGCTGGAGATTTCGTGGTATCTCCCGACGACACGCCTTTTCCCCTACCAAAGCCCCAAGGCCGTGTGATTGGTCGGCCGTGTGATTGGTCTGGTAGGACGACGATTGCTGGTGTAGTGGGGGCTGAAGCTGAACTGAATCCACCCGTCTCCACCGTAGCAGAATTTTAATTTTTGTCGGGCTCGAGCGAGCAACAAAAAGCCTTCTGTGATTTCGAAGCACGGCACGGCATCGCGCGGCGGACGCCACAAAGCTTGCAGTCAGAGCTGGCGGCGCCGCGTGTTCTCTGCTTCCGCGCCTGTACGTCGTCGCTGGCTGCCGCCGCTCCATCTCCTTTTTTCTTCTCCTTGCTCATCAGCGAAGAGGCGTATACAGAACGCGCTCCGTAACTGTACCTGCACGCTCCATTCAGACTTGGACGAGTGATCGGTTTCAGCTCGTGGTCATTGAACGCTCCACGCCTCTCTGCCGATCCAGATTCCAAGCTGCTGAATAGTTTCAGGGCCAAATCTTCGCCTCGGTACAGGTCGTCAGAGAGACACGATGACCGGAACCGGACGTCGAGATCAACTACTGGCTCCACTTGATGTCAGTCAGTACGTACTCGATAGACAAATTCCGCGACGGAATAGTTGCAGACGTTTGTTACTGAGCAGGTAATGCACGGCAGGGACCATGAAAAAGATGCAGTAAACACCCACGTATGACGGGAAAATCTTTGGTTTGTCGAAGTTTTTTTTTATTTTTGGAGGGAGTGGACTAGTGGTTGCCGAGTCCACTGACCGTGGCCTATGCCATCACGAGAAGAATAAAAAAGATGCAAAATTTATAGCACGTCGGTAGTTCGTTTGACTTTTTTTTTTTTTTCACAACATCACTTGTCTTATTCAAAAATTATATTTAAATATTAACTGCTAGAATAAGAGTTAATATATTTTTTTCTCCTCTAGCAATCTTTAATCCTTTTTTTTAACGTCAATATTTTTCTCATCTCCCCTCGAATAAAGTGTGAGTTGCATCTGCCCTAGTACCATGCATGAAACCATCCCAATCATCTTTTTCCCTACACACATGTGGAGCCCATCTCTTCTAAGAGTATTAAAAAGATAAGATATGTTGGGTACTGTTTGTAGCAATTCTCCCAATATTCATAAAAACAATAATATTAGTCAACCTACTACAACATATTTAGATATATCCTTAACAATATATAAGACAACAACTAGGTCTTACATGACATTTCACTATCAACTCATTAAGTATAAGTGGTATTTATTCTACATATTCCTTGCATCTCCCCTTCTTTATGAGCAGACCCACAAATGATATCGTATTTTATAGTTTTCTCTCTTCTCTGTCTTCTGCCTTCCACGTAAACGAAATGTTAATCTGGATTCCTACGACCTAGCTAAAGTGACATTATTGAAAATACCATTAGTAATAAACTAATGGAAGGAAGACTAGTGGAGTGGAGATGCTCTAGGAAGTAAGTATAACTCCCTCATCGGTTCCATCCTGAAAAGATGTTGAAGGACAACAACTCAATTACTATGTGATTTTGGTTCAAACCCTATACCATTACCAACTCTGAAAGGTGGTCATGTTCGTGATTGAGTGGTTGTATAGCTTTGTAAAACTATCTTGTTTGATTAAGTTTATATAAGATAAAGTATTCATGAGTACTAAATAAGTATTACTAAACTTAACATATTTGCCAAAATTTATATTTCCATCACAAATATCCATAGTTTCCATGACAAATTTTGTAAAATCTATAATAATAATCTCATTTACAATGACAGGTTTCTTCTAGTATGAAGAGGGTATTAGAAGTATATATATTTTATTCGCAAGTCAAACCAAAAGTCATGTGCAAAACCCGGTTGACACGGTGATAACTACTAGCACTATATAACATCGCAAACTATTATCCTAAACTAAAGCTGGCTTTGTTTAACAAATGACAACATGACCACTTGATATTATCTTCAACTACGTAGTAGAGATCATCAATGTTGAAAATAATTGAAAAAGTACTTACATCCTTCCCCGGTCCAAGGATTCCATAAACTATTTCCAAAACAAAAAGGGATTCCCTAAAATAGGCCTTTTAATTTTTAAAAAAATGAACCCAAAAGTACAATTACCCGCAAAAATCCTAAATTATTAAATTAGGTAAAAATATTAATTGCCAATTTGGCTAAATATGCCCATAAATTTTTTTGCTCTAGTAACATGTTGGCCTTTCAAAAAAAAAGATTATTTCACCAACATCCCATTGTGTGTCATCATGGCTTTCCAAAAAAAAAAAAAATGACCGGAACATCCCATTGTGTCTCATCATGGAAAAAGTGATGATTTTTTTTTTCAAAATGTTAATGCGTTGGCCTATGGTAACAAGTATGAAAAAAACTGCGAAACTAGTACGGAGTGTTTTCAAACAAACCTATGCAAATAGATTTTTCGTGTTTGCACATTTTTTTTTTTTTTTTTTTTTTAAAAAGGTCAAACACAATGCTGCAGGAGAATTCCACGCACTCTTGTTGTGCTACTAGTTGAGTTGATCGGGTGAACACTCTTTTAAGTCGTGCCACTGTTAGAATTTCAGATGCCATCATCACAACAAATTGTACTGTGTTTGTACTTTTGAACTCTGTCTGAAGTCCCAATATTTCACAATGGATTTATCTCCTGGTATGTTCTGTCGATCTGACTAACGGAATGTTGCAGGAGGCGTGACATCCATGGACCCATTTCTGGAGAAATTCTTCCCGGTGGTGTTCCACAGGAAGAACTCCGGCGGGAAGAACAACTACTGCAAGTACGACAACCAGGGGCTCGCGGCGTTCACGTCGTCACTCTACCTCGCCGGCCTGGTGGCCTCCCTCGTCGCGTCCCCGTGACGAGGAACTACGGCCGCAAAGCCAGCATCGTGTGCGGCGGCGTGAGCTTCCTGATCGGCGCGGTCCTGAACGTGGCCGCCGTGAACCTGGCCATGCTCATCCTCGGGCGCATCATGCTCGGCGTCGGCATCGGCTTCGGCAACCAGGCCGTGCCGCTGTACCTGTCGGAGATGGCGCCGGCGCACCTCCGCGGCGGGCTGAACATGATGTTCCAGCTCGCGACGACGCTGGGCATCTTCACGGCGAACCTGATCAACTACGGCACGCAGAACATCAAGCCGTGGGGGTGGCGGCTGTCGCTGGGCCTGGCGGCGGCGCCGGCGCTGCTGATGACGCTGGGCGGTCTGTTCCTCCCGGAGACGCCCAACAGCCTGATCGAGCGCGGGCGCGTGGAGGAGGGCCGGCGCGTGCTGGAGCGCATCCGGGGCACCGCCGACGTGGACGCCGAGTTCACGGACATGGTGGAGGCGAGCGAGCTGGCCAACACCATCGAGCACCCGTTCCGGAACATCCTGGAGCCGCGCAACCGGCCGCAGCTGGTGATGGCCGTGTGCATGCCGGCGTTCCAGATCCTGACGGGGATCAACTCCATCCTCTTCTACGCGCCGGTCCTGTTCCAGAGCATGGGCTTCGGCTCCAACGCGTCCCTCTACTCCTCCGTGCTCACCGGCGCCGTGCTCTTCTCCTCGACGCTCATCTCCATCGGCACCGTGGACCGCCTCGGCCGCCGGAAGCTCCTCATCAGCGGCGGGATCCAGATGATCGTCTGCCAGGTGAGATGCGACTGATCGACTGGGTTCTGGCCGAGCTCTTCTCTTCTTGGGACTAACGTACACGCAATGCAGGTGATCGTGGCGGTGATCCTGGGCGCCAAGTTCGGCGCGGACAAGCAGCTGTCGCGGAGCTACTCGATCGCGGTGGTGGTGGTGATCTGCCTGTTCGTGCTGGCGTTCGGGTGGTCGTGGGGCCCGCTGGGGTGGACGGTGCCGAGCGAGATCTTCCCGCTGGAGACGCGGTCGGCGGGGCAGAGCATCACGGTGGCCGTGAACCTGCTCTTCACCTTCGCCATCGCGCAGGCGTTCCTGTCGCTGCTGTGCGCCTTCAAGTTCGGCATCTTCCTCTTCTTCGCCGGGTGGATCACCGTCATGACCGCCTTCGTCTGCGTCTTCCTGCCGGAGACCAAGGGCGTGCCCATCGAGGAGATGGTGCTGCTCTGGCGGAAGCACTGGTTCTGGAAGAAGGTCATGCCGGCGGACATGCCGCTCGAGGACGGCTGGGGCGCGCCACCTGCCACCAAGTGAAGACTCTCAAGTGAAGCGTGCGTTCGTGCTTGGTTTCGTGGACAATTTTACAGCATTATAACTAAAAAAAAACGAGGCACACATTGACATGTAGACGGATACCTATTCTTATTGTAATCTGTATGTAATTGTAAGCAGGCTGTGTGATATGCAAATGAGATTCATAAATGCTTATTCATGATTCGCAAAACATAACAGATCAGGAATTTCATGGATTACAATGGTGACGTCCGTTTCAGGACGATCCTAAATATTTTCAGATCTACAAACTTCAAAGCGATATACGACATAATAACAAATCATACTACGTACAATCATTTCTGACGATGACAAAACGAAAGGAATGGTTGGAGCCCGTGAATCTGAAGTACAAAAACAATACAGCCTCCAGGTTCAGTAGTCCGTGCCTTGCCCTGAATGATGTGACTTCGCTAACGACCGTGCTGTGTGCCGGCCGGTGACCACGACGCATCTCCCGCCCTGGCTTCCAGCATTCCACGACCTCATGCTGCCGCGCCGGTCGCCGTCAGGCGCAAGGACACGGAACCGAGCAGCAGCCCTACCGCGGGCCTTCAGCAAGAGCACCGGGATGGGCAGCGCGCGGGGATGAGGTGCGACCGCGGCGAACGACGCGCCCGAGTATGCCTGCTCGGTCTCCTCCTTCGCCTGCGGGAGGGTTTGGTTCGTGGCCGGCGCGGGTTCTGCCTTCATGGCGTCGGCAGCGGCACCGCGGTGGTCTGCAGCCTCGGCCTCCTTCTCACCTGTCCCACGCTGGTCCAAGGCCGCTGCAGGCTCGGCGGTCTCCGACTGCGCGCCGCTCTCGCGCGCGTCGGCCTCGGTTTCGTTCTCCTCCGCCGCCGTCTCCTCGCCGCTCTGGTTCGTGGTCACCACGGGTACTTCCTCCTTCGTCTCCGTCTCGACGTTTTCCGCGGCCACCGTGGTCTCGGCCGCCGCCGCCTCCTGCGCGCCGCGTTGGTCCACCGCCGCGACAGCCTCACACTTCTCTGTTCTCAGCCTCCTCGCAGCTGCTCTGCCACGGACTCATCCACCTTCTCCTGCTCGCCGCGGGGCGCTACGGCCGCCACACCCACATCCGCATCCTTCCCCGCCAGCGCAGTCTCAGCCGCCTTCTCCGGCACCGCCTGCGCGACGCTCGGCCCCGCGGCCGAGGCTGTCGCCGTCATTGGCGCCGTGGCCTCACTCATCAGGACCTGGCCCCTGCGCAGGATGACGACGTTGTCCATGATGCGCTTGTGCGGTGGCGAGCCGGCCCCGGCCCCGGACGCCGGGGAGACCGGCGCCTGCGCTGCTGCTGCCCGTTCGCCCGTCCACGCGCCGACCGCGAGTTCATGGCCATGGCTAGCGTCTGGCTTTCGTGCTGCTTTTGCTGCTGCATTGGCGAACGAGGAGCACGGGCGCCGCGCGCGCCCGCGGTGTGCCCCGAACGAGGCGCGGCGGCCGGCGAGGCAGTCCGTGGAACGGATGCACAACGTTGCCATCGGGGGACCTGGGCGTGACCGGATCTGATGGGCGGCTTGGGTTTGGGGCGGTCGCCGGAGGGCGAGGGGACGGGCGATTGGCTTCGTCTCCTCGTGTGTCACCGGCGCGGCGCTCGAGAAACAGACGAGATCGTGGTGGGTGGGATGCAGGCCGTGGGCGCGGCCGTGAATACAAATACCCCTTTCGTGGGCCTAGGCCGTGAGACACATAAGCCTGCTGCTGCTGCTGCTGCTGAATCGGATCCGAACTGCGAGTGCGAGCCCGAGTCGGAGTCCAGCGCGTGGTCTTGCCGATTTGGGTCCGTGAATTCCCTTGGGCCGAATTACCAGGGAACGACTCTTCGACGCCCAGCCCAAAACTCCCACTCCCATCCCCAGGCATCAGCCCCTGCGCGTCCGCCCCGAAGCCGAGCGGCCGCACGCACTCGCCCTCTGCCTGCGACTGCGAGGAGTCGCCCCGTGCTTCCCCGTCCGGCCGTCGACGTTCTCGAGAGCAAGGTCGCGAATCCGCCGACTCGCCGCATCCTCCGTCCTCCGCGGCCGGGTCCGCCTTCTGCCGCTAAGCCCTCTCCTGCCTGCCTCAGCCCTCGGGCCTCCACCCTTGGCCGGCGCTCGGAGGCCACAGGCAGCCGCCCAGTTCTGCTGCTCCTCTCTGCTGCGGTATGCTTTTGTCTCTTAAACAACAGTAGATTTCAGCTGAACAGGAGGGTCGTCCGGCCTTGGAGATATTCCCCAGTCTGCTGCGTTTGATGCATCATTTTTCTGATGGTAAATACCGATTTTATTAGTAGTATTTCTTCAAAAATTCCAATTTCGTTTTCCTTGGAAAAAATGAATCAACGTTCATAGTTTGATAGATGCATCTGCATCTTTATTGTGATTGAGTATAATTCTTCGGCGAGGACAAGGTTAATTTCTGGATGTAACTGTGTAAGACGATATGACGTTGAGCAGACAGTTTGATGGTTTTTAGTTTAGGAAACTTGGGAGCTGAATGCACAAGGCAGGATTGCCAGAAATAGCATTTGTTCTATAGCCACACAGAACTAAATGGTTCGTTAACCTGCACACTCAGTCACTCGGCACTCTTGCAGTATGTCACCCAGTAGAGCTTACAATGGCTTACACTTTAAGAATTGTAACGGACAGCTGCTTTAGTGTAACTACCAATTTGTTAGTTTTTACTTATAGAAATTTGTTCTGTCATCACTACTGTTACAAGTAATCAGCAGTGGAATTATGTCAATACTAACACCCTCCCTCCCCACACACATTACCGTTTCTAATTTCTTTATTCCATGGCTTATAAGGTTGACAAAAATATAAGTTGGTTCATGGAAGCTCTTTTCTTTTTGTCAAATCCTCAAAAAACATTCACGTTTTCTAAACAGAAATTTTGTACTAGCCCTGTTGGTGAATGGCACACCATATGACGTTGACCATAACTCATGTTGAATAGGTGGTAACATAGATGTGGTGTGGCGAATTTACATTAGTAGTTATTTTATATGTTTTTGGTGACATTACTGAGCACCATGCATGCTACCTTTTATACGAGATGCATGACGTTTTCCGGAGGATAACTCAGAACCATTTGCTATTGAAACGTGCAAATTTTCTAGTCCGTGTTGGTCAGGTATCTTTACTGAGATAAAGTACGGCTTTTTAAAAATAAACACTGTTAATAATGAAGTATGTCTTTTTGCCACTAAACTTTACTATAGTGGATACTTATGTTGTGACAGTAACATATGGCTAACAAGTAATAATTTAACTTGTCAGGGTTACTCTCCATTTAGTGGTTATGGAGACTCCCAGGAAGCTTAAGTCCAGTGGCGTGCCAGTCAAGGAGGAAGTGGAATCAGAAGATGGAAATGTAAAAGTTGGCAAAAAAAATCTCTTGCAACCATTTTTCTCATCTTCCTTTCAAATTCACTGCCACATGCTTGAGTTTACCTTTTCTCTCTGCAGATTAAATCTGTGATTGTATTCTGATGGTGTCGGTTGCCCTCTTTGTAGGATTTGTTAGTCAAGCGCTGTATTTTCAAAAAAGGGTTAGTTAAGCGCAGAAAGACTGAAGTTTCAGGGTCCATGGTCCAACTACAACAGCAAATTGGAGTATTTGACATGGAGAACAAATTGCTAGACGGTCGTCCAGTTGAAGTTTCTAATGTCAAGGATACCATGGATGTGCTCACCAGTTGTGCAGTACAGAACACTGTTCAAGCGAATGGTCATAGTAAGGAGCATGTTTCTGATATATCTTTTCAATTTGATTACGTACTAAACGACAATTGAACAATTAGGATGTATGGGCCTGCTTGGATGTGAACCCTAGCAAACCAAGCCAATATGGGTCTGTTTGGTTGGGTGGCTTAGCCCCCAGCCAGGCTTGCTGGATGCAGCCAAGCTTTGTTTGGTTACCTGATCAGAAATTGAAGCCAGGCTTAGCTAATGCCCCAACAACCCATTAGCTAGGCCCCGTGGACCGTTTCACAGATACACAGAGCCAGGCTTGGCTAAGCTGGTAGTGGAGGTCGTGTCACCTCCCAACGCGTCGCACGTCCCTTCCCGATAACAAACCCGGTGGCGGTGGTGGCAGATCTGCCGGATCCGGTGGCGTTTCTCTCATCACTCCTCTCTACTCTAGGGTTCCGGCAAGCTCTATCTTCTTCTCCCCGGGTGGGCGATAGAATGGCCGGCCGGGGGCAGGTGCGCCCCAGGCGGTGGGAATGGCCGATGGGCGGCTTTGGGAGCCCCTCGGCGGCTGCAGGGGGCGGTTCGCCCAGGTTGGGGTGTGGGAGGCTTGCTGGAGCTGAAGATGGCGGCGGGGCGAGCTCGCGGCGGAAGAGGCCAGCCACCGCTGGCGCTAGGGATTGTCGGAGCTCTGTCGAACCCTAGCGCCCACGGTGGGGGGCGAAGGTACCCGAGCCGGAGTCTTTTTTTCCCCTTTTTTGGCAATGAAAATTATTTGTTTCGAAATTGGAGTCTGCAGACTGAAAATGCATTTCCTGCTTGCGCAGGTAAACTTCAATAAATTTTGGTCATGCCCAGTAGGGCGCCTCTTGGGCAAGTGAATTGTTAGCATGAGTTTAACTTTAGCTTTGGTCATCTGTACAGTGCATGGATGATGTGTTAGTAGGAGTATGGTTACACTAATTCTTCAATTTTCTGATTATCATTTTTTAAATGGCAATAGCTTTTAAACCGTACATCAGTTTTGGGATCTGTCTGTACTATAGTATTCGCTGCAATTAAATCTACAAAAAGAAGATCACACTTGCCTACATGTGATTAAGAAACATTTATAATATCTGGACCTCACATTTACACTATAAATTTAACGGATTTAAACACGGCCTTACTCCAAACACTCGTTCTTCTTCATACATACGTTTACCCTGCACACAAATTGGCATGGCCTCAAACCAAACATTGTAATTTTGACATTGCCCACGCTTTTGGCATTTCCAAATTTTGGTTTGGCTTGCTGGAGTTGCAAACCAAACAGGCCATATTTGCATTAATTTCTTTCATTTTTGAAAGTTGGCGAGGAGCTCTGGCATGCACTTTGAGTATCTATATGCATCAGTGCTCTTGCTTCTTCCTTGATTAGATATCTTAAAGCTAGGCTTCCTTTTTTTCATATAAGCTATTCCTTTACTGAAACAGAGGCTGTATAATTATTATTTTACTGAAATTCAGAGGTTATGTAGGTAACGAATCGGCAAGCTCGAGACTGCTGAAAGTATGCAAGACAATTGGCTGGAAAGAACCATCATATGACTTTGAAGAACAAGGACCTCCGCATACCAGATTGTGAGTTTTCCTACTAACTGATGAATATTAAGTTAAATGTTCATGCACTTGCAATATTTATAGCAGGTTGTGCATTATGTTACCAAAAAGGCATCAGCCTGATATCCTGCGATGCAGTAAAAAGGTGAATCATACATAATATTCTACACAATATCGTTTAATGGTACATTTTAATTTTGAGAGATATTATGCCAATGCTGGAATGTGATAATGCCAATGTCATGACTAATAAAAATACGCTAGCTGCATTCCATGAGTAGAGGCTTACCTGCAAGTTTCTGTCTTTACCACAAGAAATAGATTAGCATGTGAACACTATGAAGTGCTCTCCAATCTAGATGGCTGAAAGAACAAACAAAGGTGAGAATAAAGCTGCATTATTCCTAAGAATAAAACAATGAAGTGACTGAAATGTGGTTGGAGGCCATCATCTGTTGTTTGTGTGATTCTTTGTAGTGATTCATAACGGACCATGGTAAGCTGGTTATTATGATTAGAAATGGGAATCACTGATGTCTTAAAAACTCTGCAGATTCAAGTGCAAGGTGACAGTCCACGTGGATGGACTGGTCAACACCATTCTGGAGTGTTTCAGCGACCCCAAACCTAGGAAGGAAGATGCACAAGAGAATGCCGCACAAGGGGCATTATGGTTCCTTCAGCGCTCTGATTATGTCAAGTGATCTTGAGATGTTCCCATGTAGTGCGGCTGTCAGCCCTTCTGCCAGCCCGATTAAACCCTTGTCAATTTTCTCGTTTAACCTAGGGTCAGGTAGTAAACTCGTAGCTTGGTGGCAGACAACTTGTTTGCAGCATAGGAGCTCGCGGGATCAAACCCCAGGCTCTCCTCTCGTTTCATTGTGTTTCTTATTATTGGCTTACATGTGGCTCTTGTATGAAAATTCGGTGCAAAAAACTTAGCGCTGAGCGGCTTTTGGGAAGTCAATATGTTGTTTGGGCGCATTCTAATTCTTCACTCCAATTGAGATAGAAAACTAGTTCACTTCATCTTTTATCCCAATAGCAGGCCTGTTCGGATATAAGGGGGTGCAGTTGCTGCGGCGAATACAGCCGGATTACCTAGCACCATGAGTTATATACAGTTTTGTATCAAAACTTTTGTTAGACCGAAACTTCAGAGCGAAATTCTGGTAACTTATCCCGTGACAGATAAAGATGAGCTAAATGGAATTGGAATCCCTGACCCTGACTGACTCCTTTGGGTCTCCTCGGGCCATTCATGCTTATCCCTGTCTGAACCTGTTGATGTGGCGAGTTTGCCACCGTGACGAGACCTACTACCCTGCTCACTGCCTCTGCCGGCGTCTTGTAGTGCACCCAGCTCCTGCTGCACAACCTATGAATACGAGGCTATGAGCCCCGTCCTCGAGCGGGCAACCACAATACCCGAGATCCGAACCCAAGATCTGTTGGGAACTCACATTGGGAATTTGGGAGTAAGAGCCCGTGGCCGCTCTGATCGGCCACCACGGCGTCGTCTTCCTTCTTCTCTAGAGTCTAGACCGACGTTGTCCACTCCAGTCCGACCTGCAAACGATCACCGATAACTCTCTCTCTCGATCTCAATCTCCTTACAGCGAGGAACCAACGAGGTCCGGCAAATCTCTCCCAGTTCTACTCGATTGATTAAAAGATAGTTGGTTCCCTGCTCACTTCCGATGCCGGCGTCTTCATATAGTGCGCCCAACAAATGTTTTTTTTTTGCGATCAGCCTCTGAATACGCAGGCTATGAGCCCCGGCCTCGGCCTATACGAAGGCCCAACCGTTGCTGATCCCTGACAGTCCAGTCCACCGCCGCGGCATCTCACTGCTGGAATGTTCCGCGGCGCGAGCCCGTGGCCGCCGCATGATCCCGCCACCACGGCGTTGGTCCGACCCGCAAGGATCTCCTTACAGCCAGGAACCAATGAGGTCCGGCAAATCCACGCCCGAACGCTACTTCAACGCGAAATCAGGCGGAGAGTTCGAATCTCGTGAGAGCGCGGGGGCCACGCGGACCCAGCGCGCGGTGCCGATTTGGCTTGACGGAGTACTTGTTGTGGGCCAGGGTCAAAACTGGAAGGAAAAAAAAAAGGTTAGAATACGACAGAGGTGTTGCGTCATTCCGTGGCAGTGGCAGTAGTGGGAAGACTGCCCAAAAACGCCGTCTCCGACTCTCCCCGTCGGCGACTCCCATTCTGCTCTCCGGCTCTCCCAGCCGGCGAGACAGCACATTTCTTCTCCACTCTCTACCTGAGCGGCGGCGTCGTCTCCCACATACTCCACTCTCTGCATTCGCTCGAGTGCAGATCCGTCACTCCGAACTCGGACAGGTTTCTTCTCTGGCTGGTAAGCGACTGAAACTCGTGCTGTAACGGAACTACGGACTGTTCTATCTAGGGTTCAATGTAGAACTGGATCCATTCAATGCTGTGGCACTAAAGCAATGGAATCCGAGATGCTTTCTTCTTCCTATTTCAATAGGTTGGACTGGATGGTTTGTGTCCTATTAATCCGTTCTAACCACGAATAGTTCGATTAGGTGCTTCAGTGCGAGCCGTGCGGTTTTTGAAAAGAATCAGATGGTCGTCCGGCATTGGATATATTCCCCAGTCTTCTGCGTTGGATGCATCATTTTCTGATTTTAGATTTCGGATTTGTAGTGGTATTTCTTCAAAAAATCCAATCCGTATTTGCTTGGGAAAACAAAAATCGTTGTTCATAGTTCGATATATGCACCTGCATCTTTATTGTGACTTGTGAGTGATTATAGTTCTTTGGCAAAGACAAGGTTCATGTAACTATACTTAAAGACGATATGAGTCATATGACGCTGAGCAGACAGCTTGATGGTTTCTATATTAGGAAACTTGGGGGTTGAGTGCACAAACCAGGATTACCAGAAATGGCATTTGTTCTATATCCATACAGAACTAAATGTTTTTTTTTATCTGCACGTACAGTATTTTTTGTCGCGGCTCTGCCTCTCAGTAGAAGTTACAATGGCTTACTCTTTAAGGATGGTAACGGCCAGCTGCGTTAGCGCAACTGTCAATCTGTTAGTTTTTATTTATATGGAAAATTGTTCCGTCGTCACTATTGTTACAAGTGATCCGCAGTGCAATTATGTCAATACTAACACCCTTCCCTCCCCCACACGCACATGACTGTTTCTAATTATTAAGTTGGTTCATGAAAGGCCTTTTCTTTTCAGGATTGCCAGAAAATGGCATCTGTTCTATAGCCAGACAGAAATAAATGGTTCTTTATCTGCACGTGCAGTATTTTTGTCGTCACCCGCTCTTGCGGTATGTCACTCAGTAAAGCTTACAACGGTTTACTCTTTAAGGATGGTAACGGACAGCTGCGTTAGTGCAACTGTCAATCTGTTAGTTTTTATCTATAGAAAATTGTTCTGTACTCACTACTATTACAAGTAATCAGCAGTGCAATTATGTCAATACTAACACCTTTCCCTCCACACACGCACATTACTGTTTATGATTTTTTTTTATCTGATAGATTATAAGTTGACAGAATTTAAGTTGGTTCATGACAGGCCTTTTCTTTTTGTCAAATCCTCAAAAATCATTCATGTGTTGTGAACAGAAAAATTTCTGTACTAACACTGTCGAGGAATGGCACGCCATATGATGTTGACCATAACTCCCATTTTATAGGTGATTAGGTGGTAACATAGATATGGTGTTACAAATTTGCACTCAGTAGTTATTTTCTATGTTTTTGGTGACTTTATTACTGAGCACCATGCTATCTTTTATACAATATGCATGACCTGTGGGTAGGATGTTTTCTGTAGGATAGCTCTGAACCATTTGCTTTTAAAATGTGCAATTTTTCTAGTCTGTGTTGTGTTGGTGAGGTATCATTATTGAGATAAAAGTACGGCTCTCTTGCGCCCAGTAAACATTGTTAATAATGCATTGTCTTTTTGCCACTAAACTTTACTATATTGGATGCTTATGTTGTGACAGAAACATATAGCTAAAGAGTAACAATTTAACTTTTCAGGTATACTCTTCATTTAGTGGTTATGGAGCCTCCGAGGAAGCATAATTTCAGTGGTGTCCGAGTCAAGGAGGAAGTGGAGTTAGGAGATGGAAATGTAAAAGTTGGCAAAAATCTCTTGCATCCATTTTTCTCATCCTCCTTTGAATTCACTGCCACATGCTTGAGTTTACCTTCTCTCTGCAGATTCAGCCTCCGAGAAACCATAGCTCCAGTGGTGTCCGAGTCAAGGAGGAAGTGGAGATAGGAGATGGAAATGTAAAAGTTGGCAAAATCTCTTGCATCCATTTTTCTCATGCTCCTTTCAATTCACTGCCACATGCTTGAGTTTACCTTCTCTCTGCAGATTGGGACTCCGAGGAAGCATAATTCCAGTGCTGTCCGAGTTAAGGAGGAAGTGGAGTTAGAAGATGGAAATGTAAAAGTTGGCAAAAATCTCTTGCATCCATTTTTCTCATCCTCCTTTCAATTCACTGCCACATGCTTGAGTTTACCTTTTCTCTCTGCAGATTAAATCTGTGTTTGTATTCTGATGGTGTCAGTTGCCCTCTTTGTAGGATTTGTTAGTCAAGCGCAGAAGGATTGAAGTTTCAGGGTCCATCGTCCAACCACAACAGCAAACTGAAGTCTTTGACATGGAGAACAATGCGCCAGACAGTCTGCCAGTTGAAGATTCTACTGGCAAGGATCCCATGGATGTGCTCAATAGTGGTGCAGTACAGAACTCTGATCAAGGGAATGGTCGCAGTAAGGAGCATGTTTCTGATGTATCTTTTCAATTTAATTACGTACTAAATGACAATTAAAACAATTAGGCTTTATGGCCTAATTATTTGGATGTGAGCCACTGAGCCCTAGCAAATCAAGCCAGTATTTGTCCAAGCTAACAAACATTGGCCAGCATTTGATTCAAGGTCAAACATTGCTGGTGCCAAATAAATTTTGGCCATGCCCAGTGGGGCATCTCTTGGGCGAGTGAATTGTTAGCCTGAGTTTAGCTTGGTCATCTGTACAGTGCATGGATGATGTGTCAGTAGGAGTATGGTTACACTAATTCTTCAATTTTGTGGCTATCACTTATTAAATGGCAATAGCTTTTAAACCGTACATCAGTATTGGGAGCTGTTTCTACTATAGTATTTGTTCCAATTAAATCTACAAAACATGATCCCACTTGCCTAAATTTTGATTTAAAACATTTATGACATCTGGACCTCACATTTTACACTAAGTTTCAACGGATTTAAACACAGCCTTAGTCCAAACACTTTCTTCTTCATGCATACATTTACCCTGCACACAAATTGGCATGGCCTCAAACCAAATACTGTAGTTTTGGCATTGCCCACGTTTTTGGCATTTCCAATTTTTGGTTTGCTCGCTGGTGTTGCAAACTAAAGAGGCCATATTTGCGTTAATTTCTTTTTTTTTTTAAAGTTGGCCAGGAGCTCTGGCATGCACTTGAGTATATATATGCATCAGTGGTCTTGCTTCTTCCTTAACTAGATATCTAAAGCTAGGCTTCCTTTTTTTTTTTTTCATATAAGCTATTGCTTTACTGAAACAGAGGTTGTTATTGTTTTACTGAAATTCAGGGTATTGGCAAATAGAGTTTCGAAACTGCTGCAAATATGCAAGGCAATTGGCTGGAAACAACCATCATTTGACTTTGAAGAACAAGGACCTGAGCATTCGAAAAAGTGAGTTTCCCTACCCACTGATGAATATTAAATTAAATGTTCATGCACTTCCAGTATTTATAGCATGTGCATTATGTCACCAAAAGGGCATCAGCCTAAAATCCTATGATGCAATATTTATTTAAATATTTTTTTTTTAAAAAAAGGAATCATACATAGTGTTCTACACAATATCGTTTATGGTAAATTATATTTTTGAGAGAGATTTTGCCAATGCTGGAATGTGATAACGCCAATTTCATGACTAATAAAAATATGCTAGCTGCATTAACTCACTACACAAGCGTAACCCCGAACCGGGAAACCAACTGAAGTTCCATGAGTAGAAGCTTACCTGCAAGTTTCTGTCTGGTATCACAAGAAATAGATTGGCATGTGAACACTACGAAGTTCTATCCAATCTAGATGGCTGAAAGAACAAACAAAGATGAGAAAAAAAGCAGCATTATTCCTTAGAATAAAACAACGATGTCCTCGTTAGTATAGTTTGAGGAGTAAGAATATAGTTAGTTAAAAAAAAGTGGATCAAATTTTATGAAATTTCTTGTTACAGCAAAGCAAAATGGGGGCTCTTTTTTTTTCTCTTTCTTTTTGCTCTTTTCTTTCTGAGGCAGTATAATATGCCTACCACAACTCCTACCGTCCTATGGTAGCATCTTTGAAGTGACAGAAATGTGGTCAGAGGCCGTCATCTGTTGTTTGTGTGATTTTTTTCGTAGATTGATTAATAAGTTGGTTATTGTGATTAGAAATGGGAATCACTAATGTCTTAAACGCTGCAGATTCAAGTGCAAGGTGACTGTCCACATGGATGGACAGGCCAACACCATTCTGGAGTGTTTCAGCGACACCCAATCTAAGAAGAAAGCTGCAAAAGGGCAGGCCGCACAAGGGGCAATATGGTACCTTCAGCGCTCTGGTTATGTCAATTGATCTTCAGATGTTCCTTAGTAGTGACCTTAGAAGTGCGGCTGTCAGCCCTTCTGCTAGCCTGATTAACCCTTGTTAACGATGCTGGATGTGTACATCTCGTTTAACCTAGGGTCAGGTATTATTAAACTCGTAGTCTGGTGGTTGATAACTTTTGCTGCGGCATAGGAGCTCGCGGGATCAAACCTCTGGGCTCTCCCCTCATTTTATTTTCAATGCTTATCCGTGTGCCTCTACCGGTGTCTTGTACTCAGTATTTGGCCTTAATCCGTGTGCCTCTACCGGTGTCTTGTACTCAGTATTTGGCGGCCCCCTCTTCAGCTAGCGCTGCAGCTGTTGCTCAACCGCCAGCAAGTTAGATATGAGCATGAGGCTATTGACCGCTGTCTTCATGCGGGCCACGGCAATACCCGAGAGGCCGAGATCCCGACCCAAGCTCTGTTGGGAACACAGTGGGAATTTGGCCCAGCCCATGATGAGAAATTTTCAGAAGAAACCTTCCTATGATATCTTATCTGTAAAAAAAAAAAAAAAAAAAAAAAAAAAAAAACTAGGAGTATACACTAAACCCATTTCATTTGCCTCCAAAAAAAAAAAAAAAAAAAAAACTAAACCCATTTCAAATTTACATTGACGGACCGTTTGGCCACAAGAATGCCAAGTGTTGTAATATCCTATCATATTTAAACCTTTCAAGACTTGTGTGGCTTTGCCCATCGAATGAGGGACAAAAGCACGGTAGAAAATAGAGACCAGATATCAATATGTCACGACTAAGTTTAGAAAGAAATGACCTGCTCATTGCATTGATCGGAACTGATTGCACTTTAGCGTGAGGCACACGTAGCTCTTAACATTTCAAATCTAGTGAGGGGAGATTGGGATGGCGTCGTTATTCACAAAATGATAATTAACAGTAAGGCAGCAATATCCAACTGAGCCGTTGTGCCATACAGTTCATTTTCTGGAATAAATATACCCTTGGACTCAGTGATACTCTGAATCTCTGACCCACCTTTGGTAATAGACGACACACAAACACTCCACTTCGACCTGGAGCACAAGAAGCTTTGTGGGAGGTATTAAAATAAACATGGCAAGGCAGTACTAACTGCATTTTAGGAAACCGGTTCCAGACCTCAAGACTGTTCTGGTTGCTAGTACGAGAAACGCATACTGCCTGGTCACTAGTGTCTGCAAGAGCTGAAGAGCAGACTGCAGCTATAGCCACGGTTTTTTTTACCGGTCGGTATACCGCGGTTACGGTGTAACCGGCCCGGCCGGTTACCGCACCGACCGCAAAAATTCCCGTCGAATTTAAATTTGAAAATTTGAAAATTTGAAAAAAATTCAAAAAAATTCTGTAAAATAGCTCATAGTTTGTAGAATCCAATGGTGTAAAAATTTCTCAAATTTGAGTTCGTTTGGTATAAAAATTTCAAATCTAAGTTTGAAAAAAAGAAAAAAAAAAACACAAATGGCCCATTAAGGCCCATTAAATCATGAAGGTCAAAAACATACTAAACACACTCAAATTTGAGTAATTTTGACATCATTGGATTCTACAAATCATGAAGTATTTTTAGGAATTTTTTAACATTTTATAAAAAAATAAATTTTGAATTTTGAAAAAACCGTTCAAACCGCTCAAACCGCTCGGTAAACCGTTTAAACCGGCCGGTAAACCGCTCAAACCGCCCGGTAAACCGGATTTTTACCGAACGCGCGGAAAATTTGAATTCATTTGAATTCAAAACCCAAACCGTCCGGTAACCGGCGGTTTTACGATGCCGGACGGT
Source organism: Hyparrhenia diplandra (assembly GCA_015847255.1). NCBI lineage: Eukaryota > Viridiplantae > Streptophyta > Magnoliopsida > Poales > Poaceae > Hyparrhenia > Hyparrhenia diplandra. The sequence continues at coordinate 46,709 of JADLZK010007668.1, read as the reverse complement.
AAACCGAAACCGAGGCCGGCGGTTTTAGGTTTCGATCGGTAAAAAAACCTTGGCTATAGCACCGGAGACATATAATACTTGCAGCATCAGCAATACCGGAGACCAGATATGAATGCTTGCAGCATCAGCAATACCGTGAAGTAAAATGATCTGCGAAGACAAATTCAAACGCTTGGCACATGTCCTCGGTAACAGGATCTGCATACATCCAGGTGGATTCGGTCGTGATACGCCATACCCATGCGTGCAATGGATCTTCAGCTTTTTTTTTTCTTTTAACAAAATGATCTTCGAAATTCGGATCAACAGCAGCTGCCATCATCGATCAGTTCCCAGCTGGGGCCTGGACCTGGGTCCCCGACCAAATCACGTCGGCAAATGCGCATGGCGCGCGCACGCTGGCTGCCGGCCGAGGCGCCACCGCTGGGGCCAGGCACCGGCGAGCGGCCCTGTGCCCCCGGCGTTTACGCCCCTGCCGGCTGGTCGCGCACCGCACCGGCACCCGACGTACGATTCGACTCGCGCCACCACTTGATCCGAAGGCCCTGGAGCAATCGCTGTCCGCGGTCATGGGGAGTGCTCGGCGGTGGCATGGCATGGCATGGCACCAGGCACCGTCACCGTGTCTCTCCTGTCGCGGCACAGTGCCGCGGGTCGGGCGGATCGGTCGCGCGGCCACGGCCACGGCCACTGGCTGGCGCGTTGTACTTGTCGACCACTTGTGTTGCTGCTGTCCGTGCTGGGCGCGGCGAGCTGAGTGGCCGTGCTGTGCATTCAGCATTCATTCCAGCAGTTTGAGATGGAACAGTAGGTTGACGAAAAACGAGCGACGAACCGGACGGCGACCGTACGAGCGTTGGTGACACGGTCCAAGTCACCGCGCGCCCGGGCTGGCAATGCAGTCCGTCCGAGATGCGAGATCCACAAGACGGCTCCACCCTGCAGCATGGCGAATTGGCAATCCAGCAGGGACCAGATGGATTCCTTCAAACCACGGACGACGGGCACCGGGGCACGCGCTCTACGGGCAGTATGACCCCCGATGGCGATGGTCGTCGGCGAGGAGTCCAGGCTCATGCAGCTACGGACACGGCCCACTTGCAAGCGGGGCAGGCACTGGGGGTCCGTGCGTCCAGGCGCCGGCGGGGCTGGGGCTGGTTTTCCGTGGTGGTGGGTGGATCGCCGGCGGGCTGTAGGGCGGGTTGACCGTTCCTTTGCCTCGGTTCGGCGCGGCGCTGACCCTCGATCAGCCGGTCGGTCTTACCTTGCCTGCGTCGTCCGTCGTCTGTCCTTGCTCCGTCGATCCGGTCCACGGCGCCGAACGAGAATCAGCGCTGAATTAGCGAGCGTGCGTGGTCTTTACCTCACGTGCTCTGCGGCTACTACTGCCATCACCCATCAGCTGAGCTGAATTAATCCTCGTGGTCTTTACCTCACGTGCTCATCTGGAGCTACTGCCACCGGCTCGACGGTTCGGTGCACCTGCGCGTGCGTGCGTGCGCGGTGGCCGTGCTCATTTTCTTTCTCCTCCCCGGCGCCGGCCGGCCATGTCTGGCGGCCCGGTGTCTCGTCTTTCTTTTTCCGCCTTTTCACGGTACTCGTACGCCCCCGTGTCTTGGTTCCATCATGTCGTGTGTACTGTCGCGACCGGCATGCACGCATGCAATCTGTATGCACGGAGAGAGTATCATATCTCGCACCAACAAATCGATGCTCGGGCTGATCGACCCACTCAGTTCCATGTCGCGCATGCATGATTCGGTCTCGTCTCATGATTAGCCTTGGCGAGCAAAAAGGGTGCCAAGTGCCTGCCCTTTGGAATAGGCAACGCCCAACGCGGAGTGCAGGGAGTTGGTGTGCCAAGTTCTCGGCTTTCAGATACGTTATTATGCAAGTCGTGTCAGAAAGTAGTGAAGTTGACCCAACTTTGAGTCATCGGATGCAAGTCCAAATTATGTTGGATTAATAGATCAACCTAAAACCCTACTCGATTAAACTAGAGTGACATTTCACGAATTTAAACAATTACAATGACATTTGACTATAAGTGGTTAGCTAATTAAAAAAACACTTGCATCCTAATCCAACAATAGGGCTGCCAAAGGATCGATGTTGGGTTCGGTTGGTACTACCCGCCCGACTTAACACTCAAGGCACCTGGGTTCGGGGTTTTTCTAAGATCGGGAAGAATATCTTTCTTCTTAATGAAATACGGTGAAGGGCCTATCCCTCTCCGATCTCTTTTTTTTTTTTAACAACAGGGCTTGGTTAGACTTGAGGGCCACTCCTGTCACAAAACCTTATTCGCACGTCGAAGTCTACTATAATTCTTTAATCGGGAGAAATGACGGTGAAATAGTCCGAACCACCCACTCCCGTTCACATAAGTAAGATAAGCTTCATGAAATTGTGGGGGAAATGACACTTGAGGCTATACAAACACACGTCACCCACTCGATCTACTTTTTGGAACTCGTGGCAAATTTACAAATGCTGCAACTAACGTTATTTGACATCGAAGTTTGTATTCTCTGGTTCTTGACTTGTCATATGCTATTATATATATCCTATAAATATTACTATCTTTTCGTCGTAGTATCTTATCACATCCAGAAAGTGACCTTGGTTGTACTTATATACCGTAGTATCTACGGATAAGCTTTTGCTTAGCAAATCTTCATTTGAAATTTTCAGATTGATCGAGCTCTTATATTTTCCTCATGAATGCTAGGATCTAGACTGGACACAAAACAAGTGATTGAATAATTCCCCACTCCAAGCAACCCGAAAATAAACAACAATTACCGTTGCCATCAACGGTTGATGAAAAAAACCAATTCGTTCACACCCGGCCCCCCCCCTCGTTGTTAATTGCGCTGCACGAATCCAGCACGAACCAACCAGCGCTCGCGTCCGTGAACAATGCGTCGTCTGACATCACGCACGCACGCACGCGCCAGTCATATGAACACGGCGGCCTTGTCAAAAAATCAAAATTACGCAACAACGAACGAACGAACGGAAAACTCGATCAAAACCCACAAGATAACCGGCGTCGGAGGAGGAAAACCACCCACCCGTACAAGGTGTCGCGCTCGGCACCCCAGCTGGGTCCAGTCCAACGCCAACGCGCCGAGGCCGAGCCGATCCACATCCGATCCACATCCACAGGCCGTCAGAGTTATATGTAACGCCCCGGCCCAGCGGCAAAAAGCACCCGGTCGTCCGTCCTGCGGCTGGTCCAAGTCCAAGCTCTGCGCGAGGCGAGGGCGAACCAACCGTATACCGGGGAAAAGTCCCGAAAATAAACCCCCAAAACGCCTGCGTTTCAGCGCAAAATCTCTGGTTTCCGTTGCAATTCGTTCACCCCCTCTCCACCCGACTCCCCAAACTCCCGAGGGCAGGCAGGCAGGCAGAAGGAGAGCGCGCGATGCCCGACGCGATACCGGCCTGCTTCCGCGCCGCGGCGGCTGGCGGCGGCCGGGCGTCGTCGGCCGCGGCATCGGCGTCGTCGGGGTCGGGGACGAGCCTGGCCACGTCCGTCTACGACACGCGTCTGGGCCTGGCGGCGCTGTCCTGGTCGCGCGCCGCGCTAGGGGCTCAGCCTCCGCGCCGTGCTCCGCGTCTCCTCCTTCTCCACCGCGGCGCCGGGGTCCCTCTCGGCGTCGTCCGACTACGGCGACGTCGACGAGGTCGAGTACGAGTGCGACGGCGACGGCGACGGCGACGAGGGAGGAGGTGGCCGTGCGCGTGCGGCCGTGGCTGCTGTGGCGGCGGCGCGGGTCGAAGCGGTTCCGCGTGCGGGGCCACCGCGTGGTGGACCTGGCCTGGGACCTCTCCCGCGCGCGCTTCCCGCCCTCAGGGGTCCCCGGAGCCTTCCTCGGGCTACTTCGTCGCCGTCGTGGTGGACGGCGAGATGGCGGTCGTTGCCGGGGACATGGCGGAGGAGGCGTACAGGAAGACCAAGGCGCGGAGACCGACTGGCCCCGCGCCCGTCCTCGTCTCGCGCCGCGAGCACGTGTCCATGCGCGAGGGTGGCGGCGGACGCGGTGGGCACCGGACCTGCGTCGTCGTGCGAGGGAAGGAGCGGGAGATCTCGGTGGATCTCGTCTCGCGCGCCGCCCAGGGGCGGGAGAAGGACAGGGCTGAGGTCGGCATGTCCGTATCCGTCGACGGCGATCGCGTGCTACACGTCCGACGCCTGCGCTGGAAGTTCCGTGGCACCGAGAAGGTGGACCTCGGCGGCGGCGACCGCGTGCTCGTCTCCTGGGACCTTCACAACTGGCTCTTCCCCGCGCGCGACACCTCGCCACCCGACGGCGCGGTCGCCGCTGCGGCACTCGCCGCGGCCGCGGCCGCGGCTCCGCCCGCGCACGCCGTCTTCGTCTTCCGCTTCGAGCTCGCTGGCTGCGACGGCGAGGAGCGTGGCCCAGCCGACGACGCCAAGGAGAAGGAGGTGGTCGACAAGGCCGGGGAGGCGGCTGGGCAGGCTACGTTGGTAGGTGGGGGAGAGGTGGGGACTGGAGCGAGAGCAGCAGCAATGGCGAGAAGCGGAGGAGGAAGAGGGGGGCAAGCGAGCAGGCTGGCCAAGGCGAGCTCCTCCTCGTCGGCGTCTGTGGCGTCCTCCTCCGCGTCGTGGGCGAGTGGCTCCACCGTCATGGACTGGGCCAGCACCGAAGAGGCCGAGCTGCAGAGCGGCGACGGCTTCTCCCTCCTCGTCTACGCCTGGAAGAACTAGTGTGATCGATGTCATGTGCTACCGGCGGCGGAAGCGGCTCGCCGGCATTGTTTCGATTGATGATTGGTTTCACAATTCAGTGAGTGAGGATTTCTCTTCCCATTGTTGTAAGTTGCAATTGTTCAGCGAGCAATGTTCTTGTGCAGTTTTGAGTGCTCCACTGACCAAGCCATTTTTTTACTCCTAATACTGTGTGTTTGATCCAGAGTCCATCATCAAATCAGACTTACGAATCATTGGTCTAATCCCTTAATAATTAGATATACATATAACATTGTGGACTTGGAATCGAGATATTGATTTGGAGCTAAACAAGTGATAGATAGGCCTTAGTGGTTGAGTGACTAGATCTCTCGATTTAGAAGAGAGGGTTTGTTTTCCATGTCTCCCGTGACACTAGCTGAAAAGATTGGATTGCTCGGCTATTATTGGTAACTGCGAGCTTAATTCCCTCCCAATCATGGGCTGATAGGTGACAAGAGGCCGGGTTGTTTGGATAGCGACGTTCACATGCTGCTGCCCCGCTGGGATTGTGGTTGTCAGTTGTTCTCTCTGCCTCAAGTGAGTGGCTCAGTCAGGCTGGTGGTTAAGGCCTCTGCTTAAACAACGACAATCTGGTGGGGGCTTTGCCACCATAATATGCCATGAGTGCCGCAGCCAAAACAATGTGTTTTCGATGAGCGGGAGTCTTTGGTAGGCTGTCACGGGGCATTAGCAACTGGCTGATGGTATTTTGATTTTTGAAATGCGCTCGTAGTGGAGGTTGGGGGTAGCTAGAGTAGTGTCAATTTAAATTGAGGGAATTGTCCTGCACTGACGGCTTCCCACTTCCTTTGTGCTGAAATATTACAAAACGTCATGTTTTTTATTTGAGTTTGTTATGAACAAGACTTTGAAAAGGGTTTGATGAATTTGTTGTTCTCCATAGGAAGAGGTTCATGGATCATGGTATTGAGGCGTTTATTTAGCCTGCTAGATATGTATGCGGTTCCTCTGTTCGGTGAGACCCGTGAATGGCTCGTTGTTAATGGATTTCAAGAAGAAATGCAGCTGGATGACTGCTGGAGCAATATTCTCAGATTAGGCCCCCTTTGGCAAAGGATAATCACAGCTGCAAGGAGTTGAACCCAGCTGGACGACGAGCCCTGGGCCGTTGCAAAGCACTCTACTGAAATCCGGTCAGATTGATTATGCAGAGTCCTGTTCCTGTGACGACCGAGCAGAGCACGCCTTGTTTACGGTAACCCCGCCCTGTCACGTCTCGCGGGCACCTCCTTGTCCGGTCCTCAAGTATCACTCAGCACGCAATAGTTGACCCGGATCACGGGATCAGGCTGTTTGGTTAGTGCTGCTTCAGACCAGGCTGCATAGTATTTTTCTTCAAGGAAGCATCATGTGGCTGTCGCCGAAGCAGCTACCTCTCCGAATTCAGCCCCCCTTTCCTTTCCTTTAATTTCCTTGTGGTTCTGGGTGGAAGTGAAACCCAAGTGTTCGCGGTTGTAGCTGGAGGCACGCAGCACACGCTGGTGCTCGAAGTGTCTGTCGACCGCACGTTTTTCTAGTCGTAGGTGATGAAACAACACGACCGCCGGCGATCCGCCGCTGCCCTGTTGCAGGTTGGGACGGCTGAACGGATTCCGAACTATTGGATCACTTGCTCGATTGTTACTCAAACAACCAGCAGTCCCTATCTGTATTATACGGAGTATGACCCCCCAAAAATATGTAGCAGAGATGCCTGCCGTCCGTCATCAAATGGTTGTTGAGCCAGAGACGACGACGACGACGACGATGCTGGCGCCGCGATCTGCGGTCCGGCGGCACGGCAGGGAAGGGGGACGCGTCCATCAACAGCTCACTCACTCGCTCGTGCCTCGCGCGGTGTATTTCCCTTCCCGTGGGCGATCGCTAGCTGGAAGTGGAACCCGTGTGCTGCCCTTTAGCCTCCGCATGCATCCCCAAAGCGCACGGCCGGATGGGATGGCACCGGGGACACCAGCAACGAGGGTGGCTGGTTTCCCGTCGACGACGGCTTCATCCTCGCTTGTCCTTTGCGAGCGTGCGACTCCACGTTCCTGGTGTCTCCTATACCTTCGAGATGAGACCTCTCAGCAATCATCGTGCGCAGGAAAAGCAAACTCATCGTGCGCATTATTTCTGCGAGTTCTCGTTGCCGCAAACAGCGGTGTGTGACTGCCCTTGGCCTGGGGATGGATCTATCTGGCCGTGTAGGCTGTTTGATACAAGCCAGACTGCACTGACTTTGCACAGAAACACTGCATGGCTGGTTCGAACATGAGGTGTTTGCTTCAAGATCCAATCTGAAAATAGTTTGTTCACTGTAGGACCCTTTTTCATGTTCTTTGTTCAATAATAACACCTAGTCATATTTATGTTATTTATAATATAAATTGCTGGTAGGCCAACTCAATTCATTCCCTCAATCAAACACAATTCATCCGTCGGACATTGAACAAGGATCCTAGGATTTTCATGCATATACTGCGTGGTGGTGGTGGAAGCTGTCTCTACGGGGCGCCACGTCAGCTCCAGATGCTGAAGGTGAGGCCAGTCTGCGGGCCGGGACCGTTCCAGGCTCGCCGCCACGCAGTATATGCATGGCCTGCTCGGCCGCGGCGAAAGCTTTGAACAGCCCCTCGTTCTGGCGGTCGATGTGCTCGATGAAGTCGAGGTATGAGCTACGCACCACAAGCCTCGCCGGGCCTCCACCGCGGGAGGTGCGCAGCCCTACCTTCTTGAACGGATCCGTTATGGATCGGCTCGGGAGATCAAAGGGGACACGATCTAGCACCGATGTCGGAGAAGTCGGCGCCGGAGGTGTTGTAGTTGGTGAAGTGAAGCCGGCGGCGCCCCATTGGAGGGGGGGCGTGACCGGGGCTGAAGACGCCGGCACCGCCAAGGCGGGAGCGACGCGGCAAGGCCGGCGCCGGATCTTGCGGGAAGACGTCCGCCGGTGCCCGGTGCGGTCGGAATCGGCCGACGGCCGGCGATAGTTCAGAGGAGCCTCCTCTCTTCCGTTGGCGTTGACGAAGCGTAAAATCGTGCCGACTTGGAACGCCGGGGCGGCGAAGCGGAGGAAACGATGTCGGCGAGGATGGCCATCTAGTCAATGTAGATCAACATGCACAACCCCTACCCGCGCCAACTGTCGAACCGTAATCTCGAGCAGTCCTCGGGGTCGCCCCGGAGGTAGATCGGTTCGGCGGGCGTGCGTGAGACCGAGATCTAGACGGTAGTTCGAGAGGCGCAAGACACCGCGATGTATCGGGTTCGGGCCGTCGGCGTGACGTAAAACCCCCTGCCCCGAGCTCTATTGTTATTATCTAGGCTGGTTTACAACGGATGTAAGCTAGCTATGCCTATGAATGATTAGATGTCGAATGAGGGGGTCCCTACCCGCCTTATATATAGCCGGGGGGGGGATTACGGTCGGAAAGTACAATCGAGATACGATCTGTTGCTAGATTTCGGGATCGGAGTCTATCCTATCAAATTGTATCTTCAGGATATCCTCCAGGCGTCGTGTGGATCACATGCGGGATGACTTGATGCACACTCCAAGTCACGATCGTCCCCGGAGGTCGCGGCCGACCTCGGGGAGGTAGAGGTCGAGGTCCGGGCCCGATCTTGAGAGGTTGGGCCTAGGTCGTAGTCGAACTCCGGAGCTCGCAGCCGGCCCCAAGAGGTCGGGGGTATTCTGGGGGCATCCCCCCTTGGTGACGGCCGTCGGCGAGCCTGCCTGGCTGGTTTCGCTAGACGGCAGAGCGTGCGACTCCACGTTCCTGGTGTCTCCTAGCTTGGAGGTGAGACCTCTCGGCAATCATCGTGCGCAGGAAAAGCAAACTCATCGTGCTCATTATTTCTGCGAGTTCTCGTTGCAGCAAACAGCGATATGTGACTGCCGTTTGGCCTGGGGATCTATCTGGCCGTGTAGGGTGTTTGACTTTGCACAGAAACACTTCATGGCTGGTTAGAACATGAGCTGTTTGCTTTAAGATCCAATCTGAGTGAAAATAGTTTGTTCACTGTAGGACCCTTTTTCATGTTCTAGCGGCAATAATTACACCTAGTCATTTTTAATGTTATTTATAATAAACCGCTGGTAGGCCAACTCAGTTCATTCCCCAATCAAACACAATTCATCCGTCGGACATTGAACAAGGATCCTAGGATTTCATCTAGACGGATGAAATTGTGCACTCCAACCGTTCTAGGCCTCTGAGCCGCGATGCTCGAGCGCTTCCACGTCCCCAGTGGAGGTATTTTTCTCCCCCATGGATCAACATGTATCAAGTTCTCATCCATGCTAGAACACGTCCAACCAAATGCAGTTTTGAGGCGAACGTGGGAGTGAACCCCAACGTGGACCATGTTACACGGGAGGCTGGTTTGGGGGCCGAGCGGCCAAACGAGGCCTTACTCTTTTTGTTCACCCCTATGTATGGTTGGATCAAGACATTTTAAATTGTAGGACGTTTTGGTTTTCTAGATTTGGTAGTTTTTCTTTACACTTAGATATATGATGTCTTATAATTTGGAATGGAGGGAACAACACTTTTCGAGAACATCATACTTCAAGTTGAGGGTCAGTTATCCCTAAGCTAGAATTGCACTTTTTGATAGCATTTAAATGCTAGAATTACATCCTTTGGAACAAAGGGAATGGCAACTAACTATTACTGCTCCCTTTTCTTAGTCAAACTAACTTTAATCAAGTCTAAAAATATATATTCATCAAACCTAGGGGGTGTTTAGTTGGTGAAATATTTTGGGTTGGGGAATCGATACTTTTCATTTAAATTTAGGTAATTATTGTCCTTTCATAGGAACAAAGGCTGGATTAGATCAACTAATTTTTAACCAAGCTATGCAATTTTTTTTTATTTACTAACATTTAATCAAGTCTGCGTTTAAAGATTCATGTGACCTAATAACTACTTATTATTGTCATATTGATTCCTTTTATAAACTTAGTCAACCCCTGAAGTTTCTGAGTTGATACTAGGCTTCTCTTTTCATACTTGATAACATCCTTAGAATTGCATTCTTTCATACCGGAAGGAGACTAGTTAGTTCTGAGGGATCCAAACATGCCCTAAATCCATGTTCATTGAACCTACCAGTCATGGTACACTGCTTTTCTCTCACAGCAAAATAACCTCAGCTCACTTATCATCCACCTTTAAGCTCTGATCTGGGCGAGCATGGGGCTAGCAACTAGCAAGTAACGCCAGTTGCTCCCACTTCCTAAACTACACGTAGTTATGCGAAGCCGAAGTACACGAGTTCAGTTCAGTTCAGACTTTGGAGTATCGGCTGCACTTGCACAGCTGGAGACACGGTGGGTACAGCACAACCGAATCGTAATAGCATTCAATCAACCAATATTGTACAAACACCAATCAACATTATCTGTGCCGGCAGTGTGATCCCAAACTTACAACACTGTAACACCTTTGCTCTGGTAAACCTATTTCGATAGCCAGTAGATGAAGATGAGAAACGCGCAGACAGATGCAACGAGCGAAAAGAATGATAGTGTCCATGGATTTCTTCCTTCTGATGGACGACAGGACGTGGTTAATCTGTAAGGTTGAGTAAAGTATACATGAGATTTATAAGTAAGAAGGCATGGGATGGGCTTGATTGGTTATATCAGATGTGATACATACTGTTGGAAGCCGGCTGCTGACGTTGCTTATCTTTGTAGTGATGCCACCAAATGTTGACCGTTGAGTCATGAGAGAACCTAGTGTTGCCTGAGCTTGTGATATCACATTATCCATCTGTTATCATTAAATATAACTCTTTAGGCATACAAATGATAGCATTCATCATTCTGAAGTTGTAAAACATAATATGTTCATAAAAAAAACATTTATTCTAGACAAAAGTAGCACGGCAGAAGGATTTTCCCTGAAACAATCAAATTGATGGCTTTGCTATCTAACAAGAATAACATAATGGAGATAAGCAAGGGCAATGAATGCAAAAGTAACAACAATAAAGCCTTTTGGTAAATAAATTGGAGATTAATAAGGTCATCAAATGAGGAAACAAATAAAATTTTCTGTCTATAGATGATTCTTTCCCAATACCAGCAAACAAATGAAGTACATCTTAATCAACTATCTAGTCCCCAATACCAGCAAACAAATGAAGTACATCTTAATCAACTATTTAGTCCCCAATACCAGCAAACAAATAGAGTACATCCTAATCTACTATCTAGCCTTTCCACATCAGGGACCAATTTTATAGGACCTCACTTTTGGCATCTTAACCATGAAATTGTCAGTCCCCTTAAAAACTACAGCTTTTGTTCATTGTTGCCTATTGTTATCATGCCCAATTGTTCCTGGGCATATGCAACATGTAGGGTAACAGGCACAAAAAATTGAGCAACAATGGTTAGTGCCAACAAGAAGCGTCTGTTGGGCTAATTTGCAAATATCTGCAAGCAGAACTGCAGAAACCCCTAGGCATCCTAGGGTATCAAATTTATATCAGTGGGCAGGATTCCAAAGAGTCCAACTATAAGTGCACCTTGGTATCCATACAACTTTATAAACATCATTAAATACATTAATAGCAAGCTCATGATGAATCCACATAAAATTTATAGACTACTATCCTCTGTCCCAGAAACAATGCAATTTTAGGTGCATTCATTGTTAAAGTTTGACCAATTATATAGGTAACAAATATTAACGTTTATGACACCAAAATAGGTATACTGTGAAATATTTCTCATGACCAATCTAACAATATTTTTTGATATTGTAATCACTGATACATTTGTATATATATAGTAAGTCAAATTCAAAATACTTTAACTTCATACTATGCTAGAATTGCATTCTTTTCTGGTCGGAAGAAGCAATAATCAAAAAATAGTTGACTTAGGTCAAACCTAGAAGGGAAGCAGGGGCTGCGTGGTTGTGACCACACACAGCCAGTGAGTACTGAGGATGGGGGCAATGAAGAGGCACAATGGGGGGGGCTTGGAGAGAAAGGTGCCCAGGTACTGGACAAAACACAACGTTCTAGAGTGCCTGCCAGCCAATTGCACTATTTGTGTCTTCTAGCTACAGATCACTTTCCGGGTCCCATAGCAATTGTGCCTTGAAGGAAGTACCCACAACAAAATAGACATTGTTTGTAACTTCAGCTATCCTTAAAATCTTCCACTAAACATCATTTGCTCACTATCAATTGCAGAAAATTTCAGCCTCAACAAGAACAGAAAAAAATATTATAAAATCTGAATCATATTCCCACCCCAACTATAGCCTCAATGGTTAAGCATATTTGATTTCCTATTGGGCGTGTAGTTTTAAGATAGGAAACATTAATGGTATGGACCTGTGGTATTTTGTTGTCAGCTTCTCAAAAAGAATTGCTCTTTCCAAGTGTTGGCAATAAGAACAGTGAAGGCCAACATGCTGAAAATAGGATTTGGGAACCGGTTAGCAGGAGCTGATGTTGAATTGTTCATACAGATTTATAACAAGAAGACTCCTTATGCTTTAACTCCATCAAAATATGTTTCATAGCCATGTATCATGAGTTAACCTATTTCATGTTTGTTAATTGTTAGTTCATGATAAAACTCATTAAGCTCCTACGTCCTGTCAGTCCTGAACTGAGCGCATCAGTACAAACTTACACTGAAGAATGTAATCAAACAGCTTTTTGAGCCAACAGGTGGGTCCTACTGCAAATCCTGATATGTTGTATTGACCATTTCCGTTCCAATTATTCTAGGTATGTCCAGAAACAAGGCAAGGGGTCCTAAGTGTTTACTCTCAACAGGAATACAGAGAAACTTGAAGCTTTCAGCTTGTTCTCACTGAAGTACAAAACTATTGCACATGACGGATGTTTGATTGAAACTAATTACTAGTTAGGCAACCAAAAGTGATGATACAGACATATACTAAAAACTAGGCAAGAACTAAGTGCTGTTTAAATACTATGGTCAGGCGGTAGAATTCCTTGGTGCTCACAAATATATTGATATGGCAAACAAGTTCACTCAAAAAATATGAACCATTTGTCATAGGTGTAAAAGGTAATACTGGCATGGTAGCATGGGTCCATTTCTATCAATTTCAAGGAGTGGTTTGCATGGTTCTTTATTTAACTTCATGTAATGAATTCCTTTATTTGACCCTGTGCCATGAAATCATCTTCCAATAAGAAAAGGTAATGGAAGTTCTAGTCCAAATGTTTGGAATTCATATTGATGTTTTTTACAGGAGTGACCTTCCATATTGTTCTCTCAAGAAGAAATAGGAGAATCAATTGAAGGATGCCCGAAAGGAGGATATTTGTACCTGTCCAGTACTCCTTCCAATCGCAGCTTGTTCCCTGAGAAGAGCTTGATCAGCTGAGTCTGACGGCTCTTCAACATCAAACTTTGCTCTGTCAAAATCTCTCAAGTCAAGGAGAGAAGCATGTTGCTGTTTCACCCTGAGACTTGATCGAAGCCGATAGAATTCCTATATTGGATGAAACAAATTGTGGTGTCAAATGGGAGTACAGACATGTCATATGTGGTGCTTTCTTAACAGTACATTCAAAGTAGTTATGATGAATGGAACTTATAGTGGCCTAAGGGGCAACCAGGACCTGAGTAAGGTCTTGCAAAATCTCCATATGACGAGTCAGGGTATGGGAAAGAACTTCAGAACCTCCTGACGATACCCAAGTTTGCATTTGCGAATTTACTTGCTGTAACTGCTTCAGTGATCTTTCTATATCAGACTCGATATCGTTCTCCGAACCATCTGATTTCATAGAGACCAGTTTACGGTATGCAATCATTTGATCATCTAACTGAGCTTCCAACCTCCTTGCCTGAAAGAGAAGATAATAAACCATTCAAAACATGGTAAACCTTACACAACAATAACTGGATTAGGCAGGAAAACCAGGAGTAGCCTACAGCATCATGAAACTATAAAGAATAAAGATAGCTAATACAGTATGGCATGTTTCGGAACATTGGCAGTCTTAAACCATAGTTAGATGGATTGAATTGAAACCCTCTACAATCATATTACCAGTAAACATACACGGCTTTGTTATGAAAACAGAGCAAGTCAATGAAAGGTTCATTTAGAGCTGCAGGAAACGAAATCTAGACACCATAGCATTCAATCGGTGCATCATTCTACTTCAACAGGTTGCCCCTCCACTGGGAGAAATGCTAAATGACGTTACAAGCGAAAAACTAGACTAACGGATCGTCGAAACGAAGATACTAAATCCAATTCAACTTGTCACGGCAGACCATTCGCTCCGGACACGAGCAGCCTCCTCCAAAATTGTCCCTCCTCACTTCTGCGCGCCTGTAACCCCACTCCATCGCAAATTCGACAGGAGCAGATCCCGAGTAGAGACTAGGGAGGCACCCACGGAGCTAGCGCAGCGGCAAGAGCTGGACCGAGAGGATCCATGGAACTGCAGATGGAAAGAAAAAAAGCAAGCGCGGGGATCCGAGGGCCGGGTGGGTCACCTGCTTGCGAAGGGCGTCCCAGGAAGACGCCTCCATGGCCCCCGCTCCTCCTCCTCGTCTTCGCCGCCGTCCTAGCGGTTCGTCGCGTCGGGAGGACAGAGATCGCGTCGGCCCGCGGCCGCGGCCGCGGCGTCTCCTCTAGATCTCGCGCGGGCGAGCGGGCGGCGAGCGAGCGAGCGAATCGGTGGGAGGGAAGAGGACGGGCGGGGCGGAAGGGGTGGTTGGAGGTGGCCGAGCCTGATGCGCCCGCCGATGTGTTTGGCGAGGGAGATGCGTCAGGTCGGGTGGTGGCCAGTGGCGTGGTCAACTCACCGACCCGGGTGCGCCCTACCGTGCTCCTCCGCAACGCTGCCGAGCCGGGCGCGGTGAGGCAATGCTGCTACCAGCAATCACGCGCCCACCAGTCAGGGCCGGACCCGGACTGAACCCCGCCCGGACTGAACCCTCAAATCCAAGTGAATATCTTGTCAAAAACCAAGGGCGCGTTTGATGTGGGGCATTTTGGGTGGTCCGAGCCTCCTAGGTGCACCTCCTCACGTTTGATTCCACGATGTAAAATACGCTGAGCCTCTCCCACGATCCAAAAACGCTCTCAAGATCCGTTTTTTTTTGGGGAGCCAGGCGTTATGTGCTCGCGCCGAGCAAGGAAAGGATAGCGCTACCTCCCTCTCACCCACCGCCGCCGCCGCTCACCTCCTCCTTCGCCTCGTCCTGCGTCCTAGCCCATGCCGGAGAACACCCTTGTCCTATGCCGGCAGACACGCCCCTTCCCCATAGCCGCCTGCCGGCGGCGACGACAAATGCCGCACCGCCGCCGCACGAGGTCCCAACGACCGCGCGTGGCGGCGGGAGCGTGAGCATGGTGGCGCCGCCCGCGCCGTGAATAAGAGCCGGAAGGCGGGCAAACGATCGATTCGCCGCGCCACCGGTCGTGATGACCGAGGGCATCTCGGTCTTTGCGACCACCGCCGCTAGAACGTGGTGCCGAGCGGCCCGCGCGATGGCGAGATGGAGTCCGATGTAGAAGGAGTGGAGGGTCGCAGCTCTGCGCGCTGCCGTCACCAATGGCATCTTGGGCGCTCTCCTCTTCCTGTGTGTTGTTGCTTGCATTGCATTGCTTGCTTGTGTGGTTCGATTGCTTGCTTTGCTTTCTTGCTTGTGTGCTTGGAGTGGAGGCGCCGGTACAACAGCTCTAGGAGAGGGCACCCGTCAACGGCAGCATGCTCACCACGACCATGGCCGCCGCCTAGGAAGTGTTCGATAGAATGCCTTAAAGGGAAGCGGGAGGGTAACTTCACCCCACTGCAAATGCAAGGTCATCATATCAATCTCTACAACAAATCAAACACAATCCTAATCCGACCTGGCTGACTAGAAACGAAGCAATCAAACAACAGGCCTTGCCCACTATGGCCAGCCACAGCCAGGCCAGCCGGCCGAACCACCCTTGCGCTCTACATCAAACGCACCCCAAGTGAACTAGACTCAGCCCCCACGCTTCGCGTGAAGAAGAGAGGGGGTAAAAAAAATGGACAACAACAATGTGGGATCTTCGAATAGTAGGAAACCCGTTATGGAACAATAATGGATTTTAAGGAACAATGATAAACCCGTTAAGGTATATTACCGGGTGTACTGTAACAGTAACAACCCGCTAAGAACAGTAACGGGTCACCTGGAACAGTGTTGAACCCGGTATTGTAGATCTACAATATTACTATTCATAAGCGTTGTTGGATGTTCACCAAAAATAAAGGCCTTTATAGATAAGGTTGTCAATTCAAACAAAAAAATGAATAAGGTTATGCTTGGTGTAGAGAAGACCGGCATCAAGTTATCCTATTCTGTCGGCTTATTTCATCTTATTCTTTCTCGCATAACATTATTTGGTTGGGAAACAAAAAAACGGTTTGATGTGGTGTCCTCACTAGTCTCGAATGCGAGCGCTCTAAGCCACTGACGTCGAATGTGGGCATGGCGGCCACATACGCGCCACGATAGTCATGAGCTTACTGGTTGTAGAGGCTCGCCATCCTCAGATGCAGCGACAACAGGCGCTGCATAGCAACTTCTCTTTAGCTTTAGCCTTTTATTTCAAGAGAGAGAAAGTGTGGGTAGAAGATAAATATTAGGGTGATAAGTAGGCTCCACTTGTGAGCAACAGACATCCCGAGGTAGGATAGAATGATTCCATTTCAGATAATAAGAGTGAAATGGCTCCATAAGTTATGTATCTACGTTTGTGTAGAGAGATTAAATGTTTTTACTTTTTATTATTTGTTTGGAGGAATCGAATGGATAGGATGTCATATCCGCAAGGCACTGTCATGTGAGGTCCATGTGAGAGACAAATGACCGACCTTATCTTCTTTCATCGGTTGATCTAGATAGCTAGAGGATATGAATAGCCTATAAAACTTTCCTACAAGATCACGAGTTCTAGAGCAAAGATTGATTAATAACAAAGGTGACGGTTAATGCAATTACATTCTCGAACTCTATTTCACACAAGCAACCCTCCTACACAATTGTAGTTGTTATGTCTCTAGGTTGTATTGTATAAGCACATAGGACTAGCAACTACTCAACTACACTAGGGTGATAACTAAAGAGCTAATCATTACTAGATACAACTACAAGCTACTTCATAATTACACAAGCAGCTACCACAAACAAAATAGATATGAATGTAAATCATAGCAGAGTGATAGTGATCAAACCGAACAGAGCAAGAGAGATGGAACACATTGACTCAAGCCCGAGATTCAATTGCTTGCTGACAATATATGTCCTCGTTGCAGTGAGTCTAATCACAACCAGCTAACCATAAGCGTGTCATAGTAACCACATTAAGGCACTCTAACTAGCCACGGTTTCATTAGAGTTACAGGTATTGAGCACAAGAGCCCTCTTTCAATTAATCGATTGGAGCCAGCAAACGATCACGACCGCTCATCAATCCTTCTTTATCCGCGCTAGCCGTCACCTTCTAGCATATACTAATTATGATCTAATAACAAATACTAATAGAGGCTTTGGTGCGCATAACTCATTAGAAAAAAAAATTATAGTGATCAAATCAACCAGGGTCTCTATAATTTTTTTATCACTATAGTGGTCAAAGCCCCGAAAGTTGAACTGCCCACGTGAGAGAGCCGGTAGTTTTGGTGGTCGTAGGATTGCGTGCGAATGATGAGACCTTCAATGTGGGAAGATTCATTTGGAGGCGGCTAGCAAATGCCATGGATGATGCTAGGAGGAATCGCCATATGCTCCTTACCTCATGTTTATGATTGAGAGGGTCACGGGGAAGATTTATCCCAAGGGACTGTTTCCATACAGACCTACAACATTGAGAAGACCCATGGCTTGGAGGGAGGGAAGACTAGTGGCGGATCCACCTGCAGGAGGCACCTCGGTGGCGGAGGGACTTAGAGGAGCCCTCTGGCTCTAGGCCCGGGGAGGCACAAAGTGGCTCGATCCAAGATCAAGAAGTGGATCAAGGCCATCTTTGGGCATTGCGCATATTCAGCTCGGCAGACTTATGAGATGCGCAAGGAGGTGAGGCGAGCATTCAAGAGCGTCGGGGAGAAGCAAGGACTTCCAGGTTCCTCCCCCTATTCCTAGGCCCACGGCCAGTATGACCTTCCACCTCACCCGCTATTCCTAGGCCACGGCGGTATGACCTTCCGGCTCTCGGGGACCAGCGGCTCGGACCAGGACCTCTCGGACACTGCTTGGCTCGTTCTCTCGGCCAGATTCCAGCCTGACGCTCCCACTCGTCGCTCTCACGCACCAGTCTCGCGTTATCTCGAGGAGGAGGACGAGGACACCGCTTCCGGTCGTCGGGATGATTCCAGGTGAGGAGTGACTCAGCTTCATTTCTTCTCTTTTCTATGATCTTTTTTGGTGTTTGGCGCCAAAGGGGGAGAAAATTAGAAGAAATGAGGGGGTCAAACTTTTTTCGACCCCTTGGAGATGGTTCGAGGATGTTGCGGCCGTGCTTCCCCGAGTTTAGATTCTTTGAGAGTAGCTTGTTAGGTGTGAGTTCGAGAGAAACTCTATTTTATGTAATAATGCCACCTATGACTTGTTATTTCTCGGATTTGGTCTGTTGAATGCTTAAACTCTATTTTAGATAATCTGCTTTGCAAGTTTTATTTATATATCATGTCATATATGCGGTGGATGCTTGCTGCATGCGTGCATGCGTGAGAGGCGCGGCGGTGCCGTGCCGAGCGGCGGTGCCGGCGAACGCCGCACATCATTATATGACATGATATATAAATAAAACTTTGCGGCATGGCACAACCCTTTGTGCTCTGATTAGTTACTTTTGTCATAGGCATCACGGTTATATATTTATGACACTTTGTTAAGCACCCCACAGCAACCATGAATGTAGGGAGAGGCCTTGCACTCTTTCTAAATGTGTGATTTGACCTTCATGTCAAGTTGAGAATTCAAATCTCGCTCACACATTTAGGGGGAGGCCTCACCACACCTAAATATATGAAATTGACCTTTTATGTCAACAATGAGAATTCAAAACTTATTCACATATTTAGGGGGAGGCTCTTACATCCTTGGTCTTCGAAATCTAAGTTTGACTTTACTTCTTATGTAAGCTCTAATTTGGTTGTCATCAATCACCAAAAAGGGGAAGATTGTAAGTGCAATCAAGCTCTAAGTGGGTTTTGGCGTTGATGACCACCAAATTAGGGGACTAATGAGATTTACGAAGATGACATGCAGGAAATAAAATAAGGAGTTGGTGTACAGGTCCAAAGGCATCAAATGAGCTAGATGGTGGTGTTTCTGGATCAAGGCGTTTAAATTATTTCATATTTTGAATCTTGAGTTTAGGAAATGCCGTACTATCAAGAGGAATCCTAGGATTCTCGGGTACCTGTGGACCAAGTGCTCTAAACTTCAAATCAGACACAAAACACAACTCCTAGCCTGACCGGCCCGAGAAAACATCATATTTCACACCCTTGTTTGTCGGTCGGCACGCCATGATCTGTCACGCATTGGTGCGGCGGTGCTGCGCGCGCTGCAAGCGGCCGCAGCGTGTCGATCTTGGCAGTGCCACACTTAAGTTCGACTGTTGGGACTGTGGGGTATAAATACCCAACCTACCCCTCCCACAACGGTCACCTGGCTCACTCTTCTTCTTCCTCGCGACCAGAACAGCCAGGAACACCTCTTGCTCTCTCTCTCCCCTCCATTGAAGCACCTTGAGCTCCCCACTCAATCTCTCATTTCCCACCAGGGATTTTTGAGGGAAAAGGCAGCAAACTTCGATTGGAGACCGGATCTACTACTTCCCCCACTCAAAAGAGTATTTGGTTCACATTTGGCCGGAACCCTAGGGTTCTTTACTCTTAGAGCTTGCTCCTAGATGGCTAGGCGTCGCCCTTGAGCTTGCCCCCTTCGTGTGGCAGCCTTGGGAAGTTTGTAACCTCACACAAACAACAATACATTACCCCACATCTCTAGGGTTAACTCCCTAGACTTGTGAACGAGGGAAAAGGCAAGCCGGTGGGCAAGCTAAGCCTTGTGTGGCAACCTCAACAACGTGGACGTAGCCCAGCCTGTGTGGCGACGGTGAACCACGGGTCAAATCCTTGTGTCACTTGTGTTCTTTACATTCTTGCATATTTATCTTGTGAGCTAGGGTTTTGTCCCGATCTATCTTGTTGCAAGGTTTCTATCATATTGGCCCTGTCCTCTGTGAAGTATTTGTGTGCAGGAAGTAGTGTGAATCACGAGCACCAAGTTCACAGCTCTCAGATTCACCTCGGAGTCACTTCTGTGAAGTGACTCGCGGCGAAGCCGCTTCGTGGGCCTTGGCGGTGCGCGCTGGACTTCCCGACAGGCCTCGGTTCACTTCTCTATCTGTCTCATCAATCTCACGCGGCGGTCTACTTGCGCGCCTGGCAGCGATTGCCACGCATATCTGTACTGACAGTGTGCTAGAGTTTTAATAGGTCGATTTTAGGGGGTAAGCCTATTCACCCCCCCCCCCCCTCTAGGCTTCCATCAGATCCTACAGTTTGCAATCTAAGAAAATAAAAAGGTCTATCCGCAAGCGCATAGATATAAATACCACTTGTAGCATTTCACCGGGTGTAATCCAGGTTTTGTCATTTATATTCTACCACAGGGAGGAATAATTGGAGGTGGGCTCATATATAATTGATAGGTGGCATACTTATGAGAGAGACTATCACTAGTGCTAAGTTTAGCAGGGGTAAGCCAATAATGATAGAATATGATAATGATAAATAAAGGCAGAGGCATCACACACAGAGATAGGAAATAACTACTATAAGTTAGACTTAACATTGGACTACTTTAAGAGACAGAATTCATATATAGCATTGAATCTACTAAGTCATTACATCTACTCTAAGGCATACATTATCATATATAGCATAGTAAACTCTAGATCATGTATCCGGACGACTATCAAGGAAAATCAAGAGTGAAACAAGATATTCCCCATAATCATTGTCCACTTGCCTTATAGATGGAGGGTGGACTCCAAAGGACTCAACAGGACTGTCACTCCCGCGATCTACCACACGTCCCGGAATATAAGGTGCATTTGCAGGTAAATCATATATAAGCACCATGCTTACATAATTATTTCTACCACCTAATCCACTCGAGAATTGAATAAGGCTCTCTATGAATAGATACATATATCTATCATAAACCACATCTATATCAAACATACTATTAGAATAAAGTAAGAACATAGCAAAGCAACACATAATATTATAAAAGAGCAAAGTCATAGATACAAGATAATATCCGTATGCAGTAAAACTTGAAGATCTAGAACTCTGGGTAAGCACACCCAGCTCTACTTGAATCTGAGTTGCTAATCAACTTAGACGAACTAGAACTAGATGAACTAGAACTAGACAAGTAGCTAACCCTAATCTCTGGTGGAGATACTCTCTTCTACTTCTGCCTGACTTGGCTGATAATGAATCACAACTGAATTAATATGAATTAGGGTTTAACCCTGGGGCAGAGGTCCTTCTTATAGGCCTTGGCGATGAATGACGACCATTGGATCAAACCGACCTCAACAACGGTGTAGATACAACCTCAAAGTCGGTTACAAACTGACCTAGAAGTCTGAGGCTGGCCTGAGGGTCCCACCTGGCGGCCGGCCTAGATGGCCCTGGCGGCCACCAGGGGCTAGTGTCCCCTCGGCTTCTCGTTTCTTCTGGTGTCTTCTGGTATCTTATAGAGTGTTTTAGTCCACATTTCGGGTTGAGTTACTTCACGGTCAAGTCTTGTCATCGTATGAGATGTAAATTCCGGAACTTTCTCCATTCTTCTCTGCATTTATCTGTTAAGTCCCTGATAATATATAAATCACCAAAACTCGTGGAATTTATTAGTATAAACCTCTAAACTAGGTGTTTATTCATTTTATGCTCTTATTTCATATCTTGTTGACATATAAAAGTATATCATAATAGGTGTCAACACTCACCATAGGGTCCCTTCACGGGTCATCCCTCGGGCGGACCTGTCGAGCAGGACGTTTGGCTTCATCCGGGGTCCGGCTGAGATCAACTTCATTCTTCTACAGGATTTGGCATGTGTTACTGGGCGTTGATCTCCACCATGTGCCCACTTAAGGTACCCTGGTTTTCATATCCCCGACATAGCACTACTAACGAAATGATCTTGTTTGCAAAATCTTTTCCGTGGCGAGCGTTGAGTTTGCTCGTCACGATTAATGGCCCAATTATGCGATAGCGATTGTTTTTATTTTTCCGTGGAGGGCAGAAGTGTCCGCCACGAAAAATCAATTTACAGGCCCGCCACGTAAATCAGAGAGGCCCAATGGGCCTAGAATAAGGCCCGATATCCAGCACCATATATATATTGAAGTTAGGGTTTGGCACACCCAGTCCACTCCCTCCCCACTCCACCGGCCCAGTTTGCTTCTCTCCCTTCCCTTCCCCGCAGCTCCCTCTCCCTTCCCTTCCCTATGAGATCCGGCGGCAATGCCTCCGTTCCCCGCAACAGCTCCCTCCCCAACGGCATCCCCTCCCCTCGGCGGCCCGGCCCCCTCCATGACAGCGGCTCCCGGGATCTGGCGAGGTGCGGCCCCCTCCCTTCACCGGCGACGCGGCGGCCCCCTCCTGCGCAGCGGCGGCGCGGCGGATCCAGCGGCGCGTGGCGGGCTTGCCTGTGGCGGATCAGCGGTGGTGGCCTCTATCCGTGGCAGATCCGTCCTCGGGGCTCCTCCTCCGGCGAGGAGCTCCACCACCACCACCACCACCACGACGGATCCGGCGCGGAAACCCTAGGTGCGGCCACCACGAGGACGGATCCGGCAAGGAGCTCCACCACGATGAAAGATCCGGCGAGGAGCTCCACCACGACCACGCCGGCGGCGGGCGGATCCCGGATGGCGGCAGCGATTCCGGGATCGATGTTGGGCCCATATGGGACAGCATTGGGCTCCTTTTTCAATTAACCGTGGTGGGCGCCCTATGCCTGCCACGGTTATCCTCCCATTAACCGTGGCCATGGCTGCATGACAGGCAGGGACGTCCGCCATGCAAAACTAAATTTCCCGTCACCTAAAAAAGAATTTGTTACTAGTGTAGAGCTACACTAAATAAGCAAAACCAAAGAACAGAAGATTAACTATAGTAGAAGAACAATATTGAGACGGTACTTTTTATTCAGTACTTATTTGAATCTTTTGGGTTCCTCATAGTACAGAAGATACACATTTGATGTTTCGTGTGCTTGTACATAACGAGCAACGACATAAAGCTGGCATTCGAATGACAACCAGGCAGCATACACAGAGATCATATCATGAATGGCTTCATGCGTTCTTCGTTGGTCACATCAGGATTTTCAAAGGATTTGTTGTAGACGCGCATGAAATCGCGGAGTGTGACGGTGCGGTAGCGTGGGGGTTTGTTTTCACCAAGGAGCTCGCCTGCCGGTCCAATGAGGCAATCTTCGGTCCCACTTATGGTTGTGACCATGGACGTCCTTACTTGCAACGAGTTGGTTATCACGCGGTGCTCAACGCTCTTTATGATGCCATTGGTTATAACCTAGTTAGCAAAAAAACGAATAATGCAAGAGGCCGACTAATCAGGTGCTTGAGTGTAAGAACATCCTGTAGAAGATCTACCACACTACAGTATTAAAGAGTACGTAGTACCTCGAGATGCAGGCCAAAGTTGATGACGAAAGAATTGCCAATAGGCCTGACCATGATCCAGTCGCCCTTGTAGAAAACCTGGAGGCCAGGCACTGAGCCGGGAAGGACAAGTGTGATGAGGGTCCGGTCGCAGTGCGGTGGGAGGCCAAGCGTTGCATCAGGGGTCGGGCACGGAGGGTAACGTATGATAGAGAGAATCATATCGCCGGCACTCTGGTCGCCGTCGAAATAGTCACAAGGGAGCCCCAGGCTCTCACTGAGCATGCGCAGCAGCTCCATCCCCAGGCCTCTCATCAGTGCAGTGTAGTTTTCAACAACATTGCTGTCGTACACGCCGGGAAATTAGATTTGACGAGGAAATACATACACAGCAAATAGTCAGACAAATAAGTATTGGAATGGGTCCTTCCTTACCGGAGCTCCTTGGGCTTTTCAGGCCATTCTCCCTTGCTGTCGCCGATAGGGAAGGTGCGCGCAAGGCGGAGGCAGTCCATCCAGTACATCCTTTTGCTGGTCTTGTAAGTGGAGCCGGAGAAGAGACGGTTGGGCCTGCTTGTATCCTCTGAATAGAAATGTGCCTTATCCGCAGCCGGCAGCTGGAAGAACTCTTCACTCAGCGACTCCATGTCCTGCAATGCCTGCTCCGGGACTCCATGGTTGATAACCTGCAGGAGCAGCACAGCATGACGACAACGTCGTATTATATATTTGGCTGATCATCACATTGATCGATCGATCAACATTGACTTAGCTGATGCATGCATGTGGGTATGTTTCCCAGGGCACTTGCCTGGAAGAAGCCAAACTCCTTGCCGGCGTCGAGGATGGCACGGCAGAGCTCGTCGCGACTACGGGACAGGTCGATCACAGGCAGGGTGATGTCGGTGAGGGTCGCCTTCGCCTGTGGGAGCTGCGGGACAGCATAGCTATCCGGGAATGATCCATCGGACGGGGTCATGTGGAGCAAGTTCTCCATGGATCACTTGAGAGATGTGGCGAGTGGGAGTAGTGTGTTCAGGGAGAATTATGCTACACAAGACTCTCTAGCTGCTACCACGGCCAGGGTGATGGATCTCTTGCTAGCTGCTTGATGAAGCTATTTATAGGGTCTGCGCTGCGGTGCGTAGACGACCGTAGAGTTGGCAGCGACAAGTGATTAAAGTTTCTCTATCTTTAGTAACTATACTAGCAAATATGCCCATGCATTACTAAAAAAAACAGCTTGTTCACTTGAACATGGTACAATGTCTCTCTCACAGCAAAACAACATCACCTAGCTTATCATATGCACAAACCATGTGACGAACAGGACGAAAGCTATTGAAAATCAACAATAAACGAGGACCCTAAGAACAACTACAAGAGATCATGTGAAATTAGCGTCCAAAATCCATGATTTAGCTATTTTCTAAAATAAAACAACCACCAAAAAATAAAGCAACTCAAACAGTTTGGCTGAAACTGGAAGCCAAATTTTACTGTTTAGCCATTTTGTAAAATTAGAAAACTTCTAAAAAAAAAAAAGTTAACAGAACCCTTACTGTTTTACAAAAAGTCAGGTAGCAAAAGCCCATCATTGGATGGCCAACCCAAAATCAAGGGTAGCCAACTTATATTTTACAAACTTACATAGCACATCTGTTGAAGATTACTTTTTTACTATAGAAATTATAAATGGTCTCCACAATAAGAATAGCCAAGTTGTTGGAGTTGTTCTTAGAATGCGGGATACAATAGGTGTTGTTGGTCGACCATCGTTTCTGGTGAAAATACTCAAAATTGGATCGCATGGTCTCAATAGCTACTCTCTTGGGTTGCTCTCCTATATATCTATTGATGTTTTACTCTTTCAATAAAATTTAAAAGCTATAATTTATTTTGTGGTGACCATAACATCCTAATAAGTTATTGACAGAAGAAAGTGGAGCGTGGTAGAACCATTTTAGATATAAATTCTTCCATAAAAAAAACTTTGGGTGATAAATCAGAATCATGAAATGATTTGGTTTTAGGTTAGATTGTAATTCACTCAAAATGTTTTATCCAACAATCATAAAATGAAATATGAAATATGCATCAGAAAAGTCCCAATTTTTTTTTAGGATCAACATAAACATTTAAATTTGTTCCTCTTAATTGAAAGGAGTAACTGAAAACGACAATCGCTAGTGAAAGGAGAGGAAGAGTGAAATTAATAGAAGCCACAATGTTTCATTTTCGTAGTAACGAAGGAAAACAGAATCATCTCGGCACCGAATCTCACGTCCCTCGCAGGCACTGCTTGCAAAATCCAACCAATTCAAGTGAGAAATAAAACTATTTTTTTCTTATGTTTTTTTTTGACAGAATATTTTTTTCTTATGTTGTAAGGCACAAAAAAATATTTACTTGTAAATATATATCATAACTTTAATTTCATAGTATCCATGTGTTTATAGGTTAGATCTCGATTTCCATGACTTCCTTTGAAAACCCACAAAAACATGTTACTTTAAGGTCGACAAGGTGTTGTCTGTGCATCTCAATTATTTGTGTGTCACTTGATTAAAATATAATGAAGGAATCTCTCGAGTTTCACATGGTAGCCCTCGCCAACGATTACACTGGTATATATGTTCTGGAGATACCTTTTTATTTAGATTATAATGGTAAACTATTCATCTTTTGCTGTTTCATCAGTTGAACCATGGCTCATTTAGGTTTTAATAGAACAGACGGCGATGATCGAACCATAAAATTAAACAAGGGAGCAACAGGGAGGAAACATCCATGCTTCCTTATCATGATCCATTCACGTCACTGCATCGGCAACAATAATCAAACAACTTAACGTACTGTGTCAGGTACGGTTTGCCAGTTTCTAATTGGGTGGGTAAGTCGATACGTAGTGTCGGTGATAAATATGTGATTTAGGTTGCTTGGTAGTAGGTATGTAACAGTTCTAAAATCATTATGGTAAACAAGTTTCCGAACACACTCAACGTTGATCTCATGAATTAGCTGGTCCAAAAATAATCCAAATTTAAACAAATCGCTCTGTAGAATCTTGCTCAAAGCAAAATTTGCTTTTCCTCTTATAAAACTACAATTACACCCCCTGTGTTACATCAGTGAAAAAAATATAGTAACTGCATTTTGCTCATTCACCGGTAGAGAACAGACTTTCAGTCCAGTAGCTTTAGTCCCGACCATTTTTAGACCCAGCACTAAAGAAAGACTTAGTCCCGGTTGATATCTCCAACCAGGACTAAAGCCCCCCGCCCAATAGATAGTGGAGTAGGCTTTTCGAAGTAGGGACCTTTAGTCTCTGTGGGTGGGTTAAACCGGGACTAAAGCTAGACGTTCAGTCCTGGTTGTTGTTGCAAAAACCGGGGCTACCATCTTTTATCTCGGGTTGTGGTTGCAACCGGGACTAGAGACCCATCATTTAGTCCTGTGAGCTCAAGCAATCAGGATTGAAAGTTTGCCCTATATATGGCCGCTTCTACTGCCCCCAACGGCCGAAAACAGCTCAATTATTACTCTTTTGCTGCTCGTGTGTGTTCATTGGTGGGGGACAGTTGAGTTCTTGCTCAAGGTAGTGAGCTTCATCTACATATTGTGAAGGTTAGCAACTTCATCTTCCAATCTTTCAATGGTAAATGTGTAGATCATTCCATGCTCTATTCATAGAAATATAAATGTGTGGTAGATTTTTTTTTGAATCGAGGGAGACCCCCATTTCCATTAACTGATAATACATTGTGTAGAGTTTGGAGACATAGACCAGACGATCAGAAACAAGAAAACAGTACTAAAACCTTGCTCCAACATTGAGCAAGAAAACAGTACTAAAACCTTGCTCCAACATTGAGCACCGATAACCAGATCGAACTAAACCAACAGGGACCTATAAAGGGTAGACAACCCACTTAGATTTTTACCTATGCCATCAAAAGGACTAACAGCTAAACACAGATCAAAGGTAGATACGTCCTCAATAGAAATCTTAATGCAGAGCAGATCCGAGTAGCCCGGAGCACGACCAACATTTCTCCCACCCATCAGTCCTTTAGCTGTTGCTGCTCCTTTTTCTGCCTCTTCGCCAGAATCTTGACAGCCACCTGCATCATCTTGTCGACAACGTCTTCCAGGACCTCTTTCTCAATACCTGCATATAATCCCGCCCAAAAACTCATAAGGGCACATGCATGGCAAACAATGGTGAGTGATGTTACTTTTTTGGATCTTTCAAAACACATGTCATTCCTGCCTTTCCAGATGGCCCAACAGATGGCCGCAATTCCCAGGGAATGAAATTGAGTTCCCTGTTTGATCCATTTTTCACACCACTTAGGGATATCTTGGGCACCCAGGCAAGTTGCAAAGATTGCCTCTCTTTGGAATAACAAAACAAGTTCCTCTTTTTCATATTATCTCTAGTGAGAATAGCATTATTCATGACTAACCATAGAAAAATTTTAATTTTCTTAGGAATTTTACATTTCCAAATTCTCTTATGATAACTACCTGAGTCATCCACAGTCAAAGCTTTGTAAATTGATTTAACAGAAAATTGAGCCTTCTTACCAAATTTCCATGAAACTAGATCGGGACCATCAGTCAAACTTGTAGAAAGAGTATCATCTAACCATCTTGTGAAAGATACCTTAGTAGGATCAACAACAACTTGATACAATCTTATATCTCACACATTTCAAACAAATCACCAAATAGGGACATAAGAGGTTTGTCATATAGCCAAATATCCTTCCATAAGACGTTTGTTTTACCGTTTTGAACTTTAATTTTTCTACCTTGCATGTAGATTTTCCTGATTTTCTAAAGGTCAACCCATATAGCTGAGTCGATTGTTTATGCTTCACATTGGACGAGTATTTTTCTCAAGATATTTGTATCGACAATGTCCTACCGTAGGACATTATTCTTGTCTAACTTCCGAGCCATTTACATAACAAGCTAATATTCAATTTTCTAATATCTTTAATCCCCAAAGACACCCTTTTTCTTGTCCTTGCATATTCTAGTCCACTTTACAAGGTGGTACTTCCTCTTGGTCCCTCCCCATTGCCAAAAAGAACTTCCTCATATTTTTGTCAAGATCGGCCACAATAGTTTTTGGTAGAAGGTAAAGGGACATCTGATATATAGGTGTATTAGTGAGACTAGAGTCAATCAATGTTTTTCTACCAGCACTTGACATAGCATTTCCTTTCCAAGCACAAAGCTTTTTCTGGCTTTTTTCTTGTAGAGGTAACCATTAGCAATGTGTAGCCTGCTAGGGCTCACAGGAACCCCAAGATATTTTATTGGAAAGGTTCCAACTTGGCATGTAAGATCTCAGCATAGGTACTAGTCCAACTGTCTTCATCATTTATGGTAATTATTTCACTTTTAAGAAAGTTTATTTTGAGGCCAGCCATAAGCTCGTATAGGTATAACGAGAAGTTTCAAATTTCTAGCCCCTTCTAAGTCATGCTTAAGGCATATTATGGAATCATCAGCATACTGGAGCACAGCTACTCCATGGGAATGATATGATTAGACCACATATTTTCTTTTTACCTGAGCTTTGGCAATCATTCTTGTCAAACCATCGGCTACAAAATTGAATAAGATTGGGGATAATGGATCCCCTTGTCTTACACCCTTGTACCTTTTGATATAAGGCCCTATGATATGATTCATTTTGACACTAACGGTCCCTCCAGTTACTACTTCCTTAATCCAAATCACACCATTTAACCGAAAAGCCTCTAGCAAGTAGACAGTTAAAGAGAAACCTCCACTTGACTTTGTCATATGCTTTTTCAAAGTCAAGCTTCAGCACAATCCCTAACTGTTTTTTTCTTTTTGTCTCATGAAGTATTTCTTGCAGGGCCATAACCCCACTAGTGATATTTCTACCTTTCATAAAGGCAGTTTGATTTGGGTGTATTAATTTCTCAGCAACTTTTTCAAGCCTTAGTGTTAAGGTCTTAGTCAATAGTTTATAAAGACAGTTCAAGTAGACAAATTGGTCAAAACCGTTGAATCTTGGATGCATCGGTGACCTTACGTAACAGGGTTATAATCCCATAGTTGATCCTGTTGATATTCACCTTGCCTTTATGAAAATCATCAAAAAATTGTATAATGTCAGGCTTCCAATATCCCAACACTTCTAATAGAATTCAATTCAGATTTTGTCAGGACTAGCTGCTTTGTTACACTCCATTTGAAATAGAGCATTTTTAATTTCATTTTCTGTAAATGGCTTGCATAATTCCTCATTATCCTCTAGAGTGACTTGACCACTGTCATCCCAAATGGAAGGGTCAATTTGGATATTATGGTAATCATTGGGACCAAAGAGATTAGAATAGTATTCAGTAGCATGCTTAAGTAAATTCTCATTTCCCTCTATAATCATGCCCTCATCTTCAAGGGATAACACTAGATTTTTTTTCTTTGCCTTCCAGATGCGATCCTATGAAAATAGTGAAAACATCTAGGCCCCTAGTGTGGATTTCGATGATTGATGACAATATAAATTACCATAACTAACGTGTGTGTTGCAGAAACAAGGATGAGTTAGGTCATGTGTGGGACACAGATATTTCGGATGAAATAAGAAGATCAAATCCACCCCTAAGCAAGGCATCAGAGGAAGACCGAGCTCATCAGAAGCCGGGCGGGACGAGAACCCTCCGATCGGGCCCGCGCCCAGCACAATCCCATCTGTCTCAAGCGAGCTCTATTGGACTGCGAGGTCCCAGACGTGAGCTCGAGGCATCCCTGAGAGGTGATTTTCCGCCTCGAACGAGCTCCCGCCCGAGCGTGGGACATGGAGAGCTCAACCTCAGCGACGAACTCTTTTCCGTCTCGAACGAGCTCTTCGGTATCCCCCGTCCAAAGCACGCTGGGGGCTCAAGACACGACGTCAAGCAGCTACCTGTCGGGCGCTGCAACCTACGGTTGGATTCCGTCAGGAAAGCGAGATCCGCAGCCGCACGCGCGGCATGGTCCGTCAGATCACGCCACGCCGCGCCGTGCGCTAAGGACAAACGCTACGAGACAAGAATGACCTCGTCGGCCGAGGTCGAGCTCCCCGTCGAGCTCTCCTGGCCACATGTTTTCCTGCGACATCCAGTACGAGCATTTAAGGCCCAACGGCGTCACCGCAGGTCTAACCGCGGACAACGGAGCGTGCGGACGGCAGCGGGCGCGCAGAGGGTGCAGCGGCGGCGAGACGAGCTCATTTGTCCCTCCCGACACCAACCAGGGAGCTCCGAGCTCGGCGGCCCGCGCGTGCCGCATCGGAATCTGGAGCCGCCTCTACTCAACTCTGGCCGGCGAGCGGGCTACTGGGAAGAGGCGGCAGCCGCGCGCACGCCCGGACCGCCCGGCGTGCCCAACATCGCAGAAGACATTTCTCTCTTCACCCCCTCCATTTACATTTCTTCTACTTCCGAGTCCCTAACTCGGTGGCCTCCCGTGAGCTCCCCTTGAGACTATAAAAGGGAGGGCGTGGCCATCGGGAGAGGACAAGCTCTCTTGCACACTAAAACTCACACTCGATTCACCCAATTCCACGCAAAACACTGAGACTTGGGAGCTCATCTCCCTCTCTCGCCTGCTTGTATTCGCCCCGATACGAGCGCTTTGAGCTCTGATAGTGCCACACACTGGACAAGGGTGCCCGATTGCCCCGAACCAGTATAAACCTTGTGTCATTGTCCCTGAGTTAGGCCATCATTGCACACATTAGCCAGTCGATTACTGTGACCGTGGTATACGACCACGACAGTTGGCGCGCCAGGTAGGGGCAGCGCTAGTGTGACGATCACCACCGATGGCTCCCTTCACCACCTCTCTCAAGTCCGGCGCACCGATGCGCCGGGACCCTGGACTTCGCCGGCACCCGGCTCCGAGGGCTCCCTCGTCGGAGCCACCTTTCCTCGGATGGTGCGGGGCGAGATGACGCCTCGCCTCGTCCACGACGCCGCGTTAGTTGGTTCGGCCGGGATTCCACCTCCGGACCACCGAGTCTCGTCCGGCGGCGGCCGACCACTTCTTCGTCGCCATTGCGGACCTGCTCCCGCACATCCTGAGCCCTGAGCCGACTCAGGAGCTCTTCCGCGACGTCACCTTCTCCACCGCCAACGTCATCCTGCAGCTTGCCAGGCAGGACCCACTCTCCCCCGATGAGTTCCTTGCCGCGTACGACGAGATGTACCCGCAAGGGCAGCTCTTCCTGCCCACGCCCCGTAGCGCCAAACTCGGGATGTTCGGCCTCGAGTCCGCGCTCGGCAGCCTGAGCCTCGCTGGGAGTGACCCCACGCGTGAGTGCTACATGTGTCACACGCCCGACGGCGCCGTGCACAGCGTGCACACCGAGGACGAGTCCTCCCAGCATACACCGGCGCACACAGGGACGAGGCTGGACGGCTCGCTCAATGGCGCCCCGCCTAAGTGTGTTCACGGCGGCTTGATGAGCTCGAAGAAGCCGGCGCGAGATCGCTCGGGAGCGCGATGCCCTCCTCGAGGAGGTGGGAGGGCGCCGGCGAGTCCGAGCCCACGGACGGAAGCGCGACGCCGCATCGGCGAGGCCGATGACCTCCCGCTTAGTCTTCGGCCGAGCAACGCAGAACCTCGCGGCCGCCACCGAGCTCCTCCACGAACTCCCCGAGCCTGAGGGCACCGGAGGCGAAGGCTCCACCGGCGGCTGCGCTCCCTCATCGACAGGCGCGGAACAGCGGGTAGAAAAGTCGGAGTCGCACCGGCGTCTTCGCGAGGGAGCACGAGGCCTCCTCCAATCAGGGCCGACCGACGGAGGTCGCCGCGGTCCACGCTCGCCGCCAGGTGGAGAGGACACCCTCGACGCTCGACGGCGAGCGGAGCGCGAGGCGCCACCTGACGCCACCATGACCGCCGCGGCGCGAATCCGACGAGAGAGCCGCCGGGTCCTACAAAGCAGAAGAGGGGTGGCGGTACGCCGGAAGAAGACCACGGGCAGCCCTACCCTAGGAGGTCGAGGAGGCGACGAGTGCGCTCTCCCCAAAGCTCACGATCCATTTCTTAACGTTATTACTACGAATAGATTTTAAACCTATCCCCTAGCAATGGCGCGCTTGTTGGCACTTCTTAGCACAATCACTAAGAATAGATATTATGATTAATGATAACGTCAAGAGAACATCAGGTGATAGATGAATTGAATATTGCAAGGGTCAACCCGCAAGCGCGGGATCTATCATCGTAGCATTTCACCCTAAGTGAGTAATCGGGTATCGTTCATTTATATTTTCCCATGGGAAGGCAGGTTTAGATTTAATATGATGATGATATAGCCCACAATGTATGTATGGATAGCCACTAATCATATACGAGGGGGTAAGTGATAATAATATTGGAGATAGTGGTGACACACACACTTCTTGAGCACTAGAAGGAATAAATAGAAAATAACATAAAAAGGAAAATCTATGTTGAGTTGGCTATTCTAATATCGCCAATGCGTTAGACTATAGTCTACATACGTCATTCATGGTTCCACAAGAGAGATGGGCTAAAGTGATGAGGAGATGCCCGCTCTCCCGCCAAGGTTGCACTTGATAAGACTCCAACCCAACACCCGACGTGGAGGAGTGCAAAGGGCGGACAGAGTTGTCACACCTCTGCCGCCTACCTCACTACCGGGGATGCCGGCATTTCCCGATGATTCCCTATAGACCTAAGCACCATGCTTACATTTATAGAAAACTACCTAAACCCCCCACCACGACCCTACGGATCGGGAAAGAGTAAAGGTAAACCCGAAGGTACACGGACCATCACTTTCGAACTTAGTTCTACTACGTTCCAAGAATAAAATATGATTCAATTAGCCTAAAGTTAGTCATGTTAATTATCACATTATACTAACTATACTCTAGTTGGCACAACATGAATATAACATGAGGGTAACTATACTCTAGTTCATATGCATTGCGATATAAATAATGAGACTTGAATAAAGAAAAGAACTTCATAGTAAATTACCAAAAGATCCTTCCAAGGAGACAAGCCCTCCTTGAAGCTCCGCCTAACTCAAATACTAACACTAAACTAATGAAGAGGAGAGAGTGGTGCTCAAGGTGAGGATGTAACAATGTGTAGTGTGTTGTGTTGTGTGTGTATTCATAGTGAGGTGTGCCTCTCTTTATATAGTGGAGAGGAGGAGGGAATGGAGGGCTCTCCTTGCTTCGAGCTATTCTTGGCGGGAACGAAACTTTGCACTACATGCAACCGCCGCTTGAAGATCGCTCCAAACCGCCGTGAGAAAGAGCGGGAACATTGGCCGAAATTTTGCGCCGACCGCATGGGCGGCCGGCCTGGCTGGGCCTCTCGGCCCGGCCTTCTCCCCTCCCCCTCCCGTTTCGTCCTTCAGTGTTGGGCCTATGATGGTGCATGGGCCAAATTATGCCTTTGGTTCTCTTGCTCAATCCACTCCTTGGCGTCTTTTTATTAAATGCGCTTTCTAATTTATTTGGCGACTTTGTACTGTTTCCACTTTTATACCGCAAAACATAATTTCTACGAATACAAGTGGAACTAGGTTAGAAGTAAAGGTATATGTAACATAAGTTTGCCCCTTTCTCATGAATTGGATATAAGTTGGCGGTATAATATACTTGATAATGACCGCCAACAACGGCGCCTCAAGCTCGAAGCGGAGCACGATGGCGAGCCCCACGCCGATGGGAGGCGACCTCAGGTGTTCGGCTCCCGAGTTCACGACGCGCCGTTCCCACAGCGCTTCCGAGCTCCGACCTCCATCCAGAAGTACAACGGGGAGACGGACCCCAGCGTCTGGCTCGAGGACTACCGCCTCGCGTGCCAAGCGGGAGGAGCCGACGACGAGCTCTTCATCAACCGCAGAACCTCCCCACGTACCTCGGCCCGACACAGCTCGATCTTGGCTCGAACCTGCGAGGGCGGTCGACAGCTGGAGAGACCTCCGCGCATCTTCGTCGGCAACTTCGGGGGGACCTACTCACGCTCGAGCAACACGTTGGATCTCCGCAGCTGCAAGCAGCGGAAGGGCGAGAGCCTGCGCTACTACATCCGGCGCTTCTCCAAACTCTGCAACGAGCTCAGCGACGCCACCGACGCGGAGATCATCACCGCCTTCACCTTCAGCACGACCTGTGAGACGCTCATCCGTGAGCTCGGCATTCGCAAGCCCAAGACGGTGAAGGAGCTCCTCGACCACGCCACGAACCACGCCGGGGGAGAGGAGGCCATCTCCGCGGTCCTCCATGGCACCACCGGCAAGGGCAAGGAGAAGCTCGCCGACGAAGCCGGCGAGGGGTCGAGCTCGCGGCCCAAGAAGAAGAACAAGAACAAGCGCCGGCGCGGCGAGGACGACTTCGTCGCGGTGGCTGAGAAGAAGAAGCCGAGCGCCAAGGCGGCCAAGCCAGGCGCGCCCAAGGACTTCTTCGAGAAGAAGCTCGAGCTCCCCTGCCCCAACCACGAGGGTCCTGTCAAGCACAAGCTTAAGGACTGCAACCTCCTGCGCAAGTTCGGGACCGGCGCGAG
Organism: Hyparrhenia diplandra; assembly: GCA_015847255.1. Lineage (NCBI taxonomy): Eukaryota > Viridiplantae > Streptophyta > Magnoliopsida > Poales > Poaceae > Hyparrhenia > Hyparrhenia diplandra. Next base: position 11,642 of record JADLZK010007668.1, on the reverse strand, counting down.
AGACGAGGGGAGATGGCGCGAACGAGCGCCGTGGACGATGAGTTCGATGAGCAAGCGGGAGACAAGGACGTCTTCTTCGAGGACGGTGCGGTCAACGTCGTCTTTGGCGGCTGTTGCGTTTCCTAAGCGCAAGTGCCAAAAAGGCAAGAGACAAACCACAGGTTGACTTCCCACAACGACTTCGCCGGAATTGTTACATTCCAGCTACCATCGCCACGGGATGTCGGTGGCATTCTCAGCATTTACGAACAAGTCCGCAAGCGCACGGAAATACCGTTGTAGCATTTCACCCGGAGATATTCGTCCAAGCGTTATTTATATTTTCCCAAAGGAAGGCATGGTGTAGGACTCTAGCGAGGGGCATGAACAAGACAACATGTCTATGCCAAATAAGTCATGATAGTTTAAGATAGTGTGACACACACTTGGGCCAACCTCAAGGATAAAAAGGAAAATAAAGAATAAAGAATATTCCTAAGTGGAGCGAGGCATTCTAAAGTAGCTGTGCAAAGAACCAGTTAATAATCATGCAAACATAGATGACTAGAGTTTTAGGGCGAGAGTGAGATGGACCTCCTGAGCATCCGCCCTGAAGGAAGGCATTCTACGAACTCCTACAAAGACACCTAACGTGGGGGGATTTCAAGGGGCGGACAAGGCTTGTCACGACCAAGCCGCCTACCCCCTCAACCGTGGCATGCACTCATATTCGAAGGATACGGCATCCTCACCACGTCCGCATACTAGACACTACTCATGTCCCCGGCCCCCACCCTACGGATGGACCGGAATAGAACACGAGCAAACCCCGAAGGGCACAACGAATCGCCACCTCGGACAACTCTTACTCTACTCAAATACATGGCGGGTTAGGCCCTAAGTTCTATACGACTAACCAACATAGGAACTATAGTCTAGTTCTTCTATCATGATTGTGTCGAGAACAACATGTCAAGAATATAACATGTAAATACTCTAGCTCTATTGCACAAGCATATGAGATCAAGACTTGAGGATAAACCATAAATGTATTCATACCGAATATTCCTTCTCCCAAGTACAAGCTCTCCAATGAAGCTTAGCCTTGCTCCAAATACTACTAAAGACTAAAAAAGAACTAGAGAAGTGGAGGAGTAGAGAGGAGAGGAGTAGAGAGGAGAGGAGAAGAATAGTAGAAAGTGAGGAGGCTCCAAATGGTGTGTGTTGAGAGAGGGAGAGAGGGGGCCTACTTATACACTTGGAGGAGGGGCCTAAGTGCTAATTTACATCAAAACCCTCGGCCTTGTATGCGCGAAACCGACCAACGCAGGCAAAACCCCGTTTGGAAAGTGCACGAACCGCCTCCCGAGGCTAGGCCGAAACCGCCTCGGGGGCGGTGCTCCGCACCTTGTGCGCACCCCCCCTCGGCTCGGCCTGGCCCGGGTCTGGTGGGGTGTCGTCTTTAAGCCTGAAAAGTTGTGGGCGGGCTGTGCCCCAGATTTGATGTTTTGGGTCGATTTGCTCTTGGGCTTGGGTTTTGCAATAATGCGCTTTCTCGGAAGGCGTAGAACTCGATTTTTCCACTTGATTATAAATCTAAAATACAAGACACTACAAGTGAAATTTATTAGTGATAAAAGTATATGAGTATAAAAGGTTTAATTTTACTCCCTTTATGGTAGTAAGTTGACGGGGAAAATATGTCGTCATCCTCGGGTTGCTCCTCCAAAGGTCCTCTTCAGATGGCGCGCCCTCATACCTCAAGTGGTCGAGGCCCCCGATCACCTTCGACAAGAAGGACCACCCCGTCCACGTTCCCTCACCCAGACGGTTCCCTCGTCGTCGACCCCATAGTCGGCACCAAAGCGCCTCGGCAAGGTGCTGATGGATGGCGGCGGCGGGCCTCAACCTCCTCTACGCTGACACCATGGGCGCCGGCATCACGCGAGCTCGCCACCCGACACCCACGGACCCCATCCACGGGGTGGTGCCGGGAATGCGTTTCCGCTCGGACGGATCGACCTCCCCGTCACCCTCGGCGACGAGCAACTTCCGCAAGGGAGGTGACCTTCGAGGTGCTCCGCATACAAATGTCTGTTGGAGTAGCCCCCCTGACTTGCTACCCCATAGGTAGAACTGAATAGAATCTAAGACATCGAATGTAGATAATAAGAGCTCTTCTCATTAATATTTCATCCTCGGGTTGCCAAACTAGATGACGAATGTCACTGACGAATGTCACAGCGACGAATGTGACTGACGAATGTCTCGGCGACGAATGCGACTGACGAATGTCTCGGCGACGAATGTGACCTACGAATGTCTCGGTGGCGAATGTGACTGACGAAGTCACAACCAAAAGCGGCCGAGGAAGACCCGGCCGAATGTGACTTTTGTCACAACCGAAAGCGGCGAGGAAGTCTCGGGTGAATGTGACCGACGTCGCATGTCACCACGGTCACGCGAAAAGATCGAGCGAATGTCACCACCGAAAGGCGACAACCGAAATCAAAGTGACGAAATGACGGAGATGGGTAGCAGACAGGTCTGCCTCTCTCCCTTTCTCTCCTCCTCCTCTCCCCCTTTTATTGGGAAGGTGGGAGAGGCTGCTTTCTTTATTATCCGAAATATGACCAATATTTACAAGAATGCCATTATGGGCTACAAAATGGGCCTAATCCTCATATGTTCTTCTTGAAACTACTTAATTGGGCCTATTACACAACTAGAGGGTTACCAACATGTTGGTATCCCCCAACAAGCGCGTACCATGCGTTGCTGGGGCGGCCATGCTACGCGAAGTTCATGGCCGTTCCCAACTACACGTACCTCAAGCTCAAGATCCCCGGGCCGAAGGGCGTGATCACCGTCAACACCGCCTTCGAGCGCGCCTTCAACTGCGACAAGGAGGCCGTGCAGTACGCCGATGCCATCATTGAGTAGGAGAAGCTCATCCCCGAGATGCTCTCGTGGGTTCACGCGGAGGACTCCGCCGAGCTGAAGAAGACTTCGAGCACGTCCAGCAAGGTGGCGAGCTCCCCCGTCGAGCTCGGCAAGGTGGCGAGCTTCTCCGCCGAGCTCGAGAAGGAGGCGGGCTCCTTCGAGCTAGACGAGGACGCCAAGAAGGTGGTGATGTACAAGGAGGGGCGCGCCGTTCGTGTCGGCGCCGAGCTCACTCCTAAATAGGAAAGCGAGCTCGTCGACTTCCTCTGCGCAAACCTCGATGTATTCGCGTGGAGGCCCTCGGACATGCCCGGCATACCGAGGGAAGTCGCCGAGCACTCCTTAAACATCAAGCCCGGCTCTCGGCCGGTGAAGCAAATGGCTCCGGTGCCGACGATGGCGGCGGCAGGCAATCACGGGAGGAAATAGATAAGCTCTTAGCGGCGGGCTTTGTTAAGGAGGTGTATCATCCCGAGTAGATAGCCAACCCTGTACTAGTTAAGAAGAAGAATGGGAAATGGAGATTGTGTGTTGATTATACGAGTCTCAACAAGGCATGCCCAAAGGATCCATTTCCTTTGCCGCATCAACCAAATCGTTGACTCCACCTTCGGGTGCGAGACGCTCTGTTTACTCGACGCATACTCCGGCTATCACCAAATCGTGATGAACGAGCTCGATCAGCTCGCAACCTCCTTCATCACTCCTTTTATAGCGTTACGCTACGTGACCATGCCTTTCGGTTTCAAGAAGGCGGGCGCCACCTTCCAGAGGTGTATGCAAAAAGTCTTCAAAGAGCTTCTCGGAAAGCGCGTCGAAGCATACGTCGACGGCATTGTAGTCAAGATGAAGCGTACAGGGGAGCTCATCCCCGACCTCAAAGAAGTCTTCGACAAGCTCCGTGAGTTCAGGGTGAAGCTCAACCCTGAGAAGTGCGTCTTCGGAGTCCCTCGGGGGAAGCTCCTCGGCTTCATAGTATCCGAGCGCGGTATCGATGCTAACCCCGAGAAGATCGAGGCCATCCGCAGCATGGGTCCGATCAAGAACGTCAAGAGCGTGCAGCGGCTTACAAGGTGCCTTGCCGCCCTCAGTAGGTTTATAGCTCGACTCAGCGAACGTAGCCTCCCATTATACAAGCTCCTGAAGAAGTCAGAGCGCTTCGCCTGGACCGACGAGGCCTAGACGACGCTCGACTCTCTAAAAGAGCTCTTGACGAACCCGCCCATCCTCACCCCGCCCAAGCCTGATGAGCCGATGCTGCTGTACATCGCGGCCACCTCGCAAGTCGTAAGCATGGTGCTCGTGGTCGAGCGAGAGGAAGAGGGCCACGCACTCCGAGTGCAGCGGCCAGTCTACTTCATCAGCGAGGTCCTCTCTGATACAAAGACCCGATACCCGCAACTCTAGAAGCTCGCTTACGCACTATTGATCACGCGCCGCAAGCTGCGACACTACTTCGACGCTCACCCGATCACGGTCGTCTCCAAGTTCCCACTGGGCGAGATCATTCGCAGCCCTGATGCCACGGGACGCATCGCCAAGTGGGGAATCAAGCTTATGGGATCCGACATCACCTACGACCCAAGGGAGGCCATCAAGTCTCAGGTCCTCCCCGACTTCGTGGCCGAGTGGACAGAAACACAGCTGCCTCCTAGGCCAGACGACGTCGAGTACTGGACGCTCTACTTCGATGGTTCGGTGAAAAGGTACGGCGCGGGAGCGGGTCTGGTCTTCGTTTCGCCGCGCAACGTGCGCATGAGGTACTCGATCCGTCTCCACTTCACAGCTTCCAATAATGTCGCCGAATATGAAGCCTTGGTGAACGGGTTGTGCCTCGCCATCGAGCTCGGCATCAAGCGCCTCGAGGTCCGCGGGGACTCAAGCTCGTCGCCGATCAAAGCCACGAAGGAGGCCGATTCGCGTCGGCCTGGATGATCAAGCAGACTCGCCAAGGTCCCGCGAGCTCGAGGAGCACCGATGGGCTCGAGTTCAAGCACATCCGCCGCCCGAACAACGGCGACGCCGACATCCTTGCAAAGCTTGCCTCCGACCGATTGCGGGTCCCTCCCCGGTGTCTTCGCCCACCCACCGCACATCCCCTCGATCCGGCTCGATGGAGAAGGTGCGAACTAGCGCGTGGACCCAACCGAGGCCCCGTTCGTTCCCTTCCCCAACAAAGTCGAAACCTTTGCGAGCTCGAGCTCGCCAATGGAGGTCGACAGGGAGGTCGACCTCATCGACACCGAGGTCTTCACGACCCCAGAGCCAGAGGACCCAAGACCAGACTGGCGAGTTCCCATCCTGGCATGGCTACGGGACAGCAGGCTCCCCACGGAAAAAGAAGAAGCTAGGCGCATCGTTCGTCGAGCAAAATCCTACGCCATCGTCGAACCACGAGCTCTGGGCGGGCATGTCCGAGTCCTCCAAATTGCATCACCTTCGAGGAAGGTCGAGCTCATAAGGGAGGTCCACGCCGGGCGAATGTGGGCACCACGCTGCCCCGAGCCCCAGTAGGCAAGGCGTTCCGCCAAGGCTTCTATTGGCCGACCGCCGTCGCCGACGCCAACCAGGTCGTACGCCATTGCGAGGGGTGCCAATTCTTCACCAAGCAAACGCACCTCCCCGCACAGGCCCTCCAGACGATCCCCATCACGTGGCCCTTCGCGGTCTGGGGGCTCGATATGGTCGGCCCCTTCACGAAAGCACGCGGGGGCTCCATGCACCTCCTCGTCGCCATCGACAAGTTCACCAAATGGATCGAGGTGATACCCATCTCGCGCACGAGGTCACAAGAGACAGTCAAGTTCTTCACCGGCATCGTCCACCGCTTCGGCGTCCCGAACTCGATCATCACCGACAATGGCACCAACTTCACCGGCCAGATCTTCCTCGACTGGTGCGGCGACTACAACATTCGGGTGGATTGGGCCTCCGTCAGCCACCCGAGGACGAACGGACAAGTCGAACGCGCCAATGGCATGATTTTGTAGGGATTGAAGCCGCGAATCTTCAAAAGGCTGGAGAAATTCGGAGGACGGTGGCTTGCCGAGCTCTCCTCCGTCATATGGAACCTCAGGACCATGCCAAGTAGAGCCACAGGGCGCACGCCCTTCTTCCTCGTCTTCAGCTCAGAGGCCGTGCTCCCCACCGACCTCGACTACGGTGCGCCGCGAGTTCGAGCGTACAATGAGGCTGGCAACCAGGCCTCACTCGAGGACGCTGCGGATCAGCTCGAGGAATTCCGCAAGGTCGCGCTCGCACATTCGGCCAAATACCGGCCAGTCCATGCGCCGGTACCACGACCGCCACATCCGAGGCCGAGCCTTCAACGTCGGCAACCAAGTCCTGCGGCGGGTGCAAAGTACGAAGGAAAAGCACAAGCTCTCGGCCCCTTGGGAGGGACCGTTCACCATCGCTCGAGTTCTACGCCCGGGCTCGTACAAGATCCAAGACTCCCACGGTCGCGAACTCACCAACTCCTAGAACATCGAACAGCTACGTTGCTTCTATCCTTAGATGTTTCTTGTAATATCGCTCTCGCATGAGCTCGAATAAAGATGACACACCTTGATGCAAAATTTGTGCAAGCATTCGAATTCTTTTTTCTCGCACGGCTGTTGAGCAATGGCTGCCCTTTACCTCCAGCGAAGGCCCGCCCTTGCTCGGGGGCTACAGGGGATGGGGCGCACACCCCGCCATTTTCACGAACTCGTTTTTCACAAAAATCCGAAACCACACAGACGCTTAAGGAAAAGCTTGACGAAGAGCTCGACCCCGCACCCGATCTCCTCGTCCTAAACAACCGCATAAGCCTAAGCGACTAAAAGTCCTCGAAAGTCATCCTCGCAAGTTGTAGCACGATTGCCCGATGAGCTCTAGCGCCCCGTGACCAACGAGATCGAGCTCGCTACCTCCACCGTCGATACGGACTCAAGAGAATAACAAGTCAGCTAGAAAATGCGGTTACAAGGAAGGAGAACACTTTTCTTATTAAATGATAACTTGTCACGATTACATTTTGCCCTGAGCTCAGGGACTTAGTTCGAAATAAAGAGGCCGCGCCTCGAACTGTACCTAACTTCTACGCGGTCACTCCTCATCGCTCGACGAGTCCTCCGATCGGATCCTCCTCGCCGGCCGTTGGCTCGAACACCTCGAGCTCCTCGACCGCAAGCCTGAAGAGTTTTCTCGCCAACTTCAGGGAGCTCGCCTCCACAGCAGCAACGACGTCGTCGAGATCCACGCCCTCGATTGGCTCGGGCCAGCCCATACCCACTATCTTCTTCTGGGTTTGGGATAGTGGGCGAGGATCACCGACACCGCCTTGTGGATGGCACGATGAGCGTTCTCCCGCCACGGCCGGGCACGAAGCACCCCGAGCGCCGGTTTCTCCAACTCTGTGACGCCAAGGAGCCCCGCAGCGGTCTCAACGTTGAGGAGGAGGTTGGCCGGCTCGAGGTCCGTCTTGCGCGGCGCCCTTGGCTCGTCGCGCCGCTCGAGGAGGCCCGAGGCCTCGACCTCCTTGGTCTGGAGCTCCTCGGCCTTCTGCCGGAGATCACCCTGCACGGCTATGAGCTCGCACGTCCGCTGGTGGAGGTCCTTTTCCTTTTGGTCCAAAGCCGAGCCGAGTGTATTTCAGGGAAGACTCCGCAGCGGCCAGAGAATAAATTCATTATCAATTCATACCCACTATCGCCAAGTCCTATATAAGAAGACCACCTGACCCCAGGGTGAAACCCTAATTAAAATAAATTCATTATCAATTCATACCAAGTCAATCCATCTCAAGTCTAACCAAGTCTAGACCTAAGCCCTAGTTCATCATACTAGAAGTAGTTAGCTATCTAGCTAGTTCTAGTTGAAGATCAAGTTCATCTTGAGTTCCCGATAGTCAAGCGGAGAAGGAGCATCGTTCTTGTGACTTCGCTCTTGTATTCGATCTGTAAGTATTATTATTGATACACTATTGTTATGACTTTGATATATATAATGATTATATTCTTATTGATATGTGTTTATGCATGCTATGATTATATGTTTAGTTTAGTGAGTTTGTCTTATATTTTATGCATGGAATTGTATAGCATCCACGTAGATGATCACTATGTGGGTGATAACCAATGTGTAAACGTGGTGTTTATACAACGTTTATCTCGCAATTGCACCCTACATTCCGGGCGTGTGGTAGATCGTGGGAGTGACAGATCTGTTGAGTCCTTTGTAATCCACCCTCCGAATGTAGGACTAGTTGAGCTTATAATTACGGTAATGATCAAGTTTTGTCCTTGGTTGTTATTGGTAATGCTTGCCATGTGTAGATGTAAAGCATCCTTGCCATGATAGCTAAATGTATTGCACTAATTGTAGTATTCATTGACATATGATTAGGAGTGTCTTAGGAATATTCTTTCTATTCTTTCTATAACATGCTAATAACTCGTATGATACTAGTGGCATATGATGATCTTAGACTTGGGTAGTTATCATTTATATAAATATCTTTATCTTGTGACTTATCCTGTTGAGTAATGTTAGATGTATATGGCTACTGCATTATACAACCGTAAGTGGATCTCATAAGTAAATCACTTCCTAAATCATTAGATACCCTTTTTCTCTCTACTTTCCATAGACTTACCTTCCCCCGTGGTAAAATATAAATACGATACCCGGATTACTCCCCTTTAAAGTGCTACGATGGTATTTCTATCTCGTAAACTGCGTATATCATGTTCATTCTTTTATCAAGACCTTTCAAGAATACCATACCCGCATTTCTTTGAGCGTTATTGCTAGGGTGACGACTAGTGTATAGGTAATGCCTAGAAATGAGTGGTATACCTTGAATACATATCCTGGTGAGATTAACTCCACTATGGATAATGATGCTAAGTTTACATCCCACTACTAACACCGCCTAACTTCGCTTTGTTGGATCATGAGATTAATTCCATATCCAAGCTAACATGATTAGATAGATATCCCATATATATTTCTTTCGCCTTCCTAATTTGGATCGTGTTAGAAATATCAACACCAGCCCCGACGACTTCTTCCGCTCAGCTACAAAAAGAAAGACAGATCAAGATCATGAGCCTCGGGTTACTAAGAAGAAGAGACGGCTTACATGCTAACGCCTGATAGAGCTCTTCTTGATTCTCCAATAGGGAGAGGTTCTTGGCGTCGAGCCGAACTCTCTCCGCCTCCGAGGTGTCAAACAAAACCGACCAGTCGACGGCATCATGGTCATAAGCTAAAACGCCCCACCAGCTAGATCTATCAGCCCGGCGCCCGAAGATAAAGAAGAATAACAGCGAGCTCAGAGACAAACACTCACCCGTGAGCTCGGCGTCGCGGTCCTGCAGTGGCGTCGTGCTCCTCCTCCAAGGCCTTGGCTCGCTGCTCAAGCGCTCGAGCTCCTTGTCCTCGAGCGCCCGGCGGAGGTCATTAAGCTCCTTCTGCATGAGCTCGCCGCCGCCAGCAGCTCTGGCGACGAGCTCCTCCTCACGCTTCACCGCCGCCGCTTCCACCTGGCGGACCTCGTCGGTGACCTTCTCTCGGGCCCTGATGGCAGCGCGCTCATCGGCCTCGCGAAGGTGCGCTGCGACGTCGTCGACTCGCCTCCGGATATCGCGGTGCGAGGTGGACACTTGGCCGAGGCCCCCGCTCGCACGGGACCAGGCGATGTCTATCCTCCCCAGAAGGTCCTCGATCTCGAGCCCGGCGGCTACGATGCGGTTATATCCCACCACGGCCGCCCTCAAGTCCTGCAACAAGGAAAATGAGTACCACATGCTCACATCTATCAGAGAAAGAGTGACGGACGCGACATCTACCCGAACGATCGATGAAGGCACTCCGATGCCCCTTCCGCGGGGTCCGGCGCCACCTCCACGGGCAGCTATCATGGGCGGAGCCGATTCCGACACCCATTGCCATGGCGAGATCGAAGCGCGGCCGGCCCTTAGCTCGGCTTCTAGCGAGCTCTCAGGGGCATCGCCAGCCGACAACGTCCCCCGGGGGATCCGGGGCCGGAGCGTTCCGACGGCGTCGGCCACGCACCGAGCGGCGGCCGGGTCCTTTGCGCAACTGAGGCACCGAGCTCGGCGTGGGCCCCCGTAGTCGATGCCACCCCAGCAACAAGAGCCTGAGGCTCCTTCACAGCCATCGGGGTGGCCGCGGAAGAGGGCTGGGTTACCGTGACGGTGTCCCCGCGTGGGACCTCAGCATCGACCTCATCCGGAACCACCGGCTCCGGCGCCTCACCCTGTTTTGCGGCCGGAGGGGTGGCCTCGTCTTCGCCCGACGGACCCGAGTCGTCCGCTACTGTTCGGCCCGGTCCGGCCCCAACGATCCTGCAAACGGCTAGACCTGAGGCACAGTCTCGCACTCCTCCTTCTTCTCGGGGGAGTCGAGGTCGATCACCTCAACTCCACGTGCTCATGCGCGGAAGGAGCGGACTTGGGCATTGCACTCTCGAGCCGCGCCCGGCCGAAGCTCACTAAGCGTGACCATCCCCCGAGTCACCCGGAATGGTGCTCGGCGACGACGCCGCGGGCGCCCCGTCGATCCGGGCTCGGCTCCTCCGCCGCCGCGAACACGTGGGGCGACCATCGGCGGGGCTTGCGATGGGGGGAGGAGCAGGGACCGGCCGAGCTCGGCGCCGTTGCTATTTTAGGCCGCTTGACGGGGTTCGGAGCCCCCAGAGGCTTGACCCTCCTGGTAAAGCAAAACGCGAGAATCAGGAAAAGAGCTCGGCGACGACTCGCGTGCTCGAAAGAAAACGAGCTTAGATACCACACCCAACCGACACGCGCCGCTTCTTCTCCTTCTTCGTCTGCGCGGTGTTAGGCGGCGCCCTCTTTTTCTCGAGTGCGGCGAGAGGGGCCGATTGCGGCGCGTCGGGACTCACCGAGGTCACCTGGCGCCACCCGGGGATGATGGCGTCCCCTGCTCCTCCTCGATGCCGGACCCTCGAGCTCCCGGGTCTCCGGTGGCGCGTCGTCGGTACCCTGCGCCTCGCTCTCCCCCGGAGGACTCAGCGGCGACGGCGCGGGCGGCCCCCGGCGGGACACTCGGGCAAGCGAGACGGGCCTCGCGGGCGGGAGATGGGGTTCGAGGTACGCTGGTCCGACCTGCAGAAACAATGAAAGTGACTCCTCGCAGGCAGTAAGATCGACCCGAGTAAGGAAAAACAAGAGGAGGGACTCACCAGCGCTCGCGTCGTCGGATCAGGCAGCGCCTTTGGGATGTTGTTGGACTCCGTCGGGATCTTGAAAGGCTTCCCGGTCACCCGACGAACACGCCACTCCACCTCTTCAGCGGGGAGCGGCATCGTGGTCACCGTGCCCTCGAAGGGCTTCTTCTCTTCGATCATCTCCCAGAGGCGGAGAGCTCTCCGTTTCAAGGGGACGATCCCGTGCCCTAGAGCCCAGGCGTGAAGAAGGGGCTCCGAGAGGCCGGTGTTGGTATTTGATAAGCCTACAGAAATATTTATAATAATCCGCAAGCGAACGGATACTAGTGAGCATTTCACCCGGGAGAGGGTTTTAATATCGAATCCACAGGGAGGATGGTGTGAGGTAACTAAGGAATATAACTAACCCCCGAGCAAGTAGTCAAGGAACCAAGAAGATAAAGAGATAAGGAGATTTCTATGGTTATCTAATTCTTATCCTTGTAAGCAATATTCATATTGTCTTAAAGGGAAGCACCCAAAG